>JAOTOM010004966.1:202500-235000 GCA_034440615.1 Ashinkailepas kermadecensis
ATGGATCCACCACACGACAGTACATGGAGCCGCCACACGACGGTCCATGGAGCCGCCACACGACGGTCCATGTAACCACTACACGACGGTCCATGGAATCACCACACGACGGTCCATGGAACCACCACACGACAGTACATGGGACCGCCACAGGACGGTCCATGGAACCACCACACGACGGTCCATGGAACCACCACACGACAGTACATGGGACCGCCACAGGACGGTCCATGGAACCACCACACGACGGTCCATGGAACCACCACACGACAGTACATGGGACCACCACACGACGGTCCATGGAGCCGCCACATGACTGTCCGTGAAGTTTGCTACATGACGATCCATGGGGCCGCCACACGACGGTCCATGGAGCCGCCACACGACAGTACATGGAGCCGCCACACGACATTACATGGAGCCGCGACACAACAGTAAATGGAGCCACCACACGATAGTACATGGAGTCGCCTCACGACGGTACATGGAGCCGCCACACGACAGTACATGGAGCCGCCACACGACAGTACATCGATCCACCACAGGACAGTACATGGAGTTGCCACACGACATTACATGGAGCCGCCACAAGACAGTACATGGAGCCGCCACACGACAGTACATGGAGCCGCCACACGACGGTCTATGGAACCACCACACGACGGTCCATGGAGCCACCACACGACAGTACATGGATCCACCACACGACAGTACATGGAGCCGCCACACGACGGTCCATGGAGCCGCCACACGACGGTCCATGTAACCACTACACGACGGTCCATGGAACCACCACACGACGGTCCATGGAGCCGCCACACCACAGTACATGGAGCCGCCAGACGACATTACATGGAGCCGCGACACAACAGTACATGGAGCCGCCGCACGACAGTACATGGAGCCACCACACGATAGTGCATGGAGCCGCCACACGACCTTACATGGAGCCGCGACACGACATTACATGGAGCCGCCATACGACAGTACATGGAGCCGCCACACGACAGTACATGGAGCCGCCACACGACGGTACATGGAGCCGCCACACGACGGTCCATGTAACGACCACACGACGGTCCATGGAACCACCACACGACGGTCCATGGAACCACCACACGACAGTACATGGGACCACCACACGACGGTCCATGGAACCACCACACGACGGTCCATGGAACCACCACACGACAGTACATGGAGCCACCACACGACAGTCCATGGAACCGCCACACGACAGTCCATGGAGCCGCCACATGACTGTCCGTGAAGTTTGCTACATGACGATCCATGGGGCCGCCACACGACGGTCCATGGAGCCGCCACACGACAGTACATGGAGCCGCCACACGACATTACATGGAGCCGCGACACAACAGTACATGGAGCCGCCACACGACAGTACATGGAGCCACCACACGATAGTACATGGAGTCGCCACACGATCGTACATGGAGCCGCCACACGACAGTACATGGAGCCGCCACACGACAGTACATGGATCCACCACACGACAGTACATGGAGCTGCCACACGACATTACATGGAGCCGCCACACGACGGTCCATGGAGCCGCCACACGACGGTCCATGTAACCACCACACGACGGTCCATGGAACCACCACACGACGGTCCATGGAACCACCACACGACAGTACATGGGACCGCCACACGACGGTCCATGGAACCACCACACGACGGTCCATGGAACCACCACACGACGGTCCATGGAACCACCACACGACAGTACATGGGACCGCCACACGACGGTCCATGGAACCACCACACGACAGTCCATGGAGCCACCACACGACAGTACATGGAGCCACCACACGACAGTCCATGGAACCGCCACACGACAGTACATGGAGCCGCCACACGACGGTCCATGGAGCCGCCACACGACAGTACATGGGGTCGCCACACGACGGTCCATGGAGCCGCCACACGACAGTTCATGGGGTCGCCACACGACAGTCAATGGAGCCGCCACACGACAGTACATGGGGTCGCCACACGACGGTCCATGGAGCCGCCATATGACTCGCTATGGCACGCCCTGTGAGCATTACAGACGTCATGATGCAGCACGTCCCTGGGACATTACAGACGTCACGGCGTAGCACGTCCCTGGGACATTACAGACGTCACGGTGCAGCACGTCCCTGGGACATTACAGACGTCACGGCGTAGCACGTCCCTGGGACATTACAGACGTCACGGTGCAGCACGTCCCTGGGACATTACAGACGTCACGGTGCAGCACGTCCCTGGGACATTACAGACGTCACGGTGCAGCACGTCCTTGGGACATTTCAGACGTCACGGTGCAGCACGTCCCTGGGACATTACAGACGTCACGGTGCAGCAAGTCCCTGGGACATTACTGACGTCACGGCGTAGCACGTCCCTGGGAGATTACAGACGTCACGGTGCAGCACGTCCCTGTGACATTACAGACGTCACGGTGCAGCACGTCCCTGGGACATCACAGACGTCACGGTGCAGCACGTCCCTGGGACATTACAGACGTCATGGTGCAGCACGTCCCTGGGACATTACAGACGTCACGGTGCAGCACGTCCCTGGGACATTACAGACGTCACGGCGTAGTACATCCCTGGGACATTACAGACGTCACGGCGTAGCACATCCCTGGGACTTTACGTCCCTGGGTCATTACGGACGTCACGGTGTAGCACGTCCATGAGACATTACGTCCCTGGGTTATTACAGACGTCAAGATCTGACACGTCCCTAAGACATTACAGTCATCAAGTTGTGGCACGCAACTCAGACAATACAGTCATCAAGTTGTGACACGCCACTCAGACAATACAGTCATCAAGTTGTGACACGCCCCTCAGACAATACAGTCATCAAGTTGTGGCACGCCCCTCAGACAATACAGTCATCAAGTTGTGACACGCCCCTCAGACAATACAGTCATCAAGTTGTGGCACGCCCCTCAGACAATACAGTCATCAAGTTGTGACACGCCACTCAGACAATACAGTCATCAAGTTGTGGCACGCAACTCAGACAATACAGTCATCAAGTTGTGACACGCCACTCAGACAATACAGTCATCAAGTTGTGACACGCCACTCAGACATTACAGTCATCAAGTTGTGGCACGCAACTCAGACAATACAGTCATCAAGTTGTGACACGCCACTCAGACAATACAGTCATCAAGTTGTGACACGCCACTCAGACAATACAGTCATCAAGTTGTGACACGCCCCTCAGGCATTACAGTCATCAAGTTGTGACACGCCACTCAGACAATACAGTCATCAAGTTGTGGCACGCCCCTCAGACAATACAGTCATCAAGTTGTGGCACGCCCCTCAGACAATACAGTCATCAAGTTGTGACACGCCCCTCAGACAATACAGTCATCAAGTTGTGACACGCCCCTCAGACAATACAGTCATCAAGTTGTGACACGCCCCTCAGACAATACAGTCATCAAGTTGTGACACGCCCCTCAGACAATACAGTCATCAAGTTGTGACACGCCCCTCAGACAATACAGTCATCAAGTTGTGACACGCCCCTCAGGCATTACAGTCATCAAGTTGTGACACGCCACTCAGACAATACAGTCATCAAGTTGTGACACGCCACTCAGACAATACAGTCATCAAGTTGTGGCACGCCCCTCAGACAATACAGTCATCAAGTTGTGACACGCCCCTCAGACAATACAGTCATCAAGTTGTGACACGCCCCTCAGACAATACAGTCATCAAGTTGTGACACGCCCCTCAGACAATACAGTCATCAAGTTGTGACACGCCCCTCAGGCATTACAGTCATCAAGTTGTGACACGCCACTCAGACAATACAGTCATCAAGTTGTGACACGCCCCTCAGACAATACAGTCATCAAGTTGTGACACGCCACTCAGACAATACAGTCATCAAGTTGTGGCACGCCCCTCAGACAATACAGTCATCAAGTTGTGACACGCCCCTCAGACAATACAGTCATCAAGTTGTGACACGCCCCTCAGACAATACAGTCATCAAGTTGTGGCACGCCCCTCAGACAATACAGTCATCAAGTTGTGGCACGCCCCTCAGACAATACAGTCATCAAGTTGTGACACGCCCCTCAGACAATACAGTCATCAAGTTGTGACACGCCACTCAGACAATACAGTCATCAAGTTGTGGCACGCCCTTCAGACAATACAGTCATCAAGTTGTGACACGCCCCTCAGACAATACAGTCATCAAGTTGTGACACGCCCCTCAGGCATTACAGTCATCAAGTTGTGACACGCCACTCAGACAATACAGTCTTCAAGTTGTGACACGCCCCTCAGACAATACAGTCATCAAGTTGTGACACGCCCCTCAGACAATACAGTCATCAAGTTGTGACACGCCCCTCAGGCATTACAGTCATCAAGTTGTGACACGCCACTCAGACAATACAGTCATCAAGTTGTGACACGCCACTCAGACAATACAGTCATCAAGTTGTGGCACGCCCCTCAGACAATACAGTCATCAAGTTGTGACACGCCACTCAGACAATACAGTCATCAAGTTGTGACACGCCCCTCAGACAATACAGTCATCAAGTTGTGACACGCCACTCAGACAATACAGTCATCAAGTTGTGACACGCCCCTCAGACAATACAGTCATCAAGTTGTGACACGCCCCTCAGGCATTACAGTCATCAAGTTGTGACACGCCACTCAGACAATACAGTCATCAAGTTGTGACACGCCCCTCAGACAATACAGTCATCAAGTTGTGACACGCCACTCAGACAATACAGTCATCAAGTTGTGACACGCCCCTCAGACAATACAGTCATCAAGTTGTGACACGCCCCTCAGGCATTACAGTCATCAAGTTGTGACACGCCCCTCAGACAATACAGTCATCAAGTTGTGACACGCCCCTCAGACAATACAGTCATCAAGTTGTGGCACGCCCCTCAGACAATACAGTCATCAAGTTGTGACACGCCCCTCAGGCATTACAGTCATCAAGTTGTGACACGCCCCTCAGACAATACAGTCATCAAGTTGTGACACGCCCCTCAGACAATACAGTCATCAAGTTGTGGCACGCCCCTCAGACAATACAGTCATCAAGTTGTGACACGCCCCTCAGGCATTACAGTCATCAAGTTGTGACACGCCCCTCAGACAATACAGTCATCAAGTTGTGACACGCCCCTCAGACAATACAGTCATCAAGTTGTGACACGCCCCTCAGACAATACAGTCATCAAGTTGTGGCACGCCCCTCAGACAATACAGTCATCAAGTTGTGACACGCCCCTCAGACAATACAGTCATCAAGTTGTGGCACGCCCCTCAGGCATTACAGTCATCAAGTTGTGACACGCCACTCAGACAATACAGTCATCAAGTTGTGACACGCCCCTCAGACAATACAGTCATCAAGTTGTGGCACGCCACTCAGACAATACAGTCATCAAGTTGTGACACGCCCCTCAGACAATACAGTCATCAAGTTGTGGCACGCCCCTCAGACAATACAGTCATCAAGTTGTGACACGCCCCTCAGACAATACAGTCATCAAGTTGTGACACGCCACTCAGACAATACAGTCATCAAGTTGTGACACGCCCCTCAGACAATACAGTCATCAAGTTGTGACACGCCCCTCAGACAATACAGTCATCAAGTTGTGACACGCCCTCAGGCATTACAGTCATCAAGTTGTGACACGCCCCTCAGACAATACAGTCATCAAGTTGTGACACGCCCCTCAGACAATACAGTCATCAAGTTGTGACACGCCCCTCAGACAATACAGTCATCAAGTTGTGGCACGCCCCTCAGACAATACAGTCATCAAGTTGTGACACGCCCCCTCAGACAATACAGTCATCAAGTTGTGGCACGCCCCTCAGACAATACAGTCATCAAGTTGTGACACGCCCCTCAGACAATACAGTCATCAAGTTGTGGCACGCCCCTCAGACAATACAGTCATCAAGTTGTGGCACGCCCCTCAGACAATACAGTCATCAAGTTGTGACACGCCCCTCAGACAATACAGTCATCAAGTTGTGGCACGCCCCTCAGACAATACAGTCATCAAGTTGTGGCACGCCCCTCAGACAATACAGTCATCAAGTTGTGACACGCCCCTCAGGCATTACAGTCATCAAGTTGTGACACGCCCCTCAGACAATACAGTCATCAAGTTGTGACACGCCCCTCAGACAATACAGTCATCAAGTTGTGACACGCCCCTCAGACAATACAGTCATCAAGTTGTGGCACGCCCCTCAGACAATACAGTCATCAAGTTGTGACACGCCCCTCAGACAATACAGTCATCAAGTTGTGGCACGCCCCTCAGACAATACAGTCATCAAGTTGTGACACGCCCCTCAGGCATTACAGTCATCAAGTTGTGACACGCCACTCAGACAATACAGTCATCAAGTTGTGACACGCCCCTCAGACAATACAGTCATCAAGTTGTGACACGCCCCTCAGACAATACAGTCATCAAGTTGTGACACGCCCCTCAGACAATACAGTCATCAAGTTGTGGCACGCCCCTCAGACAATACAGTCATCAAGTTGTGACACGCCCCTCAGACAATACAGTCATCAAGTTGTGACACGCCCCTCAGACAATACAGTCATCAAGTTGTGACACGCCCCTCAGACAATACAGTCATCAAGTTGTGGCACGCCCCTCAGACAATACAGTCATCAAGTTGTGACACGCCCCTCAGACAATACAGTCATCAAGTTGTGACACGCCCCTCAGACAATACAGTCATCAAGTTGTGGCACGCCCCTCAGACAATACAGTCATAAAGTTGTGACACGCCCCTCAGACAATACAGTCATCAAGTTGTGACACGCCCCTCAGACAATACAGTCATCAAGTTGTGACACGCCCCTCAGACAATACAGTCATCAAGTTGTGACACTCCTGAGACATAACAGTCGTCAAGATGTGCTATGACACCAGCGCATCATACGCTGAACTGTGTGACACATCCCTAGCCACAACAAACACAGCAACATCACACGATCTCAAGTCACGTCAGACGACACTGTATGCCACGAGAGCAGGTCAACAGAAATGACCCGGTATGCCTGAACATCAGGTCACCACAGACGACACGGTATCTCACGACCCGATGTCACCACAAATGACACGGTGTCTCATGGTATGCATCACGTAGTGTGTCACGATCCCATGTCAGCACACCGACACAGTGTGTCACCCCAGGTCACCAGCCAACACGCAGTGTGAGAGGATCCCTACTACCGGTGGTCGGATGGTTCCCTTCCGTCAGATCTGTCTGTCGACGGCAGTAAACAGTCATCATGCACCGCACAATTATCGGCCACCTCCCCTCTCCCCTCGAAGTGGTCGCAGCCAAGCGGGACCGCCGTGGCCGCACTGAGACGCACAGTCAAAGCGGGTGAGAAGCGAGTGAGGGCAGCACCGAAGTGTCTTCACATATTTATCCATAGTAGCTGTTACCTCCTCACTACCGCCGTGCTACTCGTCATGTCTAATAGCTGTCGGGGGCTGGCGGGGGAGGGGACATCCTGGTTAGGTCGCTATTCTGACCAGTATGTAACACCAGCAACAGGTGGGAGCACCACCGGCAAAACAGAGCCTACTCCGTTTCCGGTGAGCGGCGGTGGCGGCTCATGCCCCTACCCTGCCCGCTCCCCGGCCCTCAACAGGTGACCAAGTCACTCAGCACAACTAGTGGCGCCCCCGCAGCAGCCGTGCTGTCTGCGCTGTCGGAAACAGGTCAGCACAGCGCCAGTGGCGACGTGTTACCCTGTCACTGCACCAATGGTCGATATGTTGACAGGTGTCCAGCACGGCCGCACAGACCGGCACACGACACTCGGTCACACACAACAGTACACGACACTCGGTCACACACAACAGTACACGACACTCGGTCACACACAACTGTACACGACACTCGGTCACACACAACAGTACACGACACTCGGTCACACACAACTGTACACGACACTCGGTCACACACAACAGTACACGACACTCGGTCACACACAACTGTACACGACACTCGGTCACACACAACAGTACACGACACTCGGTCACACACAACTGTACACGACACTCGGTCACACACAGCAGTACACGACACTCGGTCACACACAACAGTACACGATACTCGGTCACACACGACTGTACACGACACTCGGTGACACAACAGTACACGACACTCGGTCACACACAGCAGTACACGACACTCGGTCACACACAACTGTACACGACACTCGGTCACACACAACAGTACACGACACTCGGTCACACACAACAGTACACGACACTCGGTCACACACAACAGTACACGACACTCGGTCACACACAACAGTACACGACACTCGGTCACACACAACAGTACACGACACTCGGTCACACACAACAGTACACGACACTCGGTCACACACAACTGTACACGACACTCGGTCACACACAACAGTACACGACACTCGGTCACACACAACAGTACACGACACTCGGTCACACACAACAGTACACGACACTCGGTCACACACAACTGTACACGACACTCGGTCACACACAACAGTACACGACACTCGGTCACACACAACAGTACACGACACTCGGTCACACACAACTGTACACGACACTCGGTCACACACAACAGTACACGACACTCGGTCACACACAACAGTACACGACACTCGGTCACACACAACTGTACACGACACTCGGTCACACACAACAGTACACGACACTCGGTCACACACAACAGTACACGACACTCGGTCACACACAACAGTACACGACACTCGGTCACACACAACAGTACACGACACTCGGTCACACACGACTGTACACGACACTCGGTCACACACAACAGTACACGACACTCGGTCACACACAACAGTACACGACACTCGGTCACACACAACAGTACACGACACTCGGTCACACACAACAGTACACGACACTCGGTCACACACGACTGTACACGACACTCGGTCACACACAACAGTACACGACACTCGGTCACACACAACAGTACACGACACTCGGTCACACACAACAGTACACGACACTCGATCACACACAACTGTACACGGCACTCGGTGACGCAACAGTACACGGCACTCGGTCACCAGCCCAAAAACTCTAGGCATAAAGATAATCACATCATTGTGTATCACTTTCACTGTGTGCGTCGCTTAGATATGGTAAGATACCGTGAAGCATACCGAGTCTCGTGTATTTAACTGCCACTAAAAATATTTCAGCGCTGCCTGCATTTTTACTGCATTTGTATATTATATATTTTACCTATTATGAGTATCACTCCATACAAACTGATGTTTAAGGACGAAAGGAGGGGACGGGAGGGTTGAATGATGCATGAACATAACCAGAAGTGCCACTTCTTATCATTTTTATGGTAGGTAATTGTCCTCTCGTCTTCGCACCTAGTCCTCAGGGATCAACACCAGACCTTAGCAAGTTCCCCGCTCCCCTCCCCCTACAATATGGGTAAGCCACATGGCTAATACACACGCTTCCTCCTTCCTCGTCCCAATCAAAATGAAGAAATATCACTCGTGAAATATACAAATTGTTGCTTGTATAAAACACATGTAACCCAATATCTTCCAAATCAAATATGTATCAAATAATCAAATTCGTAAGCATCATAACTCAGGAAACAACAAGTCATGCTTTATTCAACATAATTACCTAATATCAACAGCTTTAAAGCATACGAGCTTATAAACTGACGAGTACGACCGTGTGGCCGTGTGTTGTGGACATCGTGTCGACCGTGTGGCTGTGTGTTGTGGACATCCTGTCGACCGTGTGGCTGTGTGTTGTGGACATCGTGTCGACCGTGTGGCTGTGTGTTGTGGACATCCTGTCGACCGTGTGGCTGTGTGTTGTGGACATCGTGTCGACCGTGTGGCCGTGTGTTGTGGACATCGTGTCGACCGTGTGGCTGTGTGTTGTGGACATCGTGTCGACCGTGTGGCCGTGTGTTGTGGACATCGTGTCGACAGTGTGGCCGTGTGTTGTGGACATCGTGTCGACCGTGTGGCTGTGTGTTGTGGACATCCTGTCGACCGTGTGGCTGTGTGTTGTGGACATCGTGTCGACCGTGTGGCTGTGTGTTGTGGACATCGTGTCGACCGTGTGGCTGTGTGTTGTGGACATCCTGTCGACCGTGTGGCTGTGTGTTGTGGACATCGTGTCGACCGTGTGGCCGTGTGTTGTGGACATCGTGTCGACCGTGTGGCTGTGTGTTGTGGACATCGTGTCGACCGTGTGGCCGTGTGTTGTGGACATCGTGTCGACCGTGTGGCCGTGTGTTGTGGACATCCTGTCGACCGTGTGGCTGTGTGTTGTGGACATCGTGTCGACCGTGTGGCTGTGTGTTGTGGACATCGTGTCGACAGTGTGGCCGTGTGTTGTGGACATCGTGTCGACCGTGTGGCCGTGTGTTGTGGACATCGTGTCAAAGCGTGTGGCTGTGTGTTGTGGACATCGTGTCGACCGGCGCCAGGACTGGGACGACACAGGAGCCGGCACCAGGACTGGGACGGGACAGGAGCCGGCACCAGGACTGGGGCGGGACGGAAGCCGGTACCAGTAATGGGGCGTTGACAGGTTCAAGAGCGGCACCACGACCGAAATGACCACCGGGTAGTGCCGCCGTTGCCCTTCACTTGCACCGGCACAGAGCAGTTGACCATAGTGCCATTCTATTTCGGCATCCTCGGCTCGAAGCAATCTGACCACATGCAGCATTTGCACCGTTATCGTCCGGTGAAAGGGCGGTCCGCTCTGCCTATATCCGACCCCACACACCGATCAAGAGGCACCGTCAGATGTCCGTGAAGACTCACCTGTCCGGTGGGCTGGCCAGACACGCCGCTCGACACAGAGCGCTCGTCACCGGAGGAGAGTCACTCGCTCGTGACGTCGCGCTCTGGTGGCCAGCGTGCCCACCCAAGCCCGTCCCCCTCCCCAGTCGCGGCGGCGGCACGTCACATGCCGTGCACCAACGTGACGGCATGGCCGACACGTGACCGGACCGTCACACACGTGACGACATGTTGCAATGAGCGGATATATGTGCCCAGGTACTGCGTCACGTGCACTGTCGGCCTGCAAAGCGGGTACGTGGCCGCAGCGGAGCGTGTTGGCTCTGTGTGAGCACTGGACGACAGTGGAGGGAGGGTGGGGTATCTGCCAGGGTCACAGCACGCCCGACCTCTTAATTCGACAAAGGTCACGTGGTCACGGGCTGCGGGCCGCTGCAATAACGGCAGCAGTGATTCCACACGAGATGGACTCGAGCGAGCGCGTCGACATGCAATTCGGCTGCAAGTGGCAATGGGGAAGCCTCGCCAGCCCGAGCTGAGCCGGCCGGAAAGGGAAGCCTCGCCAGCCCGAGCTGAGCTGGCCGGGAAGGGAGCCTCGCCAGCCCGAGCTGAGCCGGCCGGAAAGGGAAGCCTCGCCAGCCCGAGCTGAGCTGGCCGGAAAGGAGAGCCTCGCCAGCCCGAGCTGAGCCGGCCGGAAAGGGAAGCCTCGCCAGCCCGAGCTGAGCCGGCCGGAAAGGGAAGCCTCGCCAGCCCGAGCTGAGCCGGCCGGAAAGGGAAGCCTCGCCAGCCCGAGCTGAGCCGGCCGGAAAGGGAAGCCTCGCCAGCCCGAGCTGAGCCGGCCGGAAAGGGAAGCCTCGCCAGCCCGAGCCGAGCCGGCCGGGAAGCCGTTCGGAGACGGGGCAGTGACCTGGATCATCATGCTCATTACAATATTTCAAACTGTGTTGCAACTGCGGTGCAAACTGAAGTGCGTTTCAGGCGTGCAGAGACCCTTGGGTGTTCTGGCACACGTGTGCGCAAACAAAGCCGGCGACCATGACTGGCGACCACGACTGGCGACCACGACTGGCGACCATGACTGGCGACCATGACTCCGGCGACCATGACTGGCGACCATGACTAGCGACCATGACTGGCGACCACGACTGGCGACCATGACTGGCGACCATGACTCCGGCGACCATGACTGGCGGCTCGCTGGCAACATCGGCCACGTGCCTCTGCAGAATGCCATTTCATGTAAGACGCATATGATGCCCTTGAAGTGGCGTTCGCTGACGAATTTCCCACATTTCCCTTTTCATGTAAGGAGAGGTACCAGACTTCACCAATGGCGTAACTCTCTAAGCCTATGTCAACTTTATTAGGTTGCACAGATGGAGTCGAGAACATTTGGACGAATTTAAGCGGAGCATTATACCAAGATCGTTTGTTCGCAGCTCAAAATGTGTTTGGGAAGTGTGCTGTTAACAAAACGCGATTGACTGTTTTCCTGACGACACGAAATGAGCTTTCGGATGAATGGTGGAAATAATGGAATAATGAACGCGAAATTATAAATGAATTGAATGACAAATTATTACTTCTGATAGAAATTCAAATACATTTCCCAACGTTTCGTCTATATAGCCTGTATCAAGGAAACAAGGCATAGGCCTATATCTATAGCCTATGTCTATATCCTATATCTACAATACCTATATCTTGTTTCCCTGATGAAGACAGGCAAGAACCCTGGCGCCCGGAGCTGTAGAAAACGTCCAGTCTGATTATGTTGCAAGAACGAAGGAACTTCTGCCGCAAAATAAATCCATCTGCGTCTTGAAAATTCCAACGTATTCACAAGGGCTGAGACAGCAACCACAAAGGGACTTTCAAAACCTTGCTCTTCATCCAACTCACCGTTTCGCTGCAATTTCGTGGATGGGCGCTTAAACGAGAACTGAAGACTGAATCTAGTTCATGTAACTCATATAGATAACTTTTAAAAATTATACCTTGCCATAGAGAACGTCACTGTTAATATAAGGCAACACAGAAAAGTATGATGTGCGTGAATGAATGGGTTTTTTGTTTTTGTTTCGTTTTGTTTTTTGTTTCTTTTTTGTGATGGAGGATTCTGTTAGGTTCGTATTCACCCATGCATATTCTGCATGAGTTATCTTCGTCTGAATGCTTTCATCTTTTCTGTACTCCCCCTAACATTTCAACTTGTCACCCTGGGAATTCCTTGGGCGCTACTAGCTTGCTACCTGCCCATGGTTTTCCCGGGGTCTCATTTCCTTTCTACTAATTGGTGGTAGTCTATCTGCAAAAAGAAAAAGAAAATACAGAAGGGATGGTAATAGTATTGGTATAATCACATTCTGTTGTATCTCTTGCTTGCATCCCGAGGCACCCGTGGGTTGGCTGTCCTGATCTATGGGCAGCTCACCTAGGGAAGCCCCACACTGAAAGACCCAATGAAGGTGCATACAGCCAAATTAGGATAGGCTGTTGCTGCATCTGATATGGGGACGACAATTAAAAAAAAGAAAAAAAAGAAAAAAGAAAAGATATTTCCTAAAGATCTGTCCTAACAAATACGCATGCAAAGTACATATTGAATGCAAGCACGTGGCTGGCGACTAACAATTTGGGGAATGTTTTCTGTGCTCCTCACTCACCACCTTCATATGGAAAATACCGGGGGGGTGCGCTCCAGCATTTTAGTCCAATACAAAAAGGGAGACGCTTGAGCCGACCAATCAGCGTTTGACGACCTCCGTCGATCGTGATAATGATAAACAAACAAATTTTGTCTTTAGTGCGGCGATACCGGTGACATCCACACAAATATCAATTTGTTTCCCTTGTTAGCGGTGACATTGTGATAAAGTAGTATTAAAGATCAAGATTAAAGTAGCAAGAATGCCTTTGTAGAAAATTAGCACGAAAAATGGAACAATATATGAATAATAGTTCCCATAAGTTTTGCCCTACGGCATTATCTATTGCCACGATCGGCGGAGGTCGTCAAACGCTGATTGGTCGGCTCAAGTTTATATAATTGATGGTCGACTCAAGCGTCTCCCTTTTTGGGAAGCGGAGCGTTCTACCTGGTGTTCTATAGCCTTGGAAAATATTACGAATAGCTCGATTGTTAGTTGAGATGGTTAAACGACTCTGTGATCTAATATACCATTTTATTTATTTTGGTGTATGTTCTCCTCATTAGAAACATCTCAAGATAAATGGACATGGATCGGAAAATGAGTAAACGCATGCTGTGCATTTCATTTGCCGCTAAGATATCGAAAGCGCCTGAACCCACTGTGTGGTACACATATGAACGTGACTGCAAATACGATATATGTCAATGACGCAATCAAGCACCAATAGTTGGGAAATACAGCGTACAAATATTTCACTGCATTCTCGTTGTTCGAAGCATTTAATAAATGTAGTCCCGTGCGTGCAACCAGCTACAACCCCAGTTTCGCCACCCCGAAACCGCTAGTATCGCAAGTATACATTATAGATTAAGCTGATCAAACGCGTCCTTGCACATCAATATCAGGCGAGTTGGGTATGTCTCGGCACCAGCTTTGATGATAGCAACACGCAATGATGGGACTGCATGTAGTCTTTCTGGACACAGCAACTGATTTCAAAGGTTAGCTATCAATTTGAAATGAAGTCATCGTTGAAGCCAATTGCAATACAGATCACTTCAATTTGGATGTACATAACCCAACGACTCAAATTTGATTACTGGCATGCTCCAAAAGGATCGAAATAAACAAATACCGACAATATACCACGAATACCCGAAATATACCACAATTCCATGCGGTATATCGGATATGCCGAGGCTCCACACCACTTCGAGAGAAACCTAAGCATGACATGCCTCTTTAATCCTCTCCCGGGAGCCACTGGAGCAGCCCTGGTAAGGCAAGGCACCCATGCTCTGCAGCAGGACTTATCACCAGATAGCTGGGCAAGTCAATAAACGGTGACACCCAAGCTGGCAGTTCGGCATCCAGACTAATCCCTGGCCAACTGCTCTCGATGAAAATACCGTCACATCTAAGCTGAATAGGGATTAATGGAAAACGGACGAGGAACGTGGAGCCTTTTAAACAAGCATACATGGAATACGTCAGTAATTGGGAAAATAACGGCCAGCCAGCCAGCCAGACACAGTCAGCACGGCGACAGCCTGAGTAAGCTCCTCCAGTTTCTACCGAGCTGCAGAGTCAGAGCAGACGCATCTCAGCCGGTGGAAGGCACAAGTTGGCAACTATAAGCATGTCAATAGTATGTGGATACGTTGTCCAAATGATACGGTGTTACGGTGTTACGGTGTTACGGTGCTGCGGTGTTGCGGTGTTACGGTGCTACTGTGCTATGGTGTTACGGTGCTGCGGTGTTGCGGTGTTACGGTGCTACTGTGCTATGGTGTTACGGTGCTGCGGTGTTACGGTGCTATGGTGCTGCGGTGTCACGGTGCTACTGTGCTATGGTGTTACGGTGCTATGGTGTTGCGGTGTCACGGTGCTATTGTGTTATGGTGCTGCGGTGTTGCGGTGTTACGGTGATATGGTGTTATGGTGTTGCGGTATTACGGTGATATGGTGTTACGGTGTTATGGTGTTACGGTGCTGTGGTGTTGCGGTGTTACGGTGTTACGGTGCTGCGGTGTTGCGGTGTTACGGTGCTGCGGTGCTACGGTGCTGCGGTGTTACGGTGCTATGGTGTTGCGGTGTTACGGTGTTACGGTGTTGCGGTGTTGCGGTGATATGATGTTACGGTGCTGCGGTGTTACGGTGCTATGGTGTTACGGTGCTGCGGTGTTACGGTGATATGGTATTACGGTGCTGCGGTGTTACGGTGCTACGGTGATATTGTGTTACGGTGCTGCGGTGTTGCGGTGTTACTGTGCTATGGTGTTACGGTGCTGCGGTGTTACGGTGCTATGGTGTTACGGTGCTGCGGTGTTACGGTGCTATGGTATTACGGTGCTGCGGTGTTACGGTGCTACGGTGCTACGGTGATATTGTGTTACGGTGCTGCGGTGTTGCGGTGTTGCTGTGCTATGGTGTTACGGTGCTGCGGTGTTACGGTGCTATGGTGTTACGGTGCTGCGGTGTTACGGTGATATGGTGTTACGGTGCTGCTGTGTTACGGTGCTATGGTGTTACGGTGTTACGGTGCTACGGTGCTATGGTGTTGCGATACTATGGTGTCACGCTGTTACTAGTGACCAACATTAATCTATCATTGGAGTCATGTCATACGAATACCTGCGAATGGCGACGGTACTGATGTTTAGTTCCCATGGAATTGCTACTGCTTCAGCCCCATAGAAACCCTTCAGTGATACAATTCACAAACTAATTGATTCTATTCACACTCTAGCTCACACACATCCTGATGCCAGCTAAAAAGCTGCCAATTTGCTGTTTACACAGCACGCTGCGATATAATTTTCCACGGTGATCCCCCGAAAAAGCTCACCATCCCATCAGAACTCCACCCAATACCGAGCGGCTTTACCGGATGAGACCCTTGTGGTCCGGGAGATTTAGAGCGTCCCCATGCCGTCCGAAGTATAAGTTGTATGGGTATATTGAAGCAGCTCGCAGAAATTCAGTGGTTGCTTGCCGGACTGAGGTAGTTATCAGTTGCTCAAAGTAACAAAGGTAGCAAAGTACAAAAGTAACACACACACAGGGGTGTCGATTTTTGAAAAACATTGGGGGGGGAGGGCCGAAGTGCCAACAACACACTAGACCCCCCCAAAAAAAAAAAAAAAATCGGATTTAGCCCACTATATTTTCAGATCTCAGAAAGTCTGATTTTTATTCGACGATGTGTATGTTTATTAAGCATCCTCACCAACGGGGAAAATCGTCCAATAACTGGTGAAGTCACATAATTAAAAGAGCAGTGTTCAGTACATGTCAGCATAACAACTCTTGGTTGGTTATTGGTTCTACGACACGTCGACCGTTGAGTCATATGGCGTTGCCAATCTCTCACGCCGATTGGTCGCGGGCGAAGAGTAGCGACAGGTGAGACTCGAACTCACCAACATAACAAAGTTGTTATGAGTTCTCATGAGTTATGAGTACTCAGAGTTCTCTGAGTAATAGCATGCGACTGCAGTGCCATATAGTGGGCTCGGATCTATCGTCACCGTCACCGTCACCGTCACTGTTACCCTCCTCCTCACTCCACACACCAACAAACACACACCGGCTTAAATAAAAATACTTCAGCGATCAGATGCAGGCTAAAACACACCGGCATTGATGAAGCATCAGAGCACAGCAGACCTGAATGGTGATGACGATGGGTGAAAGTATTTCCTTGGTGCCTAACGTTAGGGAGGGGAATTTTTCCCTTTAGTACGCCACTGCGGCTGCTCAACGTGTTTTTTCCGCCGATTGCACGATCGGGGGTAGAAAGGACCTTCGGATAATTTTCTTTCGGGACCCATTCTTAATTTTCCGGTGCTCTGGTCGATTCGATGGAGTCTCCTTGTGGTTTTTGTCGTGAAGTCTGTTTTTATGAGCCCCCTGCAGGCTATTTTTGGAACCCGGTGCGATTCTTCTGGCTCTCGGTGCGTTTTTTCCGGTGCCCAAACAGGTTTCCTTTCCGACGTCCGACGACTTCTTATTTTGTGGATCTTTGACGCAATTTTTCCGTCCGCAAGGTGACATTCCGGGTATATATTGGTACTTGGGAAGCCAGCTGCAACTTGTGGGGCTCCGGCACGACGTTTTGGCCCCAGTGAGATTTTCAAGAGAAGCGGCGTGAATTTTTTTTTGTCTAAGTGCGATTTTTTTGGGCCCCGTCGTCACTTGTTGGCATCCCTTGCGGTGGCTACGACACGTTTGTGGGGGCCCAACAAGTTTTGTGGGCTTTTGGAGCTATTGTTGAGATCCAGATTGATTTTCCGTGTCCGGACTGTTTTTCATTTACCCGGCTTCATTTGTTGGGTGATCTCAACGAGACTTTTAGAGCCCCGGTGGGACCTGTCAGGCCTCTGGCGTGATTTTCAGGGGCCCGGGTGATAATTCTTAGTACCCCAGTCTCGGCGTGATTTTCAGGAGGCCCCGGCCCGACCGTTTGTGGCCCCCGTTGTGATTTTCTTGAATCCCGGCACGACTTGTTTGCGGCCCCAACATGATTTTCAGGGACCCAGGTGCAAACTTTTGAGGCCCCAGCGTCATTATCGGGGCCCCTGCGCTACGTTTGGGGTCCCCAAAGTGATTTTTCTGAGCCCCGGTGCGATTTTTGGTGGACCGAGTGAAATTTGTAGGGAGCATAGCGCACTTTTTTTTCCTAAGCTCGGCGGATTCTTCGGGGCCTCACAACCTATCAGGAGGGAGGGGGGGGGGGGTGAGGAAACTGCCCACAATTCCCCCTCCCCATTCGGTATGTCACTGTGCCATGCAATGATGCAACATAAGAATCCAGGAATAGTTCATCTGTTTCCTCACTCACATGTGATTTCAACTCCCCAGTTATCCAGACAGTTTGAGCAAAAACAAACATCTGCTACATGGATCAGCAAGGATGGATTGTAAGGCAACATGGATACCATGGAATTCCGGTCACAGTAGTTATGCTGCAATACATACCTTCTTCAACAGACTGCTTTGGAGATGGATGAGTTCCTGAAGTTTGGTCAGGGTTGGAGTTGGAGGAGGATGGAGCAACACTGTGAAGGACATAACATATGGTTCAAGAGACTTGTTTCCATTAACAATACAGGGGATGAAGTAACATTTTCATTGACTTCTATGGTTTTCATTGGCTTCATTGACTTCTATGGTGTCCTGAGTAAGTAGGACAATCGAGATTGGTTTCTGTTATATGCATTGTAGAAGCAATGTTATATTGTAGCTTTTATACCCCAGTGAGAATGGTATGGATTCACTGATAAGTGAATTTGCAAATATACTGATATATCAGTTAACAACAATGCAGGGAGCTATGTGATCAACATGGTCTGTGTCCTAAAGCCCAAATAACTAAGTAACAATGCAGGGAATCTGCTGCATAACAGTTTGACCATAAATTAGCCATGATATATGGCATCATACTTCCCATGCTATTTAGAATAGTGAGCTATATTTTGTGTACAAACATCAGGACATTAGAAATGTGAATTAACGTTACACACATCAGTTCCTAACAAGTGTCAGCAATACATTTCCTTCATGTGCTTTAAACATGATTCAAGAAAGCACTGTCCTCGATTTTAAACTTGCAAAAAGAGTGGGCCGCCTGGCATTTTGAGTGCTATTTGAGTGAATGTGCTGTCTTGTTAGTGAACTGACCACTTATTGAGACATAAGTACTTTAACTTTGCCTGCTTCCATCATGAAAATTTGTCATTTTCCAATACATCAGAAATCATGAGTATAACTTCTTGTCCACAAACCGGTGTATGCATTTCTATGAATTTCTCATATTTATTAACACAAATGATGTAGATCTGATCTGCAAATTTATAACTCAGAAAATGTTATCAGCACAGGATTCCATTCCTGAAAATATAGTACTTTCAACATGTTATTGTTCTTTGTGAAGCAATAAGTGCAATGCTCTCATGCAGCATGCAGATGGAGGTTCATCACGTGCACCAGGTAGCACAAAAAGAGATATTATTGCAGTCCAAGGTAACCACAAGACAGGTTTTACACCCATTTTACCTCCACGAATCATTCAAAGGAGCTAGGATTTGCCTCGTTGCATTAGGCTAGGCTTTTGTTGTTAGTAAATAAAAAAAGTCTTCAAAAACGGTTCAAGCTAAAAAGGTTATGTTAGACTTTTTAAGTTGAAAATGTTCGAGAACAATTTTTTTTTTTTTTTGGGGGGAATTGGGCATAAAAGTAATCATTTCTTGCATGGAAGTCTAGGCTAGGTTAGGTTAGGTTATGTTACATGTTTTTTTTATCTGAACATTATTTTTCATCCTATATTACTCAAATCCAAGCCCCCTTTTCCATGTTATTTTTCCTCACAATTGAAAAGTGTGCATCTGCAGAGGAAATGAGCGGTTACATCATGTTCAGCACATTAACAAACACTGCATTAAAAAAAGAAATTCAAAGAAGTCAGGGAGTACCATGAGCTGAAAAATTACCCAAAAAGCCAAGTATTATCACAGTTTAAGGTAACCACAAGACAAGTTTTACACACATTTGACCTCCATGAAGCATACAAAGGGGTTAGGTTTGTCAGGTTAGGTTAGGCTTTTGTTGTAAGTTATAAAAATAATAATTTGTTGGTAAATAATTTTTGTTAATTATTTTTATACAAAAAATAATAAACGGTTCAGGCTAGCTTAGGTTAGGTTTTTTAAGTTGAAAATATTTGAGAAAATGCCTCGAAAATTTAAATTAAAAACAATTAATTTCTTGTATGGGAAGTTTAACTATGGTTAACTATGGTAAGGTTATCATACATCTTGAACATTATTTGCATGCTATACTTACTTACTCCACACCCTTTTTTTGGTGTTATTTTTTACTCCCAATTGAAAGGCATGCATTTGCAGAAGAAAGGACATTACATTTGTGCTTTTACGTGTTTTATTCATATTTCTTTATTTAAATTTCCAATGCAATGTTTATGAATGTCACTAAGCTGATGGCACTACTCAGTTTCTGTGCAAATGCTTGTGGTTGTGAGCAGGTTGTGAGCAAAATAACATTAAAAATTGGCTTGCAGTTAGTAACATAGCAATTAAAAGAAATACATTACAAATTCAACATAACCTAACGTAACCTAGCCTAACCTGACCTTGGAGAAAACAACTACAAAAACAAGATTGGAAAAATATATAGCAATTTATGTTCTTGAAATTTTGCAAATGAAAAAACCTAACCCAACCTAATCTAACCAGAATTATTGTGCTTTAAGGTGGTAACTAGGCAAGTTATTACACATTTGCCTCCAGAAAGCAAACAAATGGGCTATGTTTGGTGATGTTAGATTAGTTTAAGTGTTTAAGTTCGACATTTTTTGCAAAAATTGTTCCAAAATTTGAAAGAAATAGATCTTTTTTCTTTAAAAGCAGCTTATGTTAGATTAAGTTAAGTTGGGTTACATTTTTTAATTGTAAACAAAAAATACATTGCTTGAAATTTTGGTAATCTTTACCTTTCGGCCGACACATTATGCCAAGGTTAGTGATTTGTAAAGAGGTGTACCGTGGGGAACAGTGACGTCACAGGAGTCAGGGAAGTGACGTCACAGGAGTCGGGTGTCGGTGAAGATTACCACCTAACCTAGACTAAGATAATGTAGCATAATATACAAAATGTATCATAGCATAATATAATCTAACCTAACCGGAAAAACAGAATCCTCCGAAGCCAATTTTTCGGCCATGACGTCATGAAATATATGCGACATTGTATAGGCAACTCTTTACAAATCTCTAACCTTGGCAGTATGTGTCGGCCGAAAGGTAAAGATTACCGAAATTTTTACAACTTGATGCTTTGGTTTTATTTTTCTCGAAGGGGAGGTTAAGCTAGGTTAGGTTAGGTTATGTTGCATTTTTGTATTAAAAAAAAATGCTTTACCCTATGTCACCCAATTCAAAGCTTTTTGTTGGTGTTATTTTGCTCACAACCTGAAATGTAGGCATTTGTATAGAAAATGAGTGGTCCCATCATCTCAGTCACATTCATAAACATTGCATTGAAATCATACATTCCACGAATTCATAAAACACCTTAAAACACAAATTTACCAAAATGAGCAGTAACATCATGTTCATCATGTTCCTAAACATTGCATGGAAAAAAAATTAATCAGAAATTACCTTAACCGGTAAATTTGCCAAAAGGTGTGCCAACCCCTGGACGGAAATACAACACTAGTTGCCCCAATCCTGTGCAGAAAGGGCACTAAGAGCAGTGGAATGAAAATATTAATAAAAGTAAACTAAAAACAGCTGTTCTTGAAGACAAACGTGGTGGTTATGTGATCTTAACATGGAAACCCTATGCACAAATCAGAAAAAAGCATGGACTGGACTTTTTCAAGCTTACCTGCCAACTTCTTCAACTACTGTTCCTTTGGGAATTGAATATCAGCAAGCTATTTATTCACTATTTAAAATCACACCAATCCGCAGATACATCAGAATGTGCGAAGTACAAAAAACGAATCAGTACGACGTCACATGAGATTGGCCTCCGGATTAAACACTGCGCGCAATTGCACCACAAATGTCTTACCTCCGTCACATTTGTCACTGTAACCTCAAATTTAGACTTTAGGCGCTGGGCTTTCTGTAACTGGAATTTTTTCTTTGGATGTTACGATTTTGGATGTTCTGAGGAACGCCCATCACGATTTGTGACATTTAATACGCGCTAGTGTCTATCGATACAAATCGACACCCCTGCTTTGGAGATAAAACAAATAGAAACAAAAATTAAGCAATATATATTCTGAAAATTTTATAAATTGAACAACCGAACCCAACTTACCCGAACCTAATGACAGCTGCTTTTGAAGGAAAATTTCCGATTTTATTTTATTTTTGAAAATGATTGAACAATTTTTCCAAGGTAAAGAACTAAACTAGCCTAACCTAGCCAAATCGGTATTATTGTGCTTTAAGGTGGTAACAAGACAAGTTTGTATACACATTTGCCGCCATATAGCAAGCAAATGGGTTAGGTTTGGTTAAGTTAGGTTAGTTTAGGCTTTTCAAGTTGGAAAACGTTTTAAAAAAAATCAAAAATGTTTCCACAAAAAATTGCAAATTATTTGGTAACCTTGCAGTCTAAGGTGTTCTTTTTTCCTTTAAAACAAAAATGCAGAATACCATGTTTATGAAGGTGACTAAGATGATTGGACCCACTTATTTTCTGTGCTTACTTTTCAGGTTGTGAGCAAAATAATGCCAAAAAGGCTTTGAGTTCGGTAACATAGCATAAACATAAATGTTTTTTTTAATGCAACAAAACCTAACCTAGCCTACTCTAACCTATCTTTTGAGAACAAAAAATTAAACCAAATTAAAATGCCACTTAATTTATTTTCTGAAAATTCTCAACCTTAAAAAACAAACCTAACCGAGCTTAACCTAACCTGAGCTGACTTTGAATAATTTTTTTTGTGAACATGGTTGTAAATTTTTTTCGGAAACTTTTCGGTATTATTGTGCTTTAAGGTGGGAACAAGAAAAGTTGTACGGGCGCTGTATGACCAACGCAGTCAATGCGGCCGTAAACCCAAATAACCAACCAACCAACCCAGAAAGATGTAAGCTGTACTTCCACAGTGGAGGGAATTCCAGCTATTTTGTTTGTTTTTGCACACAATTTTACATTTTTTCAGAAAAAGGTGGAGAGTCAGTCCACTATCTAATCCAAATATGTTTCTATTCAGTACAAAATGTGCTGGTTAACATCAATGTTTCTACTTAACATGGTGTTTTTCATTTTTTCCCTTTAGCTTTCTTATCAGCATAAAATAGCATAGGTTATTGGGGGGTCCAAATCAACATGGGGATGGGGGCAAGATCAACATTGGTGGGGCCATAGCCCCCACAAAAGGATACAAATCGACGCCCCTGCATACATGCATGATTTTGCACTTACCAAATTTAATTCTCTGCCATTTTTTGGAACACTTCACAAGCTCTTCTAAGTCTTTCTGCAGCATGTACCTAGGTGCCTAGGTACCAGGTAAATATCAAGCTGATCGTGTGATGAGTGGGCTGTTGAGGTTAATTATAGTTTATATATCCACACTCTGAATGATAACTGACTGTTGTTCACGGGACTGGATTGTATGCAAGTTTGACAATGACAATTGGTTTTTGTGCACACCACTTTGAATTTTGTAGCAAAAGGTGGAGAGTTAGTCCATTATCTAACCCAAATTTGTTTTTTTTCATTACAAAATGTACCTAGCATGGTGTTTTTCTTCTTTTTTTCTTCAACTTTTTTATCAGCATAAAAATAGCATATGTTATTGGGGGCCCAAATCAACATTGGGGGGACAAGATCAACATTGGTGGGGCCCTGGCCCCACAAAAGGATACAAATCGACACCTCTGCCATCTAAACATTAGGGGGACGTCCCCATCCTAGCCCCGCCTTCAGCGCCTAAAATATCACACAAACTATAACGTAAAATTCCCTTTGCGTAAACGTCCACATGCCTGCACCTTGATCGCAAACACCCGCTTTTATAGTCAGACATGTAACGTACTGGCTTCAAAGGTGGCGCAAATGTCCTCTGTGGTCCGGTACGCCTGAAAAAATCACTCCCCCACCCATGTGCAGTGAAATTGAAACTTGCCTGATGCTGCCAATTTATGCAATATACGAATAAAAACCTATGACGTCATGAAGATTTGAAGTCGAACTTCGGTGTACCTTTTAAAATAATGGTATTTTTGCGGCGTTTAATAATGGTGTTTTTGCGGCGTACGAGACATTGGTCTTGTCAAGGCTATTTCTTGTATAGCATTGGTCTTGTATGACTAAGGTTTGCTTAAAAGTCATGTGAGCCATAGCTTTCTTTTTTATTCTTTTAGGAATACCAATTATAATGCAGTGGCCATGCAGCTTCTTGCTGACTTTTCTCTGTCATGGCATCATAAGCTGGCAGATTTGCCCACACATGGCTCTCGTTTTTCCCCATATCAATATTGAAGGCATGCATTGTCATTGGGCATGTAGGTAGGTACCTAGGTAAATATCAAGCTGATGGTGTGATAGGTGGGCTGCTGAAGATAATTATAGTTTGCATATCCACAATCTCAATGATGATTGTCATTGTTGTTCACTGGACAATGCAAGTTTGACAATGACTGGAAATTAAGAATGGATTTTTTCCTGTTTAAGCTCATGTACGTGTGGTTTTGCCATTGGTGGTGTGTACAAACATGAGTATGACAATCCAATTGTTGTTTTGTGGCTTAACATTTTTTTTAAAGACAATCTGGTTTAAAATGCATCATCAGTGAATCTTAACATTTCATGCTTTAAGTTTTCCTTGCACCGTGGAGGGAATTCTAGCTATTTTGTTTTTTTTGCACATAATTTTGAATTATGTAGCAAAAGTTGGATACTCAGTCCACTATCTAATCCAAATCTGTTCTTTTTCAGTACAAAATGTGCTGGTTAACATCAATTAAGTTTTCTATGTTCCTAGCACAGTGTTTTTCTTATTTTTTTCCTTTAGCTTTTTATCAGCATAAAAATAGCATGGGTTATTGGGGGGGCCCAAATCAACATTGGGGGGCCAAGATCAGCATTGGGGGGGCATGGCCGCCGCAAAAGGATACAAATCGACGCCCCTGCGTAGATCTCATATGCGGGTACTTCTTAGATGGCAATGTTTTCGACAGTAATATACTAAATGGTCATGTTATACACTTTCCCAATTATATACATATAAACACGGATGAACAAATGTAGATGCACACTATCGCTCGAGTTTCCAAGAGCACGGACAGTACATAGCCAGTGGCGGTCTCCTATGCCCTTGGGGGGAAGTGGTTGTCCATCATAAAGAGACAGCGTGCCCCTCATGTTCAACTGCCGGTTAATTACAGGATCTTTTTCACGGATAAGAGCCATCATGATCAACAACACCACCATATTGACCCAGTGTCACAGGATACTAAAACTAAAAATCTTAGAGGCAGTTCTCATCCGTGAAAAAGATCCAGTAATTAACCGGCAGTTGAACATGAGGGGCACGCTGTCTCTTTATGATGGACAACCACTCCCCCAGGGGCACAGGAGACCGCCACTGGCTATGTACTGTCCGTGCTCTTGGAAACTCGAGCGATAGTGTGCATCTACATTTGTTCATCCGTGTTGATATGTATATAATTGAGAAAGTGTATAACATGACCATTTAGTATACTACCGTTGAAAACATTGCTATCTAAGAAGTACCCGCATATGAGATCTACGTGTGTGTGTGTGTGTGTGTTAGAGAAAAGCAAGATAAAATGTCCATTGTTGACGCGCAAATCATATAGAGATCGAAACACTGGCGAATGTATTATGTTCTTATATTGTGTCTTATCTGTATGTCTGAAGATGTTAGATGTCCTAACGAAACGTTACGTTAATACGAGAATATAGGCACAATTTTACATGCAGCTTCTTCACAAGAACGGACCATGATCGGCCGATTTGAGAGCCTTTCAAAGAGGCACATCAACACGAAGTATGCTGTTTTATTAAATGAAACTATATATTATCCAATAGGGAACATTAAGAAACGTGTTTGTGCAATATTTTGATCTTGTAATACCATATTGGAAAAATGTGCAAATTAGAAGGTAAGTAGGTACCTAGGTAGGTACCTAGGTACCTACCTAGGTACGATGTTCGTGCGTTCTTTGACATCTGGTTTCACATTGGTACATATCTTACCTATATAGGTACCTAAAGCGCAAACTGAGAACAACGGCTACCACTACACCAACGTACACACCTGCCCTCACCGACCCCGACCGCCACAACCACAGGACTGCGGGTAAAAACACAGGACAGCGAGTGCCAGAGGCCCGCCACCTGTACTGACGCAACCATAGGCAACTTTAGTAACAATGCATACTAAACTTCTGGAAGTTTAGTAAATATTGCTACTAAACTTATGTCCCTCTTAGTAAATATACCAACTAAATTTTATCGTGGATGTGTTGGCAAACCCGGTGAACAGGGCCCTGATCCGCCCGGTCGGATGCCTCGTTGCCATCGAACACGGAATCACTCGTGTCGGAAACACGGGAGCAGCCGAAGCAAACAGGATCCTGAAGCTGATCCATCCGGGCCAAATTGTTCGAAGGGGAATTGTACGCCCAGGGCAACGAGAATGAAAAGAAAGGTCGCTATCACTCGCACTGCCGACCGGGACGGTGAATGAGAGAGGACGAACGGACGGGGCGCCAGTATAACACCACGCACCAACCCGTCTATTGCAACGAAGACCTTGGGAATAGGAATGTGAATCCGAGTGCAGGACGGAGGGGGGGGGGGCTGACTTGTCTGTGTCGGAAGCTGAGCAGAAGCGGCCACAGCTGTCACGTCATCTAGATCTGTCACCGTGGGAAATCTGTTGAATGAAGCGCCCAAGAATGAAAACACGAGCAAATCAGACGAATAGAACCGGAAACGGGACGGAGAAACACGAGCTCCATCAGAACAGCAACGCATTGGCTCGTCTAGGGTGGTGATGCAAAATATCGTGGATACGCTCAGCTCAGTCGGATAGGGCGCCAACACGTATTTGGAATATTTGAATTTAATATTTGAATTTAATATTTGAATGTAATATTTGAATGTAATATTTGAATGTAATATTTGAATTTAATATTTGAATGTAATATTTGAATTTAATATTTGAATTTAATATTTGAATTTAATATTTGAATTTAATATTTGAATTTAATATTTGAATTTAATATTTGAATTTAATATTTGAATTTAATATTTGAATTTAATATTTGAATTTAATATTTGAATTTAATATTTGAATTTAATATTTGAATTTAATATTTGAATTTAATATTTGAATTTAATATTTGAATTTAATATCTGAATTTAATATTTGAATTTAATATTTGAATTTAATATTTGAATTTAATATTTGAATTTAATATTTGAATTTAATATTTGAATTTAATATTTGAATTTAATATTTGAATTTAATATTTGAATTTAATATTTGAATTTAATATTTCAATTTAATATTTGAATTTGAACGTATTTGTATTTGAATTGAATGAGAAAGGACCTGAGCTGTGGCGATTTAATAATGCCATTCTGAAAATGAAATTTGTATTCACAAGATGCGTGCTGAGATTAAAAAGGATAGTGACAGGGACAATGTTATGTTATATATGACAATGTTTACGATCTGATAAAAATGATCACGAGTGCCATTCGAGTGATAAGCATGAAAAGAGGCAAAGAACAGGCCAGAAAGAAGAAAAAAAATAAAACTTATATTAAATGAGTTCATAAAGTTCATAAGAGTCTAAAAGAGTCGCAAGGGCCCATCCAGGTTAAGTCTGCAAAAGGAAGATGTAAAATGAGCCAAATCAATATGAGGCTGCTCTTCTCCCTAGTTGCACCCAAATATTTTTGAACAGGTACGCTACTGTTCGTGATCGAGCAAATGCACTTAACACGCGTACTGGAGGGGGGGGGGCGAAATCCGCCTACCCCTCCGGTTTTTCGTACATAACTCCAGATTTTACCGGTCGATGTACGCATTTTTTGTGTACCTGCTTAGAAATGACCGGCGCGGCGGTTAAAGCAAGACAAACGTAAATCGGCAGAACATTTTTCGTGTTAGGGGCCGTAAAAGTCAAAACATTTCGTAGCGCCAGACCACAAATCGACGCTGATGCGCATCCCGTATATTGGCAAAAGGGAAGTGTTCTTGGCAACACTAGCGACTTGTTTGATGTATATTGTTATGCTATATAGTTTCAAGGTCATGTTAGGTCACCGAGGTCAAGTCAGGTCAAGTCAGGTCAAGTTCATGACAGGTTGATGCAAAACTTGGTCAACTGGAATGTTGTCATAAATGCAAATGGCTGTCATGCGATTGATGTCGCTTTGCATGTTACTCCCTACACATCCTGAAAACTACGGTTTGTCTGTGTGTATCTAAGCGTTTCCATACTTTATTCAAGTACTTCACTCTTTCTTCGCGAAGCCGATTGCGCCGAGCTGCAAGACGGAGCAGTCGGGCGAGCGGCCCGGTTCCGGTAACTGGAACAGGTAACTGACCTGATAAAGTGCTGCTATATAGGTGACCTGAGGTCAAATGCCGGATCTAGCATCTGTATTGCATCATTAGTAATGTCCAAAACATCATTGATGCCCATTTTGAGCACTTAACCACAATCACAGCGATCCATAACAATGACCAAGGCAAGCCACGCAAAAAAAAGAAAATTGTGACATATGTGACCTCATTTGACCTTGAAGATATTATGCTAAGGTCATGAAATTTGCACACAATATAATTCACTACCGTACCCATCCTCCCTGCGAATTTCGTTACTCTAGCTTTAATAGGAGCCGATATCTTATGGGGGGGGGGGGCGGAATCCGACCCCCTCCCTCCAGTGCGCGTAATTTTCAGGCGCCCTCGTGCTAAAGAACAAAAAGGCAAACCTGCCATGCTATGGTCTGTGGTGAGATGGGTTGAGCAGGTTGAGAGGCCTACACAATACTTCTTTGGTATGTGCTCCCAAAGAAGCGCAAAGAAAAACATCAATGCTCTGGAAACAGAAGACGGGCAACTTATTTCCGAAAGCAGACATTCTGGAATATCGCAAAACAACATTTGATAAATTAATGAATCGAAATATAATATAGATAATAACTATCGACAATCAACGATTGTCTGACTTCCACAAATGCTCAGAATAACCGAAATGGAAAAGTACTCTTGTGATGGTCGTACTATAAATGAGGGCTGTTTGCACGCGCTTAAGGGGATGATGAATAAAAAAGCTCCTTCGGCTTCAAGACTTTCGAGAAAAAAATATTCCCTTTCTTCTGGCTAGACCTGGGGAACATGATTGTAGATCACATCAATGAAGCAAAAGGAATGGGGGCGTCCTTAGGGTCGGATGCCGAAGACAACATAAGGGACACAGGTTGATTTGCATTGTGCTACTTTCGTCAAGATCGAGGCGAATTATCGAGAGATATTGTCGTAAACAATGTCATTGCAAAACGAATTCATTTTGTTCTGCAAAATCAGAAATGGTCGATTTTGTATTGATCGGCACGCTCAGGATGCTGTAACCTTGAACATTCTTCATCGTAGTGGTGGCCCTAGCTGGGGAGGGGGATGAGGAGAGGGTGAGCGCATAGCTCCAACCCCTAAAGTCTGGGGGCGGGCCTTTTCAACAAACGACTATGTGGGCTAAGGAGGCCCTCTAGGATTCACATATGCATGCCACATTAAAAAAACCCAGTTCAGGAGAATCATTACGTATAGGCAAAGGAAACATTTGATTGATGTACAAACTTACTCGATAGGGCATAGATGCCCACGCGTGAAAAACAAACAGGTGATAACAAAAAAAATCACGACACACGGGTAGGAAACAACAACACGATGGTCTGGCAGACAATCTCGATTTAAACATCAGCATTTCCATCATTCTGTTCTGGTATCCACCGGAAGCTGGTTCCACACGGTACAGACTCGGTACTGAACTGACCGCTTTGCCAGCTCTGCTGCCGCTGTCGGTGGTAGAGGTTGGCTGAGCTTGATTCGTGTTATCTCGTCGGACACGCCACACCTCCGTCCGAACAGTGTCGCAAGTGCGACAGGTGCTGACGAGCGTGACGGGTGCTGCGACGAGCGTGACGAGCGTGACGAGCGTGCGACAGGTGCTGACGACGGTGAGACGCGCTACCGTGGTACCTCCATAGCAAATGGTGCAGTGCCACGCACTACCATGGCACCTATATAGCAAATGGTCGCACTTGCAGCACATGAGCCAAGCCGCCTTTAGAGTGGGAGTGGTGTGGTTTGGTTTACGAGTGGAATACTTGTCGCAGTGCGTGCTGCCAGATTTTTTATGTTTTTTGCACCCTTCCTGTTATATTTTCCTCGGGGCCGCACCAGATAGTCGCACAGTGAGTAGCAGAACTTATGTCGGCGCTAATTATCTGTCAGGACATGCATCGGAAGCTACCGACGGCAATCTCATGGACATGGTGGGACCAGGTCAGATCTGTATTAATAGTAACACACTTTTCACGAAATTAATTGGTGTCAAGAGAAAGTGACCGCTTTCTAACTTGACATCTGGCGCACGTCTCATTTGTGGTGCAATAAAATTACGAATCGGGTTCTCGAGGCATTCACTTTGAAGTAATCTACTATGCACCATCTCGCAAAAGTTTCAAATTTGACCTGAGTCCAGATGCCATTGCATCCACATCACTCAGCTTGTCTGTGACGAGAAGGTGGGCATCGTCAGTGTGGCAATGATCATGCACTCAACGTGGAATACGCTGTCAATAATATCAAGTAAAAGCAGAATCAACTCTCTCTCAAGTTCCCATGTGATAGATCCGCGTTCACATCCGGAATAGATTTTCACTCCTTGCCTAAATGTTTTCGTCTGTTCGCTTAGCACCCAGATACACTGATGTGCATCGACTTCACTGGATCACTGGACCATCAGGTTCGGCTCCGGAGAGAAGACCCTGATGGATAATATACAAAAGGTGAGTTGCAACGACGGGCCAAGGCACACCATCATCACCGCTGGAATAACGGTCATCTTTTCACGAGGCGCAGGACTCTCGAGACAATTCGAACATGGTCGCAGGGTCGCAGGGTCGCATGTCACAGGTTAAAAGTCGAGCTGACTACACGCGACGAGCGCGGCTGTGCAGGGCTATCGCTGCCCCCTGGCGTGCCCATCCACACCAATAGTTCCGTCTCCGGCCGCATGGTGGCTACTGCCCGACCGGAGGTAGTGTCGAAGTAGGCGTATTGCCTGGCGGTAAAAAGAGCAGCTGCCGTATGCGGCAGTTTGTGCCGTATGCGGCAGTTAGCTGCCGTATGCGGCAGTGTGCATTCTGTTGCTGAGGCTGCTGTCTTCTTTTTCTTCATGATCTGCAGAGTTGTCCGGCGCCGCAGGTGGTGGTGGAACTGCCAGTCTTCCCCTGCGATCTTGATTTGTCGGCATCGCTGTACGGCTGGCTCCGTCTGAGCAGGATGTTTGGGTGTCTGGGCATCGCACATCCACGGAGCTGGTCTGCACGTCACTGGTCTGGCGACAATACGGGCAATGCGGGTCGATTAGACTGCTTCAAATACGGAGTCGTTTATCACGTTTGTGTATGTGTGCGTGTCAATATGGTCAGTGGCATACGTTGGATTCTCGCCTTTACAGTAGCAAGTCAAACTGGAGTGTGTTGTGGGTGATATGGAGCGCTTCATTGGTTGGAAACTGACAATTTGCGATTGGGATCCGTATGCGAATTATAATTATAGCGTCTCTTATCAGGGGATTATCCCTCATTGATAAGGTTTGATCGCTAGAGGAAAGAGACACTCGACTGGAGGGTGAGGGGATTTCCCTGAGGGAGCGTAGGAAAGGCATGTGCCTTACCTACAACGTTGGATAGTTTTAAAAAAATGATGTTTTATTATATATTATATATTGTTTTATTTTTATTATATATTGTATATTAGTTATTTACGTTTTTTTAAATTACTTTGGATCATTGTTACATGAAAGAAGCAAGCCTTAGGACAAGGCCAGCTTGAATGATACCAGTATTTAAAGTATATTACCCTGCCTTATGATGTGGGTACGTTAAACTCTCGGCAAACATTGCCATCAATTATAATTTCCCGATCTGGAGGTGGGCTCAAGAGTCAATGCAACAAGCTTGCGCTTAGGATTGACTGATTCTGCAAGGCTTCCCCGACAACAATCGAATTCAATTCCCCAGGTGTTTTCGTTTTTAATCTGATGATCAATATTTCGGCAATCGCGCTCGTCGGAGTCCGTTCACATTGAAAGAATAACTTGGCATTCCTTTGCACATGCTAG
>JAOTOM010004966.1:240000-643660 GCA_034440615.1 Ashinkailepas kermadecensis
AAACAACAAGCGCAAACTTGAAAGGGGCTACAGAAAGCGTGAATGCGTGAAAGCGTGAAGGCGTGAAGGCGTGAATGCGTGAAAGCGTGAATGCGTGAATGCGTGAATGCGTGAATGCGTGAATGCGTGAATGCGTGAATGCGTGAATGCGTGAATGCGTGAAAGCGTGAATGCGTGAATGCGTGAATGCGTGAAAGCGTGAATGGGAGATAATTGGTGATTGAAGGTGGAGATATTGACGAGCGAGGTGGAGCACCTAAGGATTAGTAGTGAGGCCAATTATAGGTAATACCAGTGAAGCCGACCAGGTGCAGGAAGCCAGGAGTGCTTGTGCCGTGGTAGTAGCAAGACCAAGGATAGTAGAGAAGAGTGGATGGTGTATGATGTGTGGTGTATGGTGCATGGTGTATGTATGGTGGATGATGGCGTAGGAGCATTATGATAGCTTTAAGGAAAATGAACACTGGCCTGGAAATGAATTATGAGTTTGAGGCTTTGCAGGAGAAGTACAATGCTAGTGGAGATGGAGATGCGAGTGAGAAACTGGTGAGAGGAATATTTTAGTTATAGGGGCTCAAGAGCTAGGTATACTGATCGTATATTTTGTAATAGGAACTCAAGCAGAAGGACTCGAGTCTGCTTTCTAGGGACCCTAGAGAAGGATGTTGTAGATAGGCTGGGAGGGATTATGTCGGGAGGTAGAGAGGGAGCAATGACAATTGTGCACGTGGGCGTAATTTGTGTAGGAGATGTACAACTGAGGAAGCAATCAAACAGTACAGGTATTTGATATTTAGGTTAGTAAAAAGTAGGAAAAAAGGAGTGGTAACATCCATCCTTCCAAGTGTAGGTGCAAACACATAATGGTAATCTAGGGCCATTTGATTGAATACTTTGGTGGCCAATACTTTTGAAGAGTATGGGATGAGGCTTTTAGATCTGTGGGGAAACTGTTGGTGGAGGACGGACATGCATGTACTAGATGGGCTACATCTGAGCATGAGGGGAGAGGAATTGCTCAGTAACAGGTACGAGGAGATTCTGAGCAGGTGTTCAGTGCGGTGAAACTAGGCAAGTCATGGGGCTTTGAAGTTATAATGTAGGAAGCATTGCAAGTAAGGAAGAGTATAGCTCGTCATGTTTTATGTAAATGCCAAAAGTGCATGCATGTAGTTACCAGGGTGGGAATTAAGGCACTTCTTAAGAGATCTTATCTCTGAAAACATTTTTGCACTCCGGGTTCATACTGGATAGGATGGGCTTCACATGTACTCCGACACAAATGTGGGAACACATCAATAAAAACAAAAGCAGAACGACAACCAAAAAAAACGCTGGTTATTTCACTTACGGTCACCACTCAAACTAATCACTTTTTGTAGCAGTCAGCAGCCGGACCACAGCTTCACACACTCGCTCAATTTCAACCACCGGAATTCCCGACAACAACGCGCCAACAGCAACTTGCAAGATAATGCGCATGCGCACTGAGAACACTATTCTCCGGCTCTGGAGCCGCGTCTCGGAATAGCTGTGTTTCTGCCACCCTATAGTGGGAAACTTTGATAGTTTTAAGAGACGTCTCCGGAGTCCCGGAGGCCACCGATCAGAATTGGCTGCGTTAGCGTTTTCTGTTCTGAATTCTTGGCTGCGTTAGCGTTTTCTGTTCTGAATTCTGTCTGTCAACCAATCAATGCAAGGTATTTGGTATATGACGTCATAACCGTTAGCAACTTTGAACACATAGTTAACAGTGTCCACACAGGTTAACAGTAAACACAAGACCTTGACTGATACTTTGCTTTGATCACATCCAACTGTGTCGTGTGCGGTAGCGGAGTCGCGTTCGTATTACGTGGGAAATTATCTGCGTAGGTAGGTATGCGCTCTGAGCTGAGGGTGAAGTGTGAAGTATTTTTGTTTGTTTTTCATGTGGTTAGCCTGGTACTGAGACCAACAGTGAAAGGAAAACGCATTTCTCCTGTGAGTTATAAGAAACGAAACAGTGCTGATTATTACGGGTCACTGCCGGGCGGTGCCATCCATTGTTCACTTCTTTGTTCGTATGTTTTGGCATTTGATTTGACCAAAAATGAGAATGATATTACTTATGCATATTATGTAGGTACTGATTTAGGTTTTTTCGGTCGGTCACTGGTAAACAGATTCCATGCATAAAAAAATAATGTCCATGAAAATGTACTCCGGAAGAAATCGGTATGCACTCCGACTCCCAACCCGGAAAGTAAGTTTCCCACTCTGGTAGTTACAACCTGCATGCTCATGAAAGGAAATCAAGAATATCAGGATAAATTTGGTACTCCTGTACGTACGGCAAGTAATGCAATGTCATACTGTAGAGAATGGTGTACATAGTGAGAAAGTAGAAACCTTTCCGTTATATGTCATCCTGAAATATGGAACAAGGTCAAGGATTGGGACAAACTGTAGGCCACCAGATCAGAATAAAAGCACCGACAAGTTGATGCATGAAGAGATAAGTGAAAGAGTGCCTGGGAGAACTCAGCATAACAGGGTCGAGAGACGAAAGTCGAACCAAATCAAGGGATGAATTTCATGGCTTGTTTTGAAGAAAATAATTTTTGTCTAAATGATAGATGAACCTATCAGGGGAAATTAAATGACATATTTAATGCTTATAAATGGGGAAAATTGTGTGCAAAATGTAAGCATAGGAGACCTTCGGTGATAGTGATCACAACCTCATACGCTTTTCCGTATGTGTTGGAAGTGTAGGGAACAATAAGTCATTAACCCTCGCCGTCTCGGGGGGGGGGGATGATATGCGCCCCCCTAAGGTTTTCCGCGGGCAGTGAAAGAACGGCGCGCGGCAGCGCGCCGAATCTTTGCTGAACAATAATATATATCAATAATAATAATATTATCTGAACAATAATTTTATCACTGCCCCCTAGTGACGTCACCTTTGGGGGATACAATTTTGGGTGTGATTACTCCCTACTCGTCGAGCATTTTCCAATGACACCTCTCTCGTTTTCGTGCGACGCTTAGTTTGGAGGTTAGAGGGAGTGGGGTTTGTATCACCCCCCCCACCCCACCGAGACGGGGTGTGAGGATATGACCGGAAAGACTGGGAGTGTTAATTCCAAGTTTTGATGAAAGGAATTGCAACACGGTCCGAATCTTCCTGGGTGAAATTCACAGGGAAGAGTTGTTGTCGCGTTTAGATGCTTATAAAATGTGGAAGGTGTTCAAAGGTAAACTGATTCAAGGTCAGGATAGGTTCACTGCCAATAGGCAAATTATGCTGCACAATGTTCAGCACACTTCATGGCTGACCATGGAAGCAAAACATTTTCTGGGATCAAAGAAGCAGACATTAAGTAACCTAAATTATTTGAACTCTGAAGCGAATGTAGAAGTATATAAAATAGCTAAAATATAGTTAGGTGGGTTGGGCATCTAAGAGACGGACTGACATTATATTAGCATGGGTCTGTTCAGCAGGCAATGCCGAGAGATTATCTAGCTACTAGAAATTTGGATCTAAAAATGTAGTGTAGGGCCATCGTAGGTAAACGGTAGATTGGTTGATGATTGTGATATAGTCGAATTCTTAAACAAGCAATCATCATCAGTATTTACTAAAGATAACTCAAGCACATGTGAAACTACTGAAGGTTATGCTATAGCAGGTGAAAAGTTAGGTCTTACAATAACTACAGACACTGTAGAAAACCAGCTGCAAAAATACAACCTAATATAGCTGCAGGGCCTGATAATGTATCTTGGTAGTGTATTTAGGTATTAGTGGTTCCTCAAGGTGTCAGTTTCAAGCGGTCCAACGGTGGTGTAATACCAATTTTCACCCCAAACAAGGTAGTACCAATTTTCGAGAAGGAAAATATATAGTGTGTAGGAAATTACGGGTCCTTAAGCTTAACCTCACTAGTTCGTAAGAGCTGTTAGACAAACTGGAGAAAGTGAATGTTCAGACCCATCTTCATAGGCTTTTCAGGGATACTCAACATGGATTTCGATCTGGAAGATCTTGCTTACCTGGAGCTTTTGAAGTATGTAACTAGAGAAGTTGTTGACAATCAAAGCAGAATATACGTGCAAGCTTTAGCAAAGCTTTTGATCAAGTTCCACACAATCGTCTAATTCACCAACTAGGGCAGCACGGGATTGATGGAAAAGTTATTTATGGGCCTGAATCATGGTCGATGGGAAGGAAACAAAGTGTAGTATTAAATGGATGGAAATCTGAATGGAAGGATGTTCTGAGTTGTGTGTCAGATGGCTATGTTCTAGATCCTCCTCTTTATCGTCTTTGTGAACGACATTGAGGTAGGACTGAGGAATAGCACGTTTAAATTTGCTGATGTCGGCTGGTAGGAGCAGCTAACAATAGTGACGAGTCTAACAATATTCAACTACATATGGAGAACCTAACAAGTGCACTGTTCAATGGTTGATGTCTTTCGACTATGATGAGTGTAATGCATGACATTTGATAATGCATCTGGGGTCTGGAGGTGGGATATTTCGATATACAATTGGATGTGGTGAGTTATATTTCATTAAAGAGGAAAAGGACTTAGGTGTGTTAGTTTTAAATGATATTAAAGCAAAAAAAAACAACAACGTGCCTGGGCTAGGAACATGACAATCAGAATGCCTCATCAGTATCAGAATCATTAATAGGAATGTGAAGTAAAAGAGCAAGTAAATCATGCACAACTGTATTTAGTCTATAAGCTACCCCGCTTGGAATATTTTGTACAGACTGTATGGCCACAGCCCTTACTTAGAAATGCAGATATGCTAGGAAGAGCGTAGCGCAAAACCACTAGATTTATCAGCGGACTAGGCGGCTTATAATAAGGGAAAAATATTACTTGTGGCATTATATATGTACTCACTCGAGCATAGGACATTAAGGGGTGCTATGATTTAAATGCCTGAACTTGTTAAGGGATAGATAATGCCAATCTGGATCATGCTCACTATTTAGAGTATCACATATGGGTCATCAACTCAGATGGACAATTAAGCCTCTGCTATTATTAAGCCTGACCACTGCATGGCTTTATGACATTATGTGTGCATATATATATATATATATATATATATATATATATATATATATATATATATATATATATATATATATATATATATATATATATATATATATATATATATATATATATATTATATTTATATTTATATTTATATATACATATATATATATATTTATACATATTATATATATTTATTTATATTTATTTATATATATTTATACATATATTTATATATATATATATATATATATTATATATATATATATATATATATATATATATATATATATATATATATATATATATACGTAGTCTGCCTAGTGTCCACCAGTGACACCGAAACACTTGATCAGTGGCCGTAGTGTCACGCTGGTGGTGGCCACCTACCATGCTAAAGGTGGAAGGGTGCTTCCCCTGGTTATCCGCCGTGCCGAAGGCGTAGGGCTGCTCCCCCTGGCTACTGCGGTGCTGAAGACGGAGGGGCGTTCTCCCTAGCTACTGGTCGCGCTGAAGGCGGACGGGTGCCTCCTGGTTACCTGCCTTGCCGAAGACGGGAGGGGCGGGGGTGCTCCTTTGGTTACCTGCCGCGCTGAAGGGGGACGGGCGCCCCCTAGTTACCTGCCTTGCCGAAGGCGGAGGTGATCCTTTGGTTACCTGCCGTGCCGAAGGCGAAGGGGTGCTCCCGTTGGCTACAGGTGTGACTGTGACGCCGGCCAGGAGACGGCGCCAGGGGACCGGTTGCCCGCCTTCGCCGCCTTCGCCGCCGCCGTGGTCGCCGTCGCCGCTGCCGGCGCTGCCCCCTGCGGCGACGCGTCTGACCGGGGCCTCCGTGGCCCTCGGGACCGCCGGCGGCGGCGGGGGGCGACCGGGCGGCTCGTGTTGCGGGCAACAGGAGCCGCCGCGGCCGGCGACGAGTCGTGCTGACTCGGCCGCACTTTGACCGGACGCTCCGGTTGCGGCCGGCGGCGTCCCGCCATTGTTCTCGGCCAGGCGCCGGCCGGCATTCTTCCGCCGCTGCAACCGAGTCGGGCTAGTGGCAGTGACCGCTGTCACCGCGCACCTGAGCACCACGACAGCGGTGTCGGGGGGGGGGGTGCAACATCGAGACACTCGATGGCCTGGCCGCCCCGGAAGTCCGCCCACCCGGACACGACGCCAGCGCGTGATCCGCTGGCGTCGATGCTGTGCTCACTGGTCGCCAGTGAATCCACGGGTGTCCACTGTGTGGATCCACTAGAGGATCGACACAGAGGTTGATAAAATCCAGCCTGGTTGCCGCAAAGCTCGATTTCGCCAACATGCATGCAAATAATACTGGGCCTCGCACAGACTTTATGTCCTGGAAGGTGGCCTCCAAATCGGCACGATGAACTTCATGACCGTATATTATATTTAACCATCTTTAGGCTGAGTAATGGCTTCAAGCTGTTGCACTTGCTTGTACAATGGAAGATAGTTGTTTTCCTTTTACCTTGGTACCGCTTTGTCTCCTGTTAACTGCTAACTTACTCTCCGAATCAAAATGCATTCGTACCCGGTACGGGAACACAAGCACTCATCAGTGAAATCCTTCGTCCTACCAAGTTTTTTTTACCGATGGTATAGCCATGGCAGGGCAACTTCACAATATGGCAGACAAACGCACCTTTTCGTGTTCAGCGTATCTGCGGCTCTTCGGTTCTCTGTGATGCACCAGGACTCGGTTGCATCCAGTTGATCCCGCACGTTCTGGGTGTCTTTTCACACGACCCGGATATTTTTTTCCGCGATGGAGAAAGACAGCATTGAAGAAGAAAACATTGAGTATCTTTTCCGTCATCTTTTTTGCGTCTGATGTGAAAGATGAACTTCAGGTCGTGTAATATCATTGACCTAGCTATGGTGAACCAGGACCACCTCGAAAAATATTTCAAGACCGATAGCTCATCTAAATGAAAAGGTTGAATCAAACTTGATACCTGAGTACAATTTGGCAGTGCCTACAAAACTTACATATCGGATCTCTGTTTCAGGTTATATTAGTGACCTGATGTCACGGCCAATTTTGGACCAATTTTCATATTTTTGTAAAAGAATGCTCTTCTGACCACATTTGTCCCCTTGGCATGCACGCATAAATATGACAAGTTCTTTATCCAATTTGATTGACCTCCGTCGAGTCACCTGAGGGTAGATCAAAATAAAGTGCGCCAAGGGAGCAAAGCCTATTTAGACACTGCTGTTTTATAGTTTGATTCGAATTGGTATGGCTTAAATATGATCACACTTGCATTGCACAACGAAAATTACAAAATGGAACCAAACCTATGAATGATATTCAAGGTCAAGATCATCACAGGTTATTTAATTTGGAAAATTGTTATACTTTATAGGCTTAGACATACTAAAATATACTACGATGAAGCATTCTACATGATTACAATTTGGTAGTGCTTGCAACACGCATAAATTGTCCTGGTGTTTCAGGTTAGGTCAGTGACATACCGTCATTGCCAATTTTGCCCCATGCTGTACCAATGTAAATATATGTGTAACATACGCTCTGCAATTAGCTATAAATGTCGTGCGTTTTTTGCTCTGTGTCTTTATCAGAATTGAAGATGTAACATCTTTCTGAAGTATTTTGTTCTGAAACAACCGATTCGCGTTCGTACACCGTTTACATTCGAAACTCCCCCGAAGCTGGGTGTGAGGATCTGAGCGGAGATAAGGGTGGGTAATATCTGTACTTGACCCTACTCCGGAAGGAATGGAGGGGGATTTCGATGCCCCCATATTTGTTTTGGACCTGACGTTTCCTAGCCCTTTGTCGTATGCGCATGTATATCGGTGCCTTTTCCTAACCTTCTTTTCTACTTCCTTCTTTTCTACGTTCAGGTCAGTATAATTTGGAATTCAATAGCTAATACTATCTCGTCTACCTACGAAAGTGCTTCTTTTGAGCGCAACGATTTCAGGGGCGGATCCAGATGGATAACAAAGGGCAACAGGTGACCTGTTTTCTCCAAGCGGCATCACTTACGTTGTAATCGGACTGAAGACGTTCTCAATGGTGGATATGTGAGGTGACAAGACGTTATTCAGGACATACCCTACGATGGTGGATATGTGAGGTGACAAGAGGTTATTCAGGACATACCCTACGATGGTGGATATGTGAGGTGACCAGAGGTTATTCAGGACATACCCTACGATGGTGGATATGTGAGGTGACCAGAGGTTATTCAGGACATACCCTACGGGTTATTCAGGACATACCCTACGGGTTATTCAGGACATACCCTACGGGTTATTCAGGACATACCCTACGGGTTATTCAGGACATACCCTACGCACGCCACTACAAGGAATGACAAAGACCTATATTCAGGCGATCCACAATAAACTCGTGGCTATCTCATCCTATTGTTGATTTTTAAAACAAATGTCACATGAAAAAGGGCTGTCACAGACACACATAAAACAATAACAATTCCTCACAGCAGCGGCACGGAAGGAGCAAGTACGGTAAGTATAATAAGAAGTCAGCATGTATGAAGATAAGTCAGCAAGTATGATAAGAGGCCAGCGAGTATGATAAGAAATCAGGAAGCAAATCAGGTCAATCTGACCGGTCCCATGCACAAATTCCGCCTAAGGCGGCGACCAAACATTGGAAATGGCAGTTGCCTCAGTTCGTGTGGCAGTTCATTATACAGGGCAGGACCTCTGGAACAAAAACGGCGCCTGCCCATCTCTGTTCGCGTCCTGGGAACGTATAGGTCCCGGTCCTGACGGGTATGGCGGTCACGGTGCTCGGCGACTGTTGCGATAGTGCCGGCTAGTGAAGCCAGCTCCTGCAGTCGGCGCACCTTGTGAAGTAGGCACAGCGTGTGGTATGAGGCCAAGTTCTCAGCGCTCATCCAGCCAAGACGCTCTAACAGATCCGTGAAATGATCAAATTTGTATCGTCCGAAAATAACTTTTGCTCCATAGTTGATAATTGTTTAATCCGAGACATATTCTTTTGGGTACTATTTCCGTACACCGAAATGCAGCACCGGATCTGAGAGAGCACCAAGGCATTGACTAGCACCGAGATGACAGATGGTGGCAGGTGGCCTCTGAGATGCGATGGCGCGACAACGGCGCGACAAGGGTGACACCTTGCCAACGGCGGATGAATGAGAGGGAGAAGTGAAGTCAGGAAAAACGATGAACATAATGACATGCACTGACGGAGCCAGGAGATTCTTCCAGTGGACAATGATTGCAGCAGCCTTCCTATTCAGGCCTCTCGGGAGGCCTTTCTCCCTACTAGCATATACTAGTTACGCCTCTGGTTAACCTACCTACCTCACTGCAGGAATTGATGCTATGCAAGAATTGCAAAGTAATAGGTATTTGTGGCATTGACTGCCAAGAGGGACCAGTCGCACATAACAAATGATGCTCACCCCTCCTTAGGCTCCTGGCTAACGCCATTGGCTCATTTGCATGTGCATGTTTGGACACCAGTTGGTGCTTTGGATCGCTAAGAATGATGTATGCCCATCCATGCACAATATTACACATGAAAAATACAAACACAGACCCAAATGCTTTTCATCAATATTCCCCCACCATTTTTTACTCTTGTCATCACCATGTGGAAAAGTTTGACATTTGTTTAATTATGAAGGTGTCGATTATAATCTACATAGTTGGATCCTCGTGTCGATTGCTATGAAAAGCATTGGAATCTAAATTATAAAGCAAAACATCCGAAAAGAGACGGATCAAACAGAGCTAAACTATGCAGCAAGATTGCAATTTGTCCAGTTAAGTATCAATGGCACAACTACACAACCAATACCATTTGATAGACCATGGTATACTGAATATGAGACTGAATGGACATCGGGGAAAATCTCCATCAGATCAACAATTCATAAACTGACACGATAACATACACTGATCTTCCTCACTTCTCAACGTAAAATAGCCAAGTATGTGGCAAGATTACAATTTGGCCAGTTAGGTGCTAAGGTCACCGCCACAAAAACATCACCACAGGACAGCCAATACTTAATATGAAACTAAGGGAGCATCGAGAGAAATCCTCATTCAGCTAAGAAGAGAAAGGTCAAACCAACAACTTTCACTTCGTTCCCTGCGGAAAAGGGTACGCTCAGATACCGGCGATTGGCCTTCATGAGGGCGCCGTGCTATAAGGCTTACACCATCCGTTGCCGACAGTGCTGGTACTGACCCCAGGTCGACTCTGTCCCCAGGTGGCGCCGGCCCACCTCTGGCTCCGGTCGTCGTCCAGTGCCAGACTCTTGGCGTATCCTGCTGGTGCCAGCCGCGCCGCTGTGTCCGGCTGACACAGCTGTCATGGCGTCAGCATTGCCCCGAGCATTTTGGCGGCGGGTCGGGCTGGCGTCAGAGAAGCGAAAGGCCGGCGTCGGAGGCGGGATCGGGCCGGGGTCGGAACCAAGTTGTGGCCGGGGTCAGAGTCAGGATCGGGCCGGGGTCAGAGTCAGGATCGGGCCGGGGTCGGAGCCAGGTTGTGGCCGGGGTCAGAGTCAGGATCGGGCCGGGGTCAGAGTCAGGATCGGGCCGGGGTCGGAACCAGGTTGTGGCCGGGGTCAGAGTCAGGATCGGGCCGGGGTCGGAGCCAGGTTGTGGCCGGGGTCAGAGTCAGGATCGGGCCGGGGTCGGAGTCAGGATCGGGCCGGGGTCGGAACCAGGTTGTGGCCGGGGTCAGAGTCAGGATCGGGCCGGGGTCAGAGTCAGGATCGGGCCGGGGTCAGAGCCAGGATCGGGTCTGCGTCGGAGCCAGGATCGGAACGACATCAGAGTCAGTATCGGGCCGGGGCCAAAGCCACTATTGGGCCGGCCTCAGAGCCAGTATCTGGTCAGGGTCAGAGCCAGTATCGGGTCGGGGTCAGAGCCAGGATCGGGCCTGGGTCGGAGCCAGGATCGGGCCGGGGTCGAAGCCACGATCTGGATGCATCAGAGCAAGGATCGGGCCCGTACCAAGGCTCAAGCCAAAACTGCACAAAAGTGCTTAAGTAAATTTACCCCGCGTGCATTTGCGCTTACTTGCATTTATATTTACGCACATTCACCATATTTGCATTTGCGTATGCATACTTCTACTGATGCAAATTGGTGTTGATGTACACCTGCGCTTGTATTTGTACTGACGTACGTTTGCGCGAACGCAAAACTGTACTCACGTGCACTTGCTTACGTATGTTTTGATTTGGGCACATTTCCGCTTACGTACATTTGCGCTTACTTTATTTGGGTTTACCTGCATTTGCGCATACGGTCTTTTGAGCCTACATGAATTTGCCCTTGCGTACATTTGCACACAAATACATCTGCCATGCATACATTTGTGCTCACGCATATTTGTCATACTTACATTTGCGATCAAGGAGATATATTTGCTCACGCACACTTGAATGCATCCATCTACCACACACACAAGTGGTGCGTTCCACGACAGATCGACAAATAATTTTCACATTTAAACCCCATAAATTTGTATTTGGGCAAAAAATGGTGAACAGGGTCGTCTTCTGCTCTGGGCATGCCTGAACAAGTTTTAGCCCGATTCGACTAACGGTTTCGGAGTTATGGGCTCCGATAGTATTTTGAGGTCACACAACAAGGGTATCTTTGGCGATAGATATCTCATCGATGATGAAGAGAAAGTGTGAGATATTATACATGTTTGAGAATAAAAATGATTAAGGAAAACACATCCGTGATAAAATATCAACATTTTTCACATTTGACCTCGTGATCCCATGACCTTGCGACCTCGTGACCTTCTGTGACCCCTAGCCCATTGAAATTAATAAATTTGATAGCAGAAATAGAAACTGGCATGATTCGACTGTAATATCAAAGAATAAAAAATAATGTTTTTACTTTGAAATATCACATATAGGCATCCGTTCTCCATGGTTTCTATGATTTTCCGATTTTCGGAACAGATGGTTTTGGGGTAAGTTGTCTCCCATTGGAAAACTACGCGGGATCGAAAAATGAAATAAAAAGGGGTGATATAAAAACGTTTGCTTCACAAAAAATATTAACAAGTTATTGATGTAGGTCTTATCGTTTGCCTTAATAAACTTCACAAAGTTCAAGGTTACCCATTAACGATAGGTTGGGTATTTGAGTTCATGGGCACATGGACGTCGATCATGCAGCGCCCATATCATCGTCAGTTAAGCAATGGCATATGCACGAAAGTCAGTCGACGAGACAACTGCACGTGAAGGGCTCGATGTACGTGTGACATACCGAGAGAGAGAGAGAGAGAGAGAGAGAGAGAGAGAGAGAGAGAGAGAGAGAGAGAGAGAGAGAGAGAGAGAGAGAGAGAGAGAGAGAGAGAGAGAGAGAGAGAGAGAGAGAGAGAGAGAGAGAGAGAGAGAGAGAGAGAGAGAGAGAGAGAGAGAGAGAGAGAGAGAGAGAGAGAGTATATATATATATATATATATATATATATATATATATATATATATATATATATATATATATATATATATATATATATATATATATATATATATATATATATATATATATATATATATATATATATATATATATATATATATATATATATATATATATATATATATATATATATATATATATATATATATATATATATATATATATATATATATATATATATATATATATATATATATATATATATATATATATATATATAGAGAGAGAGAGAGAGAGAGAGAGAGAGAGAGAGAGAGAGAGAGAGAGAGAGAGAGAGAGAGAGAGAGAGAGAGAGAGAGAGAGAGAGAGAGAGAGAGAGAGAGAGAGAGAGGGAGAGAGAGATATATATATATATATATATATATATATATATATATATATATATATATATATATATAGAGATATAAAGAGAGAGAGAGAGGAGAGAGAGAGGAGAGAGAGAGAGAGAGAGAGAGAGAGAGAGAGAGAGAGAGAGAGAGAGAGAGAGAGAGAGAGAGAGAGAGAGAGAGAGAGAGAGAGAGAGAGAGAGAGAGAGCGCTCGCGCGGTACTGACAGTGCAGCATGGCAACTTGGATTCAGCGAACTGCCACCGCCGCTCAGAGGGTATTACCGATAGGTCATCCATAGGTTTGTCTGCGCGTGACGATGTAATTTTACTTCGGAATATCTGGTGGTCTGGTAATGGAAACATATGAGCATGCTGGTCTCACAACAAGAAGCACATTTATGCTTTTATGCTACCTGTAGGCATCATTTGCATGGACGGACAGTCGAATCCCTATCGTAATGCAAACACAAGTTTTTGTCACGGTATACATAGCGTGTCCCGGAAACATGCAGATTTTCACAAGCTTCCTGTGGTTTCATTGTTCACGTTTTGGGCACTCCCTGCATATTGCATATTATTGCACATTGCTGCACTAAACTAAGCAGTGCACAATCAAACAACGATGGGATAGAACAACGAAATGAACATCAGATGAGAACTTGTTTTTTCAACTTGTACATTTGTAGGTCTCCAATGCAGATCTTTTAGCTTCCCTAGCAACGGTTCAACATTGCATTATCACCATAGTGTCGTAGCTTATTTCCGTGTAGCGGCGTACTTTTACTTCAGAACGTCTGGTAGTTACTTACAACACGTATTGAATGCCATCAAACATGACAACGATGCAGTCTGACCATATTCGACCATGCTAGCGTCACAAAAAGAAGTACAATTATGCTTTATTTCCACCTGCAGAGCATCATTTATATGGACGTACAGTCGAACACCTATTGCAAGCCACTATTTGCTGTCACAGTGCACGTAGGCTGTGACCGGAAAGATCATTTTCACAACCTTCACGTGACTTCATCATTCACGTTCTTGAGACACTGCGCACGTGGACATTTCGCATGGGACACTGTGCTGCACAATAGTACATATGTTAGGAAAATTAAAGCAGGTCAAACGGCGTCGATTTGGCTTTATAACCAAATCGTTACAATTGGCGTCGATTTCGAAGTTCGCCGAAACCGAATTTTGGGGTGAACATCTGGTAACCAGATCAAATCTGGTAGTAAGAGCTGGGCAAACAGCTTGATTTCTGGAAATCGCTATTTGAGATAGTAAATATCAATTGACAGATGATTTTAAGATGGCATCTGAAACAGCTCATCCTGGCGCATCGCTTCGGTCCAGGATATTTTTATTTTAGTCTGTAAACGTTTTTTGAACGAGTTAATTTTGAAATTGCATGTGCATTCAGAAATTTGTAGAGCTTGGAATATGGCATATGTCAGGGACTTCTCAACAGGTACAGATAGCCAGCAGCCAACGGAACATATTTTCTTTGATGGAAAGTAAATTTTGAGTTCAAACACTTGCGCAACATGAATTGTACATATTGGTCGATTTTGGTATGTTTTGTTCTTCTAAGCATGCCAGAGTTCCGAATTTTGTTTACATCAAGTTTCCCGTCGGTGTATCCTTTTCATTATTTTCATTTCTGACGCTGATTACGAAAAAATCTTTAAAAATCGGAGACTTTTTTTTTAAGTCTGAAAAAAATTAAATTGGAAATTTCACACACAAAACCACACCTCGGGTAATGTGAGGATGCTCACGTTTTCAATGAGGCTTACTGATACTTCAGCAGCATTTTTTGTTATTCGCTGTGTATGGCGACACTAAGAATCGACAGTGACTATCACAATTGCTTGTGGTGTTTATGTACGTCGATGAAATTCACCACGTCCTCTTTCCACCAGGCGTTTTCGAAAACTGATTCGTACACTGCTCCGGCTCTGCCAAGCCTGCTATCGTTTCCTTCCCGATGTCAACCCCTCTGTTGTCCACTGGCATCAACTCTGACGCCTTTATCTCTCTGGGAACCGCCAGCAGGCTGGAGAGTATTGAGCTATGTACGGATGGGGAGTACGGATATATGTAAGAAGCACGGGTAGGGTGGGAGGGAAGACATATGCGAGACAAACACCTCGGCTTTTATTTGCCTTTAACACATAGTCATCAGCAGTCCACAGAGACGCAGAGCTTTTTCTTCAGCACAAAATGATAAACCTGTCTAACACTTGATCGCTGACACAAAGTGATCCTTATGTTTGTTATAGGTACCTACCTACCGCGCCAGATGCAATACGTAGGTAATAGAACCTGATTCAATAGGGTCGGTTTGCGTTACTTCCATGTCTGATGTTATTCAATACATATCAGTTGTTCCGAAGTACAATTGCGTCGCTGCGCGTAAATAAACCCATGGGTGACCTATCGATAACTCGTGACCTTGAAATTCGTGATGGTTTTTGAGGGAAACTATAAGATTTACATTAAAAAGGTGAGAGTGTTCTTCTCTTAGAAAAGCCTTTCCCAATCACATGTCCGTATGCCATTGTTCTATCTCATGTAGCTTTCCAATGGAAGAAAGCTTACACGAAATCCGTCCTACCCGGAAAACGCAAAATCGTAAAAAGTCATGAAGAGCGGACGGGTATTATATTTATATCGGATATTTATAAGAACACATTTTTGTATTTTTGCTTACTCCCCGAAATCATTCCAACTTTTATTTCCACCGTCAAATTTGTCAATTTCGATGGGCTAGTGGTCACGGGAGGTCACGAGGTCAATTGTAGGAAATACTGACATTTTATTTTGAGAATGTTTCACTTGATCCTTTTCTTCTGAAGTATATGATTTGCTACCCTTTCCCCTTCTTATTGATGAGATATCCATCGTCAAACCCTCCCATGTAATTTGACCTAATCATAATGCCGGAGGCTATAGCTCAAAAACCTTCGGCCGAATCGGGCTGAAATTTGCACAGCCGTATTCAGAGCCAGAGACTACCCTGTGAGCCAATTTTTGTCCAATAAAAAAATATGGGGTGAAGTGCATTGGTCTATCTGTCGTGGAACGCACCTAGTGCGTTGCGTACATTTGTTTGGTTGCGTAAAAAATATGTGTCGGAGACGGTATATTTGCACATGGACTGACATTACTAATTCGGAGTATGCAAACGATTGTAACGTGCTGATGTGTGGCGCAATGCAATGGCCCTTGCCCGCAACTGGCTGGTGGTCTATCTTCCAGTGGCTTGGGGTATGGTGTGATCGTGGTGCAGTGGTCCTGACCTACGTCCAGCTGGTGGTTTATCCTCCCAGTAGCTTTGGGTGGGGTGTGACTGTCGCGAAACTGTTGGGCTCACCAACTAATACATTGAATACTGAAATCAACACCGATGGTACTCGGGAGAAGAAGACAACACGTTGAAAACAATAGCTCACACTCAGCCTGCCTTTCGATTTCTACACTGAAAAAAAACGGTTTGAGAACATGTTCGTTATATTGCTCACGAAAGGACAGTTATCAGACTCAATGACTTGAATGAGTGCAGTTTTTAGGCAATGAGAACCTATATTTTGCGGATTTATGTCATGGATCAAGTTAGTTCCTCAATATTCATGCGTAATGCTATCGAGACATCGTGAGAAATAATGCAGGTCTCAAGTTATATCAAGTTGCGGCTACCATGAGAATAGATGCTGAACTCATCGTCCATTTTCTTACAACAGTGTCCGGCCGCCATTGCTGTGCAATATGTCCGGAGTTACCCACCTATAGCTTCACAGTGACTGCAGTTCGATGTGTGCAGATAATTATGGAGAACAATGGTAAGTCTAATTGCATGACATGACATTCCTTTTAAAAAAAATTGTCTACTGAGTTGCTTACCATACTTCCATTCATCATATATCTGGTCAACTGTTAGGGCGGCAATTTCGAAAGCTCAAAATGTTACGCATTTAGCGGCTCTTAATAATTTGTGCAACGACAGCTAGAGTGAAGCCTTGTGATTTTGTGCAATCTTGTTTTATTGGGTTCAAGTGTATTAAACACCGTCTTCATTGGAGCATAAACGTGTTCGGCAAACAACACAGGCGATTTTCCGTGTGTTCCCCGAACCGAACAGCGGTGTTCGGAATACAGCACGTGTACCTGCGCCTGTTAAAGCTAGTGAAGTGTGTGTTGAATTCCGAACACGGGCTTAATAAGCATTTTAAGCCCTCAGGGTTGCACATGGAAAGGGCGGATCCAGTAATTATCATTGGGGAAGGGGCGCATTTCCTCGGAGGGGTGCCTTCCGAGGAAAAATTCGCTAAGTGGGGGAGGGGTACACCGATATTTACTGAAAGGGCACCTTTCCAACCCAAAGGGGTGCATTTTTCTTCTGCGCCCCTTCCCAATGATAAGTACAATTACAAGTTATTAGTAGCCGCTAAAGGCGTTACATTCTGAACTTTCGAAATTTCCTGCCCTGCAGTTGACCCTATCTATAATGAAAGGAAGCATAGTTATCAGCTGAAGACAATTATTTAAAGGACTATGATGTCATGCGGTTCAACTCACCATTGTTCTCCATAATCATCTGCACACTTCGGACTGCAATCACTGTGAAACTACGTCCCACAGTTAAAGTGTTAGGTGTCTTCCTCGACCAGCACCTTAGCTGGGATTCTCACCGTCTCACATTTATCTCACATTCTCACTGAACTATCTTCAGCTGCCGATTGCCACTCTCCAACAGTCCCGTCACGGTTGAAGACGGTTTGGCGGTGGCAGAGACCATAACTGTGGCAGGTTTCTCCTCCGTACACTATGTATGGGCTGTTTCAGCATATCGGTTTGGGAATAAAGGAGGTGCAGAGCGCGGCGGGGAAAACAACAGGCAAATAATTTGCGTTCTAACTGAGCTTACTCTCGGGACAAATCCTTGGAGCTCCCGATGTCTCCTTTATGCCTTGGCAGGTCAACAGTACGCCCAGGCTTTTGTCGAAGTCCAGGATTGTCGTCTGCGAGTGACGTAGTGAGGATAGAAACGACGATGATGTTTGATGCAAATACATGCCTGTTCCTATGGTACATTTTTGGAATGCATTTGGCAAATAAACAGAATGTTGTGGTGCTCACAGCTCCTCTTCAATGACTTCGCTGGCCATCGCCAGGACATCATTCTCTGATGCAGCGATGAGCGGCATGTGTGGCAGATGACGCCGGCGATAAGTGTGCGGCACTCTAGAGCTGTACATTAAAGTATGTCATATGATACTGGAAAAGGGCAGCTGTTCATCTGTCCTGTTTTAGCTGCCATACCAAAATATAACGTGTATTTAGACCTGACAGAAGCTTCATATGAGAACAGCGAGGGACATTTATACCAATAACCACTCTCAGTTGAGGCGTGTATTGTTCATATGAAACCTGAAACTAGTATCACTTGAGTAACAACTTCGAATGTTGAACTCGATAGCTATTCTTAGTTCAACTGGCTTCAGCGAGAATAAAAATATGCTTGTTGAGACTTTGAAGTAGTGGTTTTACACGAGTACATTTGCGACCCACGAAGAGTAAGAGTGACACTTGGAACTGGTCTTAATTGAGCAACCCTGTTTAAATTGAGACCAATTGCTATTATCAGTCTGACTGGTTTCACTGAGACCAAAAGATTTTCTCCTTCCTGAGTCTTGAAAGTGGTTTCACATGAGTACATCTGTAAGTCTCAACGCACTGGCATTCTCTTCTGAGAATGGTGTTCTCAGCATATAGCGAACAGAGTGCTCGTTTTGTGTGGTCTGATTTGAATAGGGAAAATGATAACGTTTACTATTCTCAGAGAATATATACGCTTCTCACCTTTTTCTCAGTGTAGCGTCCGTGGCCAGTGACGGCCAGGATGTGTTTCACTTCTGTGTACAGCAGTAGACTGAGCAACACGAGCGTGGTATTGCATCCTCGGACAACAAGCGTCCGCTCTCGACGGCTTTCCGACACACTGCGTAGATACCCGGGTGCCTGTTTTACAGCTGCGATTGCAATTAGTCAACTGGCACGGCGGCAGTGTAGTGACGTCATCGTACCACAGAGAGGGCTTACTTCGGGCTGCGATCAGCACGACGTGTTTAAATATTTTGTCAGTGGCGAATGAAACAGATGAGGAAATCAGAGCCTGCGGTGGCGGCTGTGTCCCAGCTGGCTCTGCCCGCCAATGAAATTCGGCTGACAAATCCGACAGCCTGTACGTCAGGCTGCTGATTGACGTGTGGAGATGGTGTGCTTCTGAACATACCGGTAATGTTGTACCATCACAGAAACATTTGCCATCAAATTGTAGAAATTGCCACAAAATACCTGATGAGAAAGGTTTTGAAGAGGTTACTTTGTCGCGTGGACTTTAGTGCGGCAAATCTGTAACGGATCTGGTGCCGTGGTGATTAACTTGAACAGCATAGACATGATCCTTGATAACTGAGTATACTGATGACTAGACTGTACCCCCTCCCCAGAACAAAATGACCTCGGATTTTCCCCATTGTATTGTTTTGGTTACGATGATTCGCAGCTGTTTCTCTCAGGGGTGCCTCTGGCTGAACATTTTGAGGTAAGGATGCAGTTGAGCTTTCCCGTAGCGAAGCCTTTTCCCGGCCGGAGGGGCACCACCTTCCATGACGGGTACATGCCTTCAGATCCCTCTTATCCGTCCCTGCCTAGGCTTCCCAAAACAGCGCTGGCCTCCCTGGTCCTTTCTTGATGACGTGTAATTTGTCCTATATATATATATATATATATATATATATATATATACATATACATATATATTGAAATATATTTTTTGTTGTTGTTTTGACAAAAAATGTTGAAATTCCATACAATATATTTTGTGTATGTGTGTGTGCAGAAGTGGTCATATATTTTATATATTTGATGTAAGGACCTTCCTTAATGTTTGCTTCAGTTTCCCAAAGTACATGCACAACTTTAACATGACTATATGAATTGTAGGTTTCTGATTACAATTGTGAAAAAAACAATTGTTTGCTTTTGTCCATTCTACACAAGCCTGGTACACCAAAAAGAGGTATTTAAGGAAAATTCAATCAGTTTTTATTGCCAAACAAAAACTTCTTGTTTACTGATATAGAAAACCCTGAGAGCAAATCAGGAACAAGAATGCATGAACTGGACTTGATGAAGCTTACCCAGCAACTTCTTTAGGTGCCACTTCTTTCGGAAATAACATATAGACAAGATATTCTTTCCTTGAAATAATGTCACCTAGCATTGATACTGCAGATGATACATTGATACATTGATGATACTCCAGTGATATAGTGATATTAGGTGATTCAACATCAGTAGGATTGGGTGATCTAACATCGGTAGATTATGTTAGGTTTGGTCAGGTTAGGTTGGGTTATATTTTTATTGTAATATTGCATAATTCTTCAATATATGCTGCCCCACACAAAACACTTTTTCTGTATATTTCCCATATTTTGTTGAATTTAGGGGGTATGGCCTACATCTGCATTGTCACAAAAGGTGTTTTTGTGGTTGTGTAAAATGTCATTTGATTGATTTTATGTTCTTTTTGGTAAATTTGTGGTTTAGGATGTTTTATGAATTCTTTGAATTTATCATTCCAATGCAATGTTTATGAATGTGACTAAGATGAAGGGACCACTAATTGTCGGTGCAAATGCTTGCCTTTCAGGTTGTGAGCGAAATAACACCAAAAAGGTGGCTTTGAGTTAGGTAACATAGCATAAGAGAAATGTTTTTAAAATGAAAAAATGCAACATAACGAACCTAACCTAGACTAACCTCACTTTTGATTAAAAAAAATATTCAAAAAAAAAAATTAGAAAAATTGAAGGCAATTTATTTTCTGAAGACTTTTTTAAAAAAATTATACAGCCTAATCCAACCCAACCTAACATCAACTGCTTTCAACGGAAAAATAATTTCCAAATTAAGAAAGAACAAAACTTGAAATAAATTTTCAACTGAAAAAAAAATCCCTAGCAACCTAATCAAACCTACCCATTTGTTTGCTTTATGGAGGCAAATGTGTGTAAAGACTTTTCTTGTTACCACTTTAAAGCACAATAATACTTTCCTTTTCTCATGAAATGAATGCTTATTGAGATATAAGTACAGCTTGAAGTGCTTATGTTAAACAAAAATAATTTCCCAAAGATATGACTTAAAATTTTTTCAACTTTCATAAAGAAACTGAAAACACATTTTTGTTGAACCAAAAGTGCTCTAGGGGCTTCTTCAATATATTTACCCAAATTGCATGTATTGTGCAGACTTGAAAGTTGGTTTTGAGTCGTTTGGTACGGCCAAGTAAAAAATAATTCACAAATTTTCAAATTCCTTCGATTTGGAAAGCTTGGTAGGTCCCTAACTAGGTACCTAAGCATGAGCTCAGAGCAACACTTTCATAAAATGGACCTAGGTTCTGCATAATTTGAGATTGAACAACAAGTTTGCTCCAAAACAGGCTGATTTTTGTGTTGGCTTGACTGATATGTCCGTCCTGGAAACACTAGTGAATGCATGGAATTTACAGAGATGACTAAGCATCACATCAAAGCCCAGTAAGAGCCCACTGGTCACTAACATACTTCCTCGTTGGGCTTTCGGTTCTAGTATTTGCAATTTCTAGTACCTACCAAGTGGGTGGGTAGGTAACTTGCTGCTGCCCCACAATTCCGCACATTCCCTTATTTTCACGAATCAATGGGAACATTTGTGTGCAAAACATAGCCCGATGTACCTCAAAAGTGTCCCTCACACAGCGATCTCCATTAAGAGTAGAATGGACTTTAGTATTAGTACCCAGGACTGGACACAACTCCAAAAAGGTCGCATTCTCTTCGCTTGTTATGAAAGGAAAGCGCAATATATGGCGATATTTGCCAGAGGCATGCCTTTGCGGACCGGTGATAGAACTGTTTTGAAACTAAGATATAAATGTGAGCTTCAATTTTCACTATAATTACGAGTCACCAATGCATTTTTTTTTCCAGTTTATCAACTTTGCTATTTTTCAGTGGATGAAAGCATCATTTGTACGAAAATAGCATACAAAAATACTTCCCAGCTCTACTCAGGTGAGGCACTGCCTTAGTGCCTTACAATGGGCCGATCGCTCCTGGTTGTGCCACATAAAAGCTAACTCCAACCAGGGAGAGATCCATACATTTTGAACGGGAAGTGTGTGCTCATGTGTGGGGAGGGGACAGTTGTCTGAGGGGCGCCATTTCCCCGGAGGGGTGCCACTGTTTAGGACAGTGTCCAGTGGGCGGGGTGGAGGAACGTGCCCCGGTGCGTGCGGGATGGACGCCTTTTGCGAGTCAGATAGGCGCCGCCCTTTCATGGGTGCACATGCTTCTGTGCTTTCCCATCGGAGCACATTGCCGGTAGCAGGACTTTGCGTAGGCAATCTGCAGCATGAATTTCAATGCGAACCCTGGCAATGAGGGAACGGGCAAGTATTGTCCTCTCGCTGTTTGAACATCATCCCGATTATGTACAAACACCTTAGCTTGTGGTGTCGGAATGACTAGTGCGTGGTGTTTGTCAGCTTTATAATTGTAAGCTTTATGGTTTCAGGATAGCTACCATATTTAAGACAACCTACCAGTGCAACTCTAAGCCTATTCGTGGGTGCACATGCACCGACAAGCCTGTTGTTTGCGCCGAAACATCTGCTAAGTGCACGCACAAAACTACGTTACAGATCTGGTAAATTGTTGCAGTTTTTGCGAATGTGTATGTAGGATAAACGTTTCAGCTGTTGCTCGGTGTGCAAATTATTATTCAGAAGTCAGTTTGCAATAATTATTAAGGGAGCAAATTATTATTTAGAATAAGCCCTGCATCAATTGTGCAGGTGTTGAATGGACTTCTGGTAGGATGTTGTGCAAATAATGACCTTGAATCCTCCAACTATACAAACCTAACCCAACCTAACCTAACCTAACCTAACCTAACATATTTAACTCTTCTCAATAGATACCGAGATGAACAGATGTAGCCCAAGTTACAACTAAAAACATGCGCAAGATGGAGGTGCTACCAAAAACTTGACGTGCTACGCGCACGAGTTTTGCAAACTCCACAGCCAGCTCCATGCATGTGCAACTTCCCGCCAAACAGTCTGCAAGCCCATTGTCCGCATCGGACACTGGCCACCTGGCGGCCACACCGTCACACAGCGCATAGCATAAGGCCGGGTACGACTGGCAGGAGAATGGTCACGACTGGCACGAGGCCGGGCACGACTGGCACGAGGCTGGGCACGACTGGCACAAGACCGGGCACGACTGGCACGAGGCTGCGCGCGACTGGCACAAGGCCGGGCACGACTGGCACGAGGCTGGGCACGACTGGCACAAGGCCGGGCAAGACTGGCACGAGGCTGGGCACGACTGGCACGAGGCCGGTCACGACTGGCACGAGGCTGCGCGCGACTGGCACAAGGCCGGGCACGACTGGCACGAGGCTGCGCGCGACTGGCACAAGGCCGGTCACGACTGGCACGAGGCCGGTCACAACTGGCACGAGGCTGGGCACGACTGGCACAAGGCCGGGCACGACTGGCACGAGGTCGGGCACGACTGGCACGGGGCTGGGCACGACTGGCACAAGGCCGGGCACGACTGGCACGAGGCCGGGCAAGACTGGCACGAGGCTGGGCACGACTGGCACGAGGCCGGGCACGACTGGCACAAGACTGGGCACGACTGGCACGAGGCTGCGCGCGACTGGCACGAGGCTGGGCACGACTGGCACAAGACCGGGCACGACTGGCACAAGGCCGGGCACGACTGGCACGAGGCCGGGCACGACTGGCACGAGACTGGGCACGACTGACAAGTGTTCTGCATCCTGTTGCAGTCCTCCACCTGACTGTGACAGTGACCTCACTGAGCCTGCCTGCTCCCTGTGTACAGTTATCCGTGCCTGCTCCCTGTGTACAGCTGTCCGTACCTGCTTCCTGTGCACAGCTGTCCGTGCCTGCTCCCTGTGTACAGCTGTCCGTGCCTGCTCCCTGCGTACAGCTGTCCGTGCCTGCTCCCTGTGTACAGCTGCCCGTGCCTGCTCTGTGTGTACAGCTGTCCCTGCTTGCTCCTTGTGTACAGCTGTCCGTACCTGCTCCCTGTATACAGCAGCCACTGCCTGCTCCCTGTGTACAACTGTCCGTACCTGCTCCCTGTGTAAAGCTCCCCGTGCCTGCTCTGTGTGTACAGCTGCCCCTGCTTGCTCCTTGTGTACAGCTATCCGTGCCTGCTCCCTGTGTACAGCTGCCCGTGCCTGCTCCCTGTGTACAGCTGCCCGTGCCTGCTCCCTGTGTACAGCTGTCCGTACCTGCTCCCTGTGTACAGCTGCCACTGCCTGCTCCCTGTGTACAGCTGTCCGTACCTGCTCCCTGTGTAAAGCTGCCCGTGCCTGCTCTGTGTGTACAGCTGCCCCTGCCTGCTACCTGTGTACAGCTGGCCGTGCCTGCTTTGTGTGTAAAGCTGCTCGTGCCTGCTCTGTATGTGCAGCTGCCCGTACCTGCTCCATGTGTACAGCTACCTGTGCCTGCTCCATGTGTACAGCTGCCCGTGCCTACTCCCTGTGTACAGCTGCCCGTGCCTGCTCCCTGTGTACAGCTGCCCGTGCCTGCTCCGTGTGTACAGCTGCCCGTGCCTGCTCCCTGTGTACAGCTGCCCCTGCCCGCTCACTGTGTACAGCTGCCCCTGCCTGCTCCCTGTGTACAGCTGCCCCTGTATTTTTCCTGTGTACAGCTGCCCCTGCCTGCTCTGTGTGTACAGTTGCCCCTGCCTGCTCCCTGTATAGCTGCCAGCACCTGCTCCCTGTGTACAGCTGTCCGTGCCTGCTCCCTGTGTACAGCTGTCGGTACCTGCTCCCTGTGTACAGCTGCCCGTGCCTGCTCCCTGTGTACAGCTGTCCGCACCTGCTCCCTGTGTACAGCTGTCCGTGCCTGCTCCCTGTGTACAGCTGTCCGTGCCTGCTCCATGTATACAGCTGTCGGTACCTGCTCCCTGTGTACAGCTGTCCGTGCCTGCTTCCTGTGTACAGCTGCCCGCACCTGCTCCATGTGTACAGCTACCCGTGCCTGCTCCTTGTGTACAGCGTCCCGTGCCTGCTACCTGTGTATAGCTGCCCGTGCCTGCTCCCTGTGCACAGCTGCCCCTGCCTGCTCACTGTGTACAGCTGCCCCTGCCTGCTCCCTGTGTACAGCTGCCCGTACCTGCTCCCTGTGCACAGCTGCCCGTGCCTGCTCCCTGTGTACAGCTGTCCGTGCCTGCTCCCTGTATACAGCTGTCCGTGCCTGCTCCCTGTGTACAGCTGCCCCTGCCTGCTCCCGGTGTACAGCTGTCCGTGCCTGCTCTCTGTGTACAGCTGCCCCTCCATACTCCCTGTGTACAGCTGCCCGTGCCTGCTCCCTGTGTACAGCTGTCCGTGCCTGCTCCCTGTATACAGCTGCCCGTGCCTGCTCCCTGTGTACAGCTGCCCGTGCCTGCTCTGTGTGTACAGCTGCCCCTGCCTGCTCCCTGTGTACAGCTGCCCATGCCTGCTCCCTGTATACAGCTGTCCGTGCGTGCTCCCTGTGTACAGCTGCCCGTGCCTGCTCTGTGTATACAGCTGCCCGTGTTTGCTCCCTGTGTATAGCTGCCCGTACCTGCTCCCTGTGTACAGCTGCCCGTGCCTGCTCTGTATGTACAGCTGCCCGTGCCTGCTCTGTATGTACAGCTGCCCGTGCCTGCTCTGTGTGTACAGCTGCCCATGTCTGCTCCCTATGTACAGCTCCCCGTTGTTCACGTTTGAATCATTACCCGCATGCTGTGGCACCCAAAGCAGGGGTGCACGCAGGCGCGAACAGACTGTCTACTGGGTCACACAGATTCATCACAGTGATACCTTCCGGCCATTTGCGCAACACAACTTGAGAGCCTTCCCCTTTGTTCCAATCAGTGATAAATGATGCAATCAACGAAACAAGAGCTGCTTGGTCCGTGTATCATGCAGCTGGCGGTGCCGCTCGCAAGCCGACTGCTACCGACAGTGCTCCTCTCCACCGGGTGATGGTGCTGGCTCTCGTCAGTGTGTAAGGGATGCGATGATGTGTCCGATCTGCTACGGGATTTCTTAACAGGCGACAAACAAAGTAATGGCGATGCGAACGGGATCGCCTCTTCACAACTTTTGGGAATACATGCATATCGAATTTATGATATGTGATGAGGCTGTAAGATCATAAAAATACCTCCGGTAATTTTTGTCACCGATAGCACAGCTTTTCAGGGCTTAAAATTGCATAATGACGACCAAATGTGTGAAGCGTGAAACCAAGTGTGTGTGAAACCAAATATGCTTTGGAATCATAGCATGTTTGCATCGGTGGGGTCTCACAGTTCGATTCGGGTATTTTATCTGAGTTTTCTCGGAGCGCTTTTGTGTTGGTTCTAAGAGGAATGTGAAGTGAAAGGTCGTTTTGGGCTATGAATTCTGAATTCTGAATTCTGAAGAGCAAAATGTTTCGAATCCTCAGGTACCGGAAAGTTCAGTCGGGCATGCACCGAATTCGTCTCAGATACAGTCGCCAACTAAGCACAATGATATAGCTTAGATTCGCGCAAATGTAATGAAATTGCATTTGACATCATGGTACTAGCACTAACAAGCCAGATCAGGTAAACTCTTTACAGATCACGTCAGTGCAATTTATAGACACTGGCTAAAAAAGCTTGCAAATCAGCTCGCATCAATTCACATAATTTCACATGACCACAAACAACATTTGTCAATGCATCCTAAGTGAGGCCTTACAAATTGGCAGAATATATGGTTAGTCGAGCCGTCATCGGCCAAAAGTCATCGGAGGTCAATCAAGGCCATTGACTTCACTTGACCTTCAGAAGGTCACGGGTGTGTTCTGAGAACCTGAGAACAAAAACCTCCAGGAGTGACACCAACGAATGAAAAAGCATAACATGTTCAACAAATTTATGATAATGGTTTGGAAGGAGGCACCATCCATGAATGACAAACGACGGAGCGTCCTCCAGCCGGCCGATTTGCACTGGTCGCGAGGTGTCACTTTTTACTGGCATTCACTACTCCTAGGATTGCAAGTGATACGTTTTCCCCATCTAAGCAAATTGTCCGTTTGGTTACCTGAGAAGAATATTCACAGGTATACATTTGGTTTAGCTGTCTTCCCTCAGTGTCTCGTAGTGGAAGAGTAAGTAGTAGATTCTGGGCTTGGCTGTGTGGAGGATTCCATTCAGGAGCCAGGTGGCAGATCGCTGGCACCCGACAATGCACTTCCTCTGGTGTGGGAGAAAACTGCCTCGATGACCCAGGGCCTTTTCCAGCAAGCCGGAGGCCCCTTTTCAAACGCTTGGGCCCTGTCCATCAGGTCGGGGGCCCTTTCTTCGGCTTGGGCCCCGCTGTCATCTTCATATTGGCTCGGAACCCTTCCCGTCAGCGCGGGCCCCCTCTGTCGATCTATAAGCCCTTAACGTTAGCCCAGCCAAGGGCCCTCACCATCTTCCCCAGGGCATTATCCGTTGACTCGGGACCCTCTTTATCGGCCCGAAACCCTTTCCGCCAGCCCGGGGCCCCTTTCGTCGGTCCATGGGGCCTTCACGTGAGCTCAGGGGGGCCTTGCGGGCAAACTGCACCGACACATTGAGGGGAACTTACGAGCCCCTCAAGACGGTCGCCTCGGGGCCCCTCCGTCGCTCCAGGGGGCGCTGCCCACTTCGCCCCCGCTTGGCTACGCTACTGCTCTCATCCTTTGTTGAGCGGCTACCTGAGAGTAATGGGCATCACTCATATCTTATTGGGTGGCTACCTGAGAGTACTGGGCGTCAGTCTCACCTGTTGCTGGGTGGCTACCTGAGGGTGGTTATCATCAGTTTCATCCGTTGTTAGGTGGCTACCTGAGAGTGATCAGCATCATTCTGATCCGTGGTTGGGTGGCTACCTGAGAGTGATGAACGCATACGATACATTCGACATATTTGTAGGCAGCAAATGTTCCCGATTAAAGCCCAGCAAACAATTTATTTCTCCAGTGATGTCGCCGCATTTTTGCTAGACCATGTTCTTCATGAATTTAGAATGCATTTGGCGGTTAGCAAGTGTCAATATGGCAGTTGACAGGTGTCACTTTGGAGGATGACAGGTATAACCATGGCGGATGACAGGAGTCGCTATGGCGGATGGCGGGTGTCACTATGCCGGTGGGCAGGTGTCTCTATGGCGGATGGCAGGAGCCACTATGGCGGATGGTGTTGCAGTGTCGCACCGAGCTCAGCTGTACCGGCACCCGTGCTCTGTCCGTGTGTTCGTGCTGCCGCCGAGGCTTCATCAGCACGCCTTGATCAGCCGCCACTCCCGTCGGACACGAGATGTGCTGAGCCGCACCGACTGGGCTGCGACACAGGAGCTGACGGTGCAGTCGAGCGACCAGCAGTGCCGCCTATCCGTCTGTGGGGCGTCTCCCGTCCCCCGGCTGCGGAGATACCCCTTCTGTCCTCTGGCTGCGGAAAGGCTACCCCTTCTGTTCTCTGACTGCGGAGAGGTTTCCCCTCCCGTCCTCTGACTGCGGAGAGGTTGCCCCTCCCGTCCTCTGACTGCGGAGAGGTTGCCCCTTCTGTCCTCTGACTGCGGAGAGGTTGCCCCTTCTGTCCTCTGACTGCGGAGAGGTTGCCCCTCCCGTCCTCTGGCTGCAGAGAGGTTGCCCCTTCTGTCCTCTGACTGCGGAGAGGTTGCCCCTTCTGTTCTCTGACTGCGGAGAGGTTGCCCCTCCCGTCCTCTGACTGCGGAGAGGTTGCCCCTCCCGACCTCTGACTGCGGAGAGGTTGCCCCTCCCGTCCTCTGACTGCGGAGAGGTTGCCCCTTCTGTCCTCTGACTGCGGAGAGGTTGCCCCTCCCGTCCTCTGACTGCGGAGAGGTTGCCCCTCCCGTCCTCTGACTGCGGAGAGGTTGCCCCCCCCCCCGTCCCCTGGCTGGGGAGATGTTGCCCCTCCCATCCTCTGACCGCGGATATGTTTCCCCTACGTCTACTGACTGCGTAGATGCTGCGCCTTCCGTCCCCTGGCGGCAGCGAGTTTGCTTCTCCCGTCCATTAGCTGCAAATACATTGTCCCTGCAGTCCCCTGCACTGAGAAAAAGGTGAGAACCTTATTCGTTCTCAGAGAACATCTATCGTTCTAATTTTCCCTATTCAAATCAGACCACTCAAAATGAGAACTCTGTTCGGGTGAATCAGAGAACACCCGTTCTCACACCGAAAAACGTTCTCATGTGAGAACCCTTTTAGGCTAACATTGAGAACGATATACCTTCTCACTTGAAACTAAAAATCGAGATCGCACGATGCCGATTTGAACCCTCAAAATAGAGCACGTATATTTAAAATGTACTCTTGCGAGAATGGGTTATGGTCTCGGATCGCAACCTCCCCTCTCAGCTGAGAATGAAATAAAGTCTCAATTTGTATCGAAACGGCTTTTCTGAGAACGACCTTTCTTCTCACAAAATCCATTCCAAAAAATTCACGCCAGCTCTTTAAATCCGACGCGAATTTCATCAGTCATCGCCTCTGCTTCCAATAATTAACCCTCCAAACAGAAAACTGCTCCGGGGAAAAACACTTTTATTCAGAACAGACTTCCAGTCCAGCCACATCCAACAGCGCAACTGCCACGGCTGACGTTCAACAGGCTGGGAGGCATTTTTTTGCAATACGAGAAAGCTACAGCACGCATTACAAAAACATAACTTGAGACATAACCAAAGTGTTTGAAGGCATAAAATGGTTGGAAACCCAGCCTATCATAATTATAATATTGTTTATTATCTTATTCCATTCACTCAAACCTTAAATTTAGTCCACGGATCAATAAATATGGTGGCCAAAGGCTGCCATTTTATTGATCCCTGGGCCACCATATTTATTGATCCCTGGGCTAAATCTAAGGTTTAGGTGAATGAAATAAGAAAATAAAATAATACACTAATTATGTTAGGTTATGTACCACGAATTTTCCAGGGTCGAATAACCTCGGTTAGGTTAAATTGTATGTTTTTGTACCAATCAGCTTTCTAGTATTGCAAAACAAACTATCACGGCCAGGGTATAGATATACCCAGGGAGATACTTGACCTGGCTATAGGTACTTCCAATATACATATCCAATACAATGCGATGGCTTACCATTCAGAGGTCGCTCCATTCCATACACTGCAGTGCCCAACAGTCGCAAAGCAAGCTGCGGACAAAAACGCAATGGCCGCCAGCACGCAGTCTCTCCCTAAGTTACCGTGCACGCAGCCTGAAAATGATCGGTGGCGCGCATGCGCAGACTCGTTTCGCCGCGATCGGGATCAACGACCTTCCGCTGAAACCTTCTCTCTCTCTCAGTCAGAAGAATCATCTGACACCAACAAAGATTCTCGAAATATCCTTTGAAAACTGAGACTTTCTACATGACTCAAGAGAGTATGACGATGAAGTGCTCTATCATGAAACTGCATTTGAGTCTCAAACTAGCGTTCCTTCTCCATTGATCATAAACTCTGGTTTCTTGCGAGGACTTTTCGCATATATTCTCAAACTGTTTTTTCAGTGTGGCTGCGAAGATTTTGTCCCTCCGATCCCCAGACTGCGGAGATGCTTCCCCACCCGACCTTTGGCTGCGGAGAGGTCGTTCTTCCCGTCCCTGCCTGCGGGGATATTGCCCCTCCCGTCCTCTGACTGTCGATATGTCTTACCTCCTGTCCTCTGACTGCCGATATGTCTTACCTCCTGTCCTCTAACCACAGGAGACATTGTCCTTCCGGTCATGACAACAGAAATCGTGCGGCCTCCCCAGCCTCTGGCTGCAGAAATGCCATATATGCAGCCTTTGTTGCGGAGATTATGTCTCCTGCCTACCTGACTGTGGCAGCTTTTGTTTCGGAGATAATATCTCCTGCCTACCTGACTGCGGCAGTTTTTGTTGCGGAGATGATGTCTCCTGCCTACCTGACTGGGAAGACAGCGCTTGTTCATAACTGTGATATGACAAGTGATTTGTCGTATTAATCAGTGTCTGAGTGCTGAGGCCGAAAACAGCTCAAGCCATCTCCACACAGCAGGCTCAGTTGTCTGGCTCCAGAAATGTACGAAACTCGTGACGAAACGATGAGCCCTAAGTTCTCCGCACCGCACTATCGTTAGTGCCATGCCCTCTTGGGCGCTTTTGTGGACTGATTCGGCAAAAGCATGGTCAGACTAAATTGGTAGATGCGCACCTGCGATGCGGTCGGTAAATGTGTGCAATGGAACGAACACTGTAAACAGAACCTGATGCTCAAATTTCGAATAATATCAGTACCGCAGCCGAGAAGCGGACAGATTGAATCGGACGTGGCGCCATTTTCCTCCACTGCAGCTCTCCCCGCATCGCAATTCTTTCCTTCTTCGCCGTTGCCTTGACATCCATTAGAAAATCCTGGCTATGCGAATTTAAACTTGGTATCCAGTATTGCAAATTGAGTTAGACCTCGAAGGAACGAAACCACACTGCTTCACGGCAGTGGCATACCTAAGGAGGGGCAAGAGGACAATTGTCCCCCTGCACCCTCCTGAGAGGTGGTGGGCCCCCACGAATCGCGTCATGGCTCGGACAAATTACGCCGGGCATCTGCAAAAATTACGACGGAGCCTCTCCAAAATCGCGTCGAAACCACCCAAAATCGCACCGGAGCCCCTCCAAAATCGCTTCCGAGCCCACAAAATTACCATCGGAACCCAACAAAATTCGCATCCTGTCCTCAAATAAGTGCAGCGGGGCTCAGAAGACTCGCACCGGACAGAACAAACGCACCGGGCCCGCAAAGATCGCCTTGGGACCCAGAAAACGACCAACTTGGGACCACAAAACGTTAAGCAGGAACACCAAAGGAATCAATCCTGGCATGGGAATTCGCTATCGAGCCCAACAAATTACACCAGAGGCCCCCAAGAATTGTGTAGGACCACGAAAAAAAATGTGCTGGCCTACAAATATTGGGGCGGGGTCCGGATTGATCTTTCGGTATTCCTGCTTAATTTCGGTTTCACTGCTTAATTTTGGTGTCTGTTAATTTCGGCGTACTTGCTTAATTTATGTGCCCCTGCTGAATTTCGGTTTCACAGCTTAATTGTGATGTCCATGCTCAATAACAGGGATGCCATAAAAGACTGAGCACGGGGGAGGGATTTAAATCCGATGATTTAGAAACGATGGTGGGCATGGATGGTAGGCCTGACCCCCTCCACAGGAACATTAACTTGTCAGTAACTATACAAGAAATGAAATGGGCTCCTTTGAAATAGATGTATCGATATCTGGTTGCTTTTTACGAATGTAAGTGAGTCAGCTCCAACTCCGTTTACCCCTCCCCCTGACACAAACTCCGCGGATGCCACTGCTGCACGTGTCGTGCCACCTGCAGCGGAACGGGACGCACCAGACCTCCGCTCGCCCCCGACACAGGAGACGGATACATCTCCACAGCTGGCCGCGGTGTCGGCTGCTGGCGGCTACCCGAGACTGAGGACCTCTTCCGACAGAGGGGAGGTGCCCCTCCCCACAGTTGACCCAGTGTTGGCTTCTGGCGGCTACCTGAGACAGTGGGACCTCCTCCGACAGAGGGGAGGTGCCCCTCCCCCCTTTTTGCGGGGTTTTTGGCTTCTGGCGGCTACCTGAGACAGTGGGACCTCCTCCGACAGAGGGGGGGGGGGTGCCCCTCCCCATAGTTGGCCGCGGTGTCGGCTGCTGGCAGCTACCCGAGACTGGGGACCTCCTCCGATTGGGGGGACAGCAGGTGCCCCTCCCCACAATTGGCCGCGGTGTCGGCTGCTGGCAGCTACCCGAGACAGTGGGACCTCCTCCGATAGAGCGGACAGCAGGTGCCCCTCCCCACAGTTCGCCGCGGTGTCGGCTGCTGGCAGCTACCTGAGACAGTGGGACCTCCTCCGATAGAGGGGACAGCAGGTGCCCCTCCCCACAGTTGGCCGCGGTGTCGGCTGCTGGCAGCTACCCGAGACAGTGGTACCTCCTCCGATAGAGGGGACAGCAGGTGCCCCTCCCCACAGCCGGCCCAGTGTCGGCTTCTGGCGGCTACCTGAGACAGTGGGACCTCCTCCGATAGAGGGGACTGCAAGTGTCCCTCCCCACAGCCATCTGGTGACAACTAACCGCGGCAATATCCGGCGCGAGTCGTTCGGAACGGCTTCCCTGGCCAGCGCCGGGGGGGGGGGGGCACCGGCCGGTCAGCCGGGATCCACAGTGACCGTTAGAGACCGGCCGGCGGTCGGCACACATCAGCACACGCCTGCACACGGTGCATCGCCTGTGTACACCGTGTACCGGTGTGCGCTGACGTGTGGGCTGGAGTGAGGAGACATATGGCGGCGCGTGTGTGACACGCTTGGGAAATATCCGGGCAGCGCTGCACGCTTCGCCAGCGGCATGCGATGATGTGCAGGAAGGCACCTGACCAGTGATGGCATGTCGGAGCCCAACACACACACACACACACACACACACACACACACACACACACACACACACACACATCACACGCACACCCACACACCCACACACACATAGACACACACACACACACACACACACACACACACACACACACACACACACACACACACATGACTCAGATTATATTATCTGGACCAGTCGCCGTGCTGGCTCCGCCGACCAGTGACAGGCGACTGGACATAGTGAGCAGCATGCATTGAGCAACCCAAACACACGGGGCTCGCGAATCGGCCTCTCCCGTTCGGCGATTGCTATTTGCTTGGTCATCTCGCAATTTGCAAATGCGCAAGGCAAATATGATGCGTGTTTTTTTGTATGGTGTGTACTCGGGTAGCAATTTACTAAGTACTGTGAAAGGTTGCACAAGGCTAGCACATATATCGAGCAAAACATGGGGCATACATATGTTGTGCAGAAGCGGAGGAACACATGGCGCTGAAAAGCCACCGCACTTTTCCACGTTTGCAAGACCGAGGTAAAGGCCTGGTGGGAAGACAATAACCATGAGCAAGCTTTTAAGCTTTTGAATGAGGACATCTCAGTGAAGAGCAAGCAAGGTCTACCGACTTCCACAATAAGCGTGCACCGTATGCTGCCTAAAATGATTTATTATCGGAGAGTGCTCGCTGCAATTTGATAAAGCACATCTGTAGACAGGACAAAGCACGGGAGCTGGAGACAAATATAAGCAGGTCACTCCCGGCCACGGCGCTATCCGTAATAGCATTGATATTGCATCAAGATGTGCTACCCTGCTCAAAATCCATCACCATTGAACATTCCAACCCATTGATCTCTATGAATAACTAGACGGCCAGTCTTATTTGTCAAAAGTTCCCGATGACGGTGCCGCATATGGGAAAAATGTTGGCGTCGGGTGCTCTGTTGTGGAAATAAAACGGTGGTGCTGGGACGTTCTAAGTGGTGAAAATGACGATGTCATGCGCTGCCTTTGATTGTTCGCCAGGGTTTGGGCACTCAAAGAAAGATATGAACAAAATCTCCCTTCACAGGTAAGTTGGTCTCATAATTCTTACTCTTGATCATTGGAGCAGAGCCTCGGTACAAATCTGCCTTTGGGAACCATGCGTGTAGACTCGATTTTGCGTCGCCATAATGAACGACATTTCGGGATTAAACTTCTTCGTCATTTAGGTATCTTAAGCATGTTGCTGTGATTTAACTTACGTGTGTACCAGAAATCCTTGGTACCCATATATTAGCAAAGCATAATATGGTCGCAAAATGTTCGCCGCCGACCGGCCACCGCGCCCAGCCGGCCGGCCGGCAATGCGCGTCCCGACGATGTGTTGCCAGCCAGTTACCAGCTGCCTCGACCCACTACTAGAGGTAGCAATCTGCAGAAATTATCGGGCCTAGGTCCGACCCGAACCCGACCTCTGAAGTCCCAGATCCGGTACGAGCCAGATGTTGGTCCCACACCCGGTCCAAGCTCAACTTTTCCATGGAATGCCTTGGAGGAGTTGACGGCCCGGCCCGCCAGGGGGCAATGTCGGACCTGGGGTCGGGTCCACGGGCGTGAGTTTTGCCACCTCTACCCACCGCCTTATTCGTACATGCCGAAGTATCTTCGTGGCTCCAGCTCCACTAGGAGATAAAAGCTAATTCAGGGATTTGCTTTACTCATGCTGAAGAAAGCCACAGCTGAACAAACGGAATTGCATATTGCCGAATGACTGCGGCGGAGCTGTCTCATCAATGCAGTTGACCTGCTGGTCGCTGTATGTGCAAATATTGCAACCAATCCGGTACACCAGCCCAGACAGGTGACACTTGCCAACCACTCCGGTTGAACACGTGGAGCTCGTAGCTCGTCGACAATGGCCGACCGGTCCTTGGTCCTTGACCATTGGTCGGCCGGCCGGTCCTTGGTCCTTGAACCTTGGTCTGCCGGTCGGTGCTTGGTCCTCGACCCTTGGTCGGCCGGCCGGTTATTGGTCCTTGCCCATTGGTCGGCCGGCCGGTCCTTGGTGCCTGACCTTCGGTCGGCCGGCCGGTCCTCGGTCGGCCGGCCGGTCCTCGGTCTGCTGGCACACGACAGTTCCGTGCTGTCTCACCATGCGGCTATGTGACGCAGTAGCGCCGTCACGAACCGCTTGCTCAGCGCCAGGTAGTCGTGTCTGTGCTCAGCAGCAGGCCAATGGTCGTCGAGGCGTCGTTCTAGCCGTCTCACTATGTCGTAACCACGGCCGGCAGCACCATGGGTGATCCTATGCGATGGTGTTGGAAGCGATTTAATTCCGCAGTAAGTACAGAGCCTAGTGCCGCACTAAATTCATGCCCAGTCTCGCAGATAGTGAAAGGAAATCTGCTGCGCGAATGAATTAACTATTTGTGCTATCAGCTATTAAGCATCAGTTATTATTTATCGGCTATTCAGCTATTATTTATTCGATGAAACGTTGACTACTTATGCCATTAGCATTTCAATCCCCAAGGCTGTCCCCAAAAGATATATCAAAATCTCAAATACGACTTTCTTGTCTAAGGTACTTACCAGGATGCATCCAAGGGCGCATCAGTAACAGGAGCTCTACCAAGAGCCCAGGATGCATTCAAGGTCGCACCAGTTAACAGGAGCTCTACCAAGAGCCCAGGATGCATCCAAGGGCGCACCAGTTAACAGGAGCTCTGGATTCCCAAAGAGCGTACCAGTTAGTAGCCCTACCAGGAGTCCGGGATGCTACCAAGGGCGCACCAGTTAGCAGGAGCTCTGCCAGGAGCCCAGGATTACTCGTGTCGCTGACCAACAATGTGGGCATCGAGCGGAGCGACTTGACTAGGTGCCGCGGTGTCTGCGGCTCTCCGCCTGTCGCGGGGCGCTGTGCACGGCCGTGACGGGCTGGGCAATACATGTCGCCGGCCGCCAGCCTGCCGCCGCTCAACGCGGGCAGCTGAGCTGGCAGCTGAGCTGGCAGCTGAGCCGGCAGCCGTCCCAGGCCCACACGCACGTCGAAAGCGTGAGCAGGCTATTTCCAACCAAGACGGAATCCTGTTGCAAAGACAGACATGGTTATTGAGCCCAATACTATAAACTGGCAAGTTTCCGATTGTTCCGCAGATGTTTATTGAGGCCATTACTATTAACTGAAAGGTTGCCAATTGTTCTGCAGATGGTTGTTGAGCCCATTACTATAAGCTGGCAAGCTGCCGATTGTTGTCCAGATGGTTATTGAGCCCATTACTATAAACTGGCCAGTTGCAGATTGTTCTGCAGATGGTCAGTAAGCCCAGTACCTACTATAAACTGGCAAGATGCAAAGCAGATATGTGACAGAATACTGCTGCCAAGGGACAATACTGCTGCCAGGAAACCAGACGATGCATGCGAACACTTGATGTCTGACAGTGAGGCGGCCTGCCAGAATACCTATTTCAACAGCGACATATCACAGAGGCACTTGTATTTCATGGCAGGCTCTTGTACGAACGCCTGCATTTGTCATTTGTTCTGGCTATGTCAGGCTGGTTACAAGGAATTTGACTAGCAATGTTGAATTATTTCCCGAGACAATTTCAGCGTTTTATCGCAGTATTGTTTGCACGGGATCTCTGCAAAACCGGTCTCCCGACGTACCATCAAATCCATTATGTGAGAAACCGTTGCTGTGAGGCCGCTCTTGCTGTCCGTTGCAACGTTTTGTGAGCCATCTGCGTATTTAATGACCACACTAGCGCCGACGTGAAGCGCAAGCTCGTCTCCAACGGCGGTGCTCGAGTCATCTCGGAACACACCCGTGCCATCCCGTGCAGGGACGGTGAACTCTATGGATACGATATTGCTGTCGAGGAGTGTGCAGTTTTGGTGGACATACTGGAAGACCGCTGTGAAGTGTACAGGTTCACCGGGCATATTGTGATGCGCATTACCGATATCATGTATTTAGCTCTCACAGACACAGTGATGCATACGCAAGGTAGAAATCCAATTTCACCATGACATAGTGTTCTAATGTCAGTGGGGTAAAATATATCAAAAGCTTCATATGAGATAAGCTAGCGATGAAGACTTCATAAGTCTTCATCGCTAGGCTGCCAGTTGCGGTTCGGTTCTCTTACTTTGTAACTTTGCTGTTTAGATCACTGAGATTGTATGACGACATATTGAGAGGGATATGCTGCCTATACTGCAGCAGGGTCTAGGAAGAGAGCTGCACTCTCCAACGCTCTTCGGTGGTGATGTTTAGCTGTAACAGTCGCAAAACGCCAAGAATGGTCGGTGAACTAAATGCCCGATTTATTAGCCGTTTCACTTCGCAAATATATGCGTGCCCTGTTGTTTTGGCAATACAATGGTTGCATTGGTGTGAAATGTTCATTTGTTTATTTGCTCATAGGCATAAACACCACCAGGCACGCACCCAATTACTGAGCAGTCATGTAGAGCTCCATCGTTACAATATATCACAGAATATAAAATATAAAATATAGAATGCGATCACATATCTAAAGGATCATTTCACAGCACGCCATGTCGGCGGGCACGACCTGGGCAGCGTCATAGTGTCACAATGTGCCAAGACAGTGTGAATTGTTGTGCGCGCTTATCTTAACCCGGTCTTTCCGGTCATATCTTCACACCCCGTCTCGGGGTGGGGGGGGGGGTTGATACAAACCCCCTCTAATCTCCAAACTAAGCGTCGCACGAAAACGAAAGAGGTGTCATCGGAAAGCGCTCGACGCGTTGGCCAGACACCGCCCCCAAAAATGCATCGCCCCAAAAATGACGTCACTAGGGGGCCTAGGTTTTCACTACTTGCATCAAGTTTTTGGCTTTGGGGAGTTCATTTGGGGGAGATTTGAAGAAAAAAAAATTATTTGGAATCAGAAAAGGAAGGCGAAATCGACCATGGCTATAACATTTTTGCCCACCCTAAAATCATTTGGTTTATATTCCAAAATTTTGAGTTTTCAATTTTCTTTAATTTTTATTTTTATAATGGGTAGAGCGGACCAAGAAGCGTTGTTCGAAGTCAACTTGATCTCATTAAAAAATGCTTACTTTAGCCAGAATTTTCGATTTTAGCTCTAATGGGAAAATATGCAAAACAAAACTATTAAACAAAACTAAGTAATCTAAAACAGAAAAAAATCATCTGGTGCGGTTTGTTTCGTCCCTAAAGATAAGCAAACGCTGAAAGTGTCATTAAAATATCTGTATTCGTTAAAGCGTGACGACTGGTTGAACTTTTCTGGAGGTGACCTCACTTGACCTCGACAAACTCGTTGTCCCTAGATGACCCGACCTAAAAATTTGATACATGCCAAATTGATGTGGGAAAAGGTATGCCAAATTTTGTCGCGCTGCCGCGCGTCGTTCTTTCACCATCCGCGGTAAAAACCTCACGGGTGCGCCTATAACCCCCCCCGAGACCCCCGAGGGTTAAAAGAACAGCGAACAGATGTAAAAAGTCCACTGCACGGTGAGTGTAAAAAAGTGTCGGAGAACCTGACAGCCAGCCAGCCTGGTAGTGTCGGTGGTAGATTTAGTCCGATGAAACGGTTCGATATTTCGATATCATGTAGGTACACATGATGTGTTTAAGGATGTGTTTAATGTGTTTAATGTGTTTAAGGAAGGTCGGCTGTAAAGCACATGAACAAAAGAGACTCACGCATCCTCCTTTCTGACACTTCTGACACGACCGGTCTTGCCGTCTAACGCGGCTCGCTGGTGTTGCTGTGTAAGATAGGATTCGATCCAGGAGCGTGCCAGCTCGTGTCATTAAGTGAATATTTTTGGTTGTGAACAAGCAGAGCATGATTCACACGGGCAAAAGACGATGAGTAGTCAGCGAAACAGGGGTCAGCCTACCTGAAGCCTGTGCGCCTGTGCGCCTGCCAGGCTGACAGCCTGTGCGCCTGTCTGAATCGAGTCCCGTCCGGGGTTTGGGGAAAGAGCTGGCATTCGAGATGCACGAACGCGAAGGAAGCAAGCCGTGCTGGCAATGAGACAGCACATGTTAACAGTGTGCAAGGCAGCCATCAAAAACTACTATCTCCAATGTTTGCAAGACGGAGGAAGTAACGAAATTATTATGTAGTTGTCGGGACTCTTTTACCCCGTTCTGTGAAGCTGGGATGATATTGGCCTCTTTCGACGCCCGCAGGAATACACTTTGGGGCAAGGAAAGCTTACAGAAATCCTATCAACTATGCTATCAACTATGAATCCCATCCTATGATCCTATCAACTGGCATGGCCAGTTGATAGGATCATTGAGATAGGATCGGGGCACTGAGCCAGTCCGGTCCACCCGCCTTGTGCCGTCCGGTGGAGGAAAGGAGCAGCTCGACTATGACCCAGGATACGTTACATCGCGTCAAGTTACGGGTGCCAAGAGCCGAAGTGTCGGACAGTGCTCCTACATGACAATTGGAAAATAAATTAAGAATGTGTTGAAGAAGTTAGCGCAGTCTAGTGCACTGTTGTGAGTTGTTCGTGCGCGCATGTGGTGGGCCTGAGACGAGATGAGCTTAGGGATTTAATAAATGGCAAAAACCGTTTGGATTGCCCCGGAAATCCTGCAGTAAGCTCATCAGGTAGCTACGGTACTTAGCCCTGTTTTCCTCAGGCGATGTGCGGCGTCCTTCTCCCCGAGAGCGTGTCCGGCGTCCGGCGTCTGCGTCAAGACAATTTGACATTTTGTAGCGGCGAGCAACAGTGGGCACGCACTCAGCAATGGCAGTGCGTTGGCTAAGTCGTAAAGCAAGTCCGCTGGGTCGTCTACTTCCAAACCAGACAGCGCATGCCACGGCAAACACTGCAGTGCGTCGCTGTGTTGCCATTGAAGTCAGCTGTGTTGTCAGCTTGTTGAAGTCAGCTGTGCGGTAGCCGAATGAACTGGTCCTGGAGACTTGGCGGGGGGGGGGCGGGATCGAGAGGAAACTGTCTGGCAACTGAGAGGCAACAGGTATGCTGTTTCTAAATCTCGGCGTCGGACACAGGTGAGTTCTGACGGCTCAGGCCGAGCCGCCTCCATCCATCTCGTCGAAACCATGCGTGATGCTCCAGTCCGGACTGAAGCTCGGAGTCAGCCACGTCAGGCGTCAGCCACGGCAGGTGTCAGCCACGTTAGGCGTCAGCCACGTTAGGCGTCAGCCACGTCAGGCGTCAGCCACGTCAGGTGTCAGCCACGCCAGGCGTCAGCCACGTCAGGTGTCAGCCACGTCAGGCGTCAGCCACGTCAGGTGTCAGCCACGTCAGGCGTCAGCCACGTCAGGCGTCAGTCACGGCAGGTGTCAGCCACGTCAGGCGTCAGTCACGGCAGGTGTCAGCCACGTCAGGCGTCAGCCACGTCAGGCGTCAGCCACGTCAGGTGTCAGCCACGTCAGGCGTCAGCCACGTCAGGCGTCAGCCACGTCAGGTGTCAGCCACGTCAGGTGTCAGCCACGTCAGGCGTCAGCCACGTCAGGTGTCAGCCGCGTCAGGCGTCAGCCACGTCAGGTGTCAGCCACGTCAGGCGTCAGTCGCGGCAGGTGTCAGCCACGTTAGGCGTCAGCCACGTCAGGTGTCAGCCGCGTCAGGCGTCAGCCACGTTAGGCGTCAGTCACGTCTGGCGTCAGCCACGGCAGGTGTCAGTCACGTCAGGTGTCAGTCACGGCAGGTGTCAGCCACGTCAGGCGTCAGCCACGTCAGGCGTCAGCCACGTCAGGTGTCAGTCACGGCAGGTGTCAGCCACGTCAGGTGTCAGTCGCGGCAGGTGTCAGCCACGTCAGGTGTCAGCCACGTCAGGTGTCAGCCACGTCAGGCGTCAGCCACGTCAGGTGTCAGCCACGTCAGGCGTCAGCCACGTCAGGCGTCAGCCACGTCAGGTGTCAGCCACGTCAGGTGTCAGCCGCGTCCGGCGCCAGCCACGTTGGGCCGACTCAGCTCGGGCTCCATAGTCGGAAGGACATTTGGCCCGTTGCCATTCCGAGAGAGGTCGGCTGTGCTGCGCGCCGCGGCGGGTCCGTGTTTAAGCTCTGTGCTCGGCGACAGCTTCAGTCGTCACGATTGGAACGACGCCACTGAGTTCGCGCATTGTCCAACAACTCCAACAAATCGCCACGTCCGTTGCAGTTGAATCAATCTGCGGCTCAGCAGTGCTGCGGGGCAGCGGTGGGAGTATCAGAACTCTCCAGCATTGATGGCGACTTGGAGCCAATAACTCCAGCGAGGAGTGCGGCAGCCACCTGGGAGTGCGGGAGTGCGGGGAGTGCGGGAGCGGGAGCCACCTGTTGCTCGTCCCCGACAAGTGTAGCCTCGCTTCGCTGCATACAGCGAGGCGAGTGCACTGCATGCAGTGCATTGCACACGGCAGTGATGAACTGAAACAATGTGCAGGCAGTCTTCGCTTCGTGTGCTTCTGGGATGGCTCAACACACCAACATGACTCAATGCACCAACTGCGAACGACTTGATGACGTCATTAGACCATGGCCTAAGATGACATTCAGGTATATTTTGTCTCAATGTACCCTTGGTATTCACTTGAAGGTACCGAAAGCATCAACCTTCTGTCTCAATTGGCTCGGCTGGTATGGCAGAGAAACCAAACTGCGGAGGGGGCACAAAGCCCCCCCTAGTGATTTGCGGGCTAACAAGGCCTACGGGCCTGCACGAAAGCTTACGGGCCCTTGCGAACGTGCATATATTTCTACGAACGTCTACGGACCCAGGTCGTGGTCACCGAGTTCATAACTTGGTGATTATTTTTCTTGGAGAAGCATGGAACCACTTACCGCTCAACTATAATACTAAATCGAAGTCCTTTCCAATAAAGGTTTCATATCCTGCATCCGGATGCATACTTAGTCCGTCTGCATTTTCCTTGTTTCCAGCAGTGCCATGCTTACTTGCAATTTGAGGGGGGAGGGAATCCGACGATCCGGGCCCCCAATCATGAGGTAAAGGTTTTAGGAAAAGACTTGTCAAAATCTAGGTGACGAAATCTGGGGACTATAAAACTTGCGTGGCTAGTCCGGTCTCCCTTCACAAAATCACCCTGCCCTTGGACAATTCCTGGCTACGTTCCTGTTCCTACGAGTCAGTGTTTCTTAAATACTACTATGACTAAGACCTCTACATTCGCTTTAAAAATGGTATGTCAAAAGGCGCGCAAGGAATGTCCAACGTGCCACCAAAACCTTCAGCGCATTCGCGCAAACCATATTTAATCTATGCTGCAAAAATGCTAGGGTGGCAGAGGGCAGAGTGTGGGCGAGTGTCGCAACACGTCAGGCCCCCCTCCGATCCTGCGATCGCTAATACTAGCATTAGGAAAAACATGTGCTATACAACCTGAAGGGAGAGCCATGAACCTGCAACCTGAAGGGACCCCATAATGAGCAAACCCTGTAATTCGTTTTTTTAAGGGCGCGGATAATTGGAAAGTTGCTGAAGTTGAAGAAGATGAATTCTATCACGAAGAATCACTTGCACTATCTTGCGAGACAGACTGATGGCAACTTTCTTAGATTTCAGGTGGAATTCACCCGAAACAAAAATGAAATCAAGTCACCATACTGAAATAGAGCTAACTCAAACTCACTGTTTCACACCTGCAAGCTCGCATTCACCATGTCGCTGCTTTCGACCTCACCCAGCGAGAAGTGGATGCGAATCTAACAAAGTGCACTGACAGAAATCAGGGCAGACGGGCAATGCAACAAACAGTGCTGACGAGCCTTTCAGCCCAGTCTAAGAATGCGACCAACTCAACCAAAATCAAACACAAACTATCGCAACTGCCACCAGGTCGCATCGCAAGGGTAGAACATACGTCAGATCTTCTATGAAGGTGAAGTGGATTAACATAATGATGCTGGCGCTTCTGAACGGCACAGATAAGTGTTTGTCCTAATGCCTTGCTGATCAGCACCACACCAGGAATCAGCACCACACCAGGAACTATCAGAACTATCAGCACCACACCAGGAACATTCGGTCACCTTCGTCCCACACACGGAGAAAGTCTCTTGAAAGAGAAAGTCATGCGGGACGGTCGTAGGGCGGGTTGTTTGCGTGCATGAGAAACAGATAGGGCGCGAGAGAGAGAGAGAAAGAGAGAGAGAGAGAGAGAGAGAGAGAGAGAGAGAGAGAGAGAGAGAGAGAGGCAGAGGTAGAAAAATGAGAGATGGAGAGAGAGGGAGACAGAGGAGGGAGAGGGATAGGTAGAGGGAGATGGTGAAAGAGAGCGAGAGGGAGGAAGAGTGAGAACTAGGGAGGATGTTGAGAGTGAGAGAGAGAGAGAGAGAGAGAGAGAGAGAGAGAGAGAGAGAGAGAGAGAGAGAGAGAGAGAGAGAGAGAGAGAGAGAGAGAGAGAGAGAGAGAGAGAGAGAGAGAGAGAGAGAGAGAGAGAGAGAGAGAGATAGAGAGATAGAAAGAGAGAGAGAGAGAGAGGGAGAGGGAGAGAGAGTTAGGAAGAGACAGAGAGGAGGAGAGAGGGAGATAGAGAAAGAGAGAGATAAGGAGAGAAGGGGAAGGGGAGAGGAGATATTATGGCAAGATTACACACACATACACACATGTGTGTGTGTGTGTATGTGTGTATGTGTGTGTGTGTGTGTATGTGTGCGTTTGTACAGGTATGGGTGGAGCGCTGTGTGTGTGTGTGTGTGTGTGTGTATGTGTACGTTTGTACAGGTATGGGTGGAGCGCTGTGTGTGTGTGTGTGTATGTGTGCGTTTGTACAGGTATGGGTGGAGCGCTGTGTGTGTGTGTGTATGTGTGCGTTGTACAGGTATGGGTGGAGCGCTGTGTGTGTGTGTCGGAGCTGAGCGTGGGTGCTGCAGCGCGTGCGGCAGACAGGCGCGGCCCGACTGCGCAGTGCCGAAGGTGCCGGCGTCGCTGCCGCACCGGCACACGCCGCGGCCCACTTGACGTCGACAGAGCGCGGCTGCAGCGCCCCCCTCGGCCCGACGCGTCGTCTCCGGTGTGCACGGCATCAGCATGGTAAGCTCGGGTGTCGCGTGCCCAACATCCGCCGGCGCCGAGCGGGGGGGGTGATGTGTGGGCTTCAGTTGTTCAACAGGCGCCTGCAGACACACAAGCGAATGTTGATGAAGCATGTTGGCGGGGGTGACGGTGGGCCTGTTAGAAAAGGTGCAAGTAGCCTATCAATGCATGCGAAACCATTGGGACGCTGTGAAGCTATCCCCCTCCTGTTTTGTGACAAAATTTAGCACTGATGACTGTAGAGAAAAAGCATCGAATATGGCCTGTGTCATCAAGGATGGAGTTCTCCATGCTCTTGGTGAAGCCTGCGCCTCATTATCTTTACATTGACCCTACCAATTTTGTTCTCTCTTAACATGGGACCATATAGGGTGGGCTCCACCAACCAGATTAGCGTTACCTATTGCCTCCATGCCTTGGGCCCCACCAATAATTGTCAAACCTCCCCGTCCATGTGTGTCACCCTAAACCGCATGCTCTACAGCAGGTGCAATCCAGTTTGCGCAGTGAAGGTCTTATGGTTCGGCATAAGGGTCATTATTCTGTCGGGATTGCAGACGGGGGGGGGGAGGGGTCGTTTTTGTGGTCGGCGGTAGTCAACTGTTTATTAACTGGAAGTCCTGGCCATAGGTGCAGGCTTCTGAAAATTATCGTGAGGGCACAATGCATGAAGTCTATGGGTCGGCTTAAACTGATTGGGGGTAGAGAGCATGCCCATGTGTAGCACAGTGTAGCACAGTGTAGCACAGTGTCCCGTGCTAAAAGTTGAAATTATTGGGAGGGCAAAGCCAACATACGGGGGGGGGGACAATTGGCCTTCCAAAAGCACGCAATGCTACACCCGTGCTTCTGGCTGACGTTCTGGCTGACGTTCTGGCTGACGTTCTGGCTGACGTTCTGGCTGACGTTCTGGCTGACGTTCTGGCTGACGTTCTGGCTGACGTTCTGGCTGACGTTCTGGCTGACGTTCTGACTGACGTTCTGGCTGACGTTCTGGCTGACGTTCTGGCTGACGTTCTGGCTGACGTTTTGGCTGACGTTCTGGCTGACGTTCCGTTTTCCATCACGCTGATGGCGCACACTACTGGTGTAAAAAAAGACAAACTCAAAGACTACCTAAGAAGGAAGCCACACTGATTTGGAGAATTCGTGGTGGAAAACATAGCGCAGATAACTCTATGTTCTAAATGTCCTCTTGTTTCGCTGGAAAAGATAAGATATGCTGTGCAATTAGTGCAGAATATCGCTACAAGTTACCGCTTCGTCCTTAAGGATTAGCGATTTCTTGTGAAAGCACGGAATCGAAATCGATCCAAATAAGTGATCTCCATCAGTCCTGTACAATGTGCAACAACTTCAAATGAAAGGCGCCAACTGCATTAGTTGTTCTTGCTTGCGATGGAGATTAAATTATACAGGTTCTGTCGTCCATATTTCGCTTCTGTTTCAACGAAACATCGTATGTGACGGTGAAAAGATGATTTTTTCTACAGAAAACAGCATCCCTCGTGTATCATTGAGGTTAATTTCACGAGCAAAGTTTCTTGAACGCAACCCTGCTTTCCACGGATGGATCACCAGGCGAGCGATGTCTACGCTTCCCAGCCAAGAAAACAGTCGATGGATTTTGGGGCTGATTTATTCTATACAGCGTGCATATCACAAGTGCTAAACTCCAAGAATATTGCAGGACGCTGTTCACTCCGAAAACTCCGTGCCAAAAGCCAAAGCGTTCCAGTGCAATTAGCACAGCCTTTGCTAACACGCCACTTCTCCGTTGGAACTCATACCCACTGCTCCCTTGATGCTTGCAACGGCGCCGCCTCCCATTCCCAGCCCAATCGAGCGTGGCCAGGTGAATGGCGCCGCCTCCCATTCCCACCCAACTCGAGTGCTGCCAGGCGAATGGCTCCGCTTCCTATTCCCACCCAACTCGTGCGTTGTCAGGCGAATGAATGTCTGCCTCCACGATACAGCGAAATCTGTGGTAAATCGAAACCAAAACTCACCAGAATTTGGCATATTTATAGGAATTACTTCAGAACTAATCTCCCTCTCATCACTTTCAACTCGCGGCTATCACACTGTGCTTTCTCTCTGATACCTCCGCATAGCGTCTGTGATAGGATTCTCACTCTGGTGTCATCAAGTGTGGTCGCAAAGCATCTCTCACACAGCTCCAACTCGAATGTCATGCAGTCAGGTCTCATAGCATTCAGCTTCAACTCTGATGTCAGGAAGTGAAGTTCCACTTCAACTGCTATGCGGCTCTCACTTTGAAGTCATAGAGTGTAATCCCACAAGCATATAAGCATTACAAGCATGTACACCAAGCATACAATTATTGTGAACGGAACCGTATTCCGAATCCCCAGCGAACGATAATGGTTGCTGGAGTATGCAGTTTTTGAAGTAGGAACTCTTGGTTGAGCATTTATCAACTTGTAATCCGTTTCATTGTTTTATAATGTCGAGATAAAAGTCTACATGAGGAATATATTTATATCGGTTGAATAGATGTCGCAAGTTCAGCAAAGTGAAAAGATTAAGAATGTTGTAGAATTTTGTTCTCATCTATTGCATCAGTAGTCCACCAACCGCTAAAATGGTCGCCATGCAGTTTCGATTCGACCGATATCGCCAAACCAAGATTGTTCTTCTCAATTTAGCCATCACAAAAGATGGATTTTGCAAGTCACTAATGATGTCTCAAGCCAACCTAGCGAGATGCTTAAGGATTTTTATTTTGTAAAGTTACAACTTCTCTTACAAGCTCTGTACCTAAGAGAGTTGCATTCGACAGAACGCCACAAACACGGATCTTGCGAGGGCAACGCACACATCAGCTGGTGTTTTCAGGTGATGGGTGTGTGGCCTGGTTGAAATAATGTTTGTGGGTGCAGTAACTTGTGTGGCATTTTGTTTGGGAGCAGAACATATCGGCGTCTACGCGTGCTGTTGTTGATCAGCAACTCACTCTCGTAAAGTGCCATGACTGAATGCAGTCCAATTCGTCACTTTGGTTTCGGCCAACCCGACAAGGATCATTCCATGTCGAGGCTATGATTATGACTAATTTCAGTTCTTAAGTCACTGAACTGCCTGTACGTCACAAGTGTAACAGTGCATGTATCAGCAATGTGACAGTGTGTAGCAATGCATCAGTCAACCTTATTGCTAAAATGCCGAACATATGCGTAGATATTGTGCAGCCTAAAAGCCTTCAAAATGCCACATTTTCAGGTATTATTAAATCAATATACAACGAACTAACAAACGCCTACAACTGCGTAGGTGCTAACGTTGCCGGGTTCTGCAATGCTCTGCAGCTTATGCCTTGGAATGTTTTGAGAGAACTTGATGTAAATAGTGGTGTGTATCTGCTTTTTACGTTGTGTTCGCGAAATGACTCACCTTTTCCCGATTGGTAAGCTGAGTAAGAGGCACCCACCGTGGTTTGACCAATCGGTCAGATATCTTTTGCAAGTGAAAGAAGTCTCCCACAGACACAAAGAAGTTAGCCACACATCTGAAATTCTAGCCCCGTTTACACTGGGACACAATTTAAACGCAAATGCGATGCCAAGTATCGTGAATACCTATCAGGATTGGTGCACGGGTTCAAGGACAACCCGGTACTGGGGGTTTGTCAGAGCGCTCAGGGCATCACACGCGTGTCACCTGTGGGGAAGTTCGACGGTCGGATGTACAAGGGTGATGTCGAGCTCACAGAGTGTTTTCGATAATTTTTAACCTCGTGATATTTGTAGTCCCTGTGCAAATATGCTACTTTATCAACCTGTTCTGGACGCTGCAGGCCTTCACCAGTTTGCAGTGCCTCCTGGTAGGATATCGCTGTTACTGCGGGAGCTCTGTCCAAGATAAGCGTATGGTCCAGATGGCCTAAGTGCTTACAGCTTAAAATATTGCAACGATGCGCTTGCGATTCCCCTCGAGATTCTGTGCATGTTTTCCCTCGAATCGAGCGTACTTCCCATTGCGTAGGACCAGGCAAGCAAAATTCCCATTTTTCAAGAAATGCTCGAAGAATCAATCAAGCCAGTGTCTCTTGTACCAACCTGCTGCAAGGTCTTGGAAAATGTTTGGTACGAGTGTTTGCTACGATCGTGCATATCCGTGATTCCTGATTTCCAAAACGGTTTCTTCCCCGAAATATCCTGTGTGTCGAACTGTTTCACAGCTCACTGTCGGTCCTCAGTACGTGCCGTAAGCAGACAGGTACCATGTACGCTGATGATGCTTCGCCATTGACAGGTGTTAATCACAAACTTTTCTTGCATGAACTGAAACATTCATTTATCATAAATGGCACGGGTTGCAAGTTCACGAGTGAAATTAGTTCATCACGTGAACTGTATGGGTTTTGGTGACTGTCCTGTTAATCGAAGTCAGTGTGTGAATAGCGTTACCCGAAGGTCCCCGGGTTATTTGATAAATACGAACCACCTACCGCAATACTACTATAAAAACGCGCGCCTTCTTCACAAGACTGCGGACTTGCTAGAATGGACACGCATAGGCTTAAGTTGTAGTTAGCCCATGTCCACCAGCTTCCTTAATCTGACGGCCCAAAAGCTTCATGAAATATGCTTGGTAGTTCGCAGATAAAACATCAGACGGGTGCTTCATGCATAGAGGAATATTTCATCACAATGCTTCTTGAATTATTCATGTACAACTTGAAGTGCATACGCCAAACCCCGCGGTTCAGATGGCAATGCTACAAGTGATCGAACAGGAGATTTTGCTCGTGAATGTCTTCCATGCGATACGTGTCGGCTCCGCGCGGTACTTTTACTTAGCTGCAGCCGTTCTCACTGCATGCGACTAAAAGGCAAACTGTGCATACAAACAAACAAAAATGTGTTGTAAAAGTATTTCCAGCAAGCATAAGCATGACATCAGACTTACCAGCGTACAGCGAACGTATGGAGACACCAGCGAGGGAATTAAACGACATGAATGCTAAAAGGTGTTGTTTTCTGACGTGTTTGGTGATACTCATACAGCTACTTGGGTTTCCCCGTACGCTCAGTTTGATTTGTCCAACCAAGAAACCTAGCTTATGTTGGCATATTCAGGATCACCTTTCCTACCGTCTCCAAAAGCTGGTTGGTGTTCTCTAGGAGTTTTGGGCGGCACCGCTGATTCTTGCCGTGGGAGAAGTAGTCCAGGTGATGAATGATTGGTAATGGTTGCAGAAATATTGATTAGACATTCTGCATGCCCGACGACGGTCAGGAGCTCAGAGATTCACTCACGTGGTGATGGTCCGCGGCGTAGTTTTCTGATTAGTAGTTGAAATGATGTCTTGCTGAAAGTGTTTCGGCAACTAATGGAGCTGCAGCAGCAATCATTTCTCGCACCGAAACGTTGCCATAATTATGTTTAAAAAACCTGGTGTCCAAGTAGTGACGTGGAGATATTCACCAGTGTCATGGAGGGGCTAGCGAGACTGTGGAGATATTCACCAGTGTCATGGAGGGGCTAGCGAGACTGTGGAGATATTCACCAGTGTCATGGAGGGGCTAGCGAGACTGTGGAGATATTTGCGGGTGCATGGAAACACTAGTAATGGACGGATAGACTAGCAAAGACATGGAGATACTAACAATGGACGGAGATACAGGCGAAGGTATGGATACATCAATAACGGACGGATAGACTAGCTTAGGTATGGATACACCAGCAATAGATAGAGGCTAGCGAAGGTGCTGAAACACATTGCTATAGCATGGAGACTCTCGTGAAGGAATGGATACAACAGGGCGAGGTAGCATAGATGGAGGGGAGGGGACGCTTGTGATCGCACGGCCAATTGGTCAGGGTATTACTCGATACAATGGCCTTCACACTGGTATCAGTCCTGATCCAGTCTTGTGATGATTGAAGAATGGGGCATAGACCCAAGAAGAAAGTTGTTATTGGCCAGCAGCACGCAGATACGCCAGCAATGTTGTGCTTTTCCACGGCCTCTGTGAATGGACACGCGCATTACCGGCAGGAGGTGCCGTCGATGATATGGTGCCACGATGAGCAGGGGCAGACCCAGAAACCTGGCTTGGACAGACCAATACAAATTATCCGATTATATTTATAAAAAAACGCAGCAGATTTCAACAGCTAACAGTCACTGGATCTACTACGACAATACTTATCAAATAAAGTGTTCATGGATTTCGAGAAGATACCAATTTAGCACAAAATATCGGCCAACATTCGGCCTCATGGAGGGGGGAGGAGGGGGCATCGCACTGGCCGATGAGAAAATGAGGCGATGATCAAGACATCAGGCTGCGTGGAGGCATCGACGAACAGGGTGAGAGTATGTATGAGTGCAACTCTGTGTATGAGAGGCGAAGTAGAAGACAACAACTTGGCGTTCCTCGGTAAAGGGTCAACAGGTTCCGTCTTGAGATCTAGTGACCTGCTGACAAATCGCTGGTGTAAACAAATCATTTGAAATTATTAGTCTATCACAAAAGATGTACTCTGGATTCGCCCCTGCCTATATGAACGCACGCTGAATATAATTTCGTATTGATCTCATGATGTACAATTAGTAAGCATTTAATGGCAAGCGTAACATACAGCGACCCCAACACGAGTTCCGGCCGTTTTTCTCCCTCCTTTCCTATCGGCTTCACTTCAAAATGAGTGGAATGCTCGGCGTTGTATCCAACGCTTCCTCTTCATGTAGTTCAAAATTACCCACTCAATTCCGTGGTTGGAGTGGTTGTGGCGGCTGGTCGTGGGCTGGTAGGGGTGACTGTGCGTTTGAAGTTGGATAGCAAACCATCACCCGGTTCATTACATTCACACAAACGGTAAAAAGCAGAAAGGAGTAGTATGTCCTTCACCTCGTGATAATGCTACCCACCCTATGCCTCGTGTCAGTTCACAGTAGAGCCTCACATCTTAGGCCGCAGGCAGGCTCATCGTGAATCCATGTCATTATCGTGCCAACATCGTGCCATCATGACAATGTGGTGCCACCATCGCGGCGTCATGACAGATTCGTGCCACCATTGTGACGTCATGACATTGTGGTGCCATCATCGTGACGTCATGCCATTGCCGTCCCACCATTGTGACGTCATGTTGTTGCCATCCCACCATCGTGACGTCATGACATTGCCATCCCACCATCGTGACGCCATAACAGTTTTGTACCACCATCGTGACGTCATGACATTGCCATCCCACCATCGTGACGCCATAACAGTTTTGTACCACCATCGTGACGCCATGGCAGTATCTCGCCATCGGCCTGCAGGGCCACGCATGCGGCACCGGTTCTGGCAGAACTGCGTGCCCAATAGTGTCCCATTGGCTTCCGGTGACTGACGCGATGTCATGGTGCCTCGCGTCCGGGGGGCGCCGGTGACGGGGTCGCTTCCGCTTCCGCTTCCGCTTCGATTGTACCTGGAGCTCGCACCGCTGCCATGCCCGTTAAGAGTATTCGCTGTCCACTGGAGCCACTCAAACTGTCGGTACCGGTACGTTCGTTGGAAATCGGAACCACTCAAACTGTTATAAAATCATAAAGTATTTGGACCTAATAAGAGCCACAAGGGCCCATCCAGTTAAGTCTGTAAGTGGAAGATACCACAAGCCCGGTGAAAAGACCCACCCCAACCATCACCACATCCTAAAGAAGCCATCCACCAACATCCCACACACCTATCAATGCCTATCTACCCTAGTTATCCAGCCCTATTCCCTTGATCCCTCTTAACACGCGCACTGGAGGGGGGGGGCGAAATCCGCCCACCCTCCGGTTTTTCGCAAATAACTGGAAATTTTGCCGATCGATATACGCGATTTTCGGTATACCTGCTTAGAAATGAACGGCGCGTCGTTTAAAGGAAGAAAATGGAAATCGGTCGAAATATTTCACGTTGGGGCCGCTAAAGTAAAAAATGTTATAGCGCCGGACCACAAAAATCGGCGCTGATGCGCTTCCGTATACTGACAAGGGGAAGTGTTCTGGCAACACTAGAGACTCGTTTGATGCATATTGTATGCTGTATGGTTTCAGGTATGTTAGGTCACCAGGTCAAGTCGGTCAGTTCTGACAGGTTAATGGAACCAAACTTGATCAACTGGAATGTTGCCATAAATGCACTACTGGTTGTCATTTGTACTGTTTGTCATTGCGTTTCCATACTTTTTCTGTACTTCACTCCTTCTTCCGAAGCCGATTGCTTCAGCTGCCCGACGGGCGTCGGGCGGGCGGCCGTTCCGGTAACTGGAACGGTAACTGACCTGATAAAGTGGTGCAATATAGGTGACCTGGTCAATGTTGGGTTAGCATCTGCATTGCATCATTAGTAATGTCCAAAACATCATTGATGCCAATTTTTGAGCATTTAAACACAATCACAGCGATCCATAACGATGACAAGCCAAGCCACGCAAAACTGGAAAATTTTGCCAATCTGACCGCATTTGACCTTGAAGATATTGACCTAGGTCACAAATTGGCACACAATAGAGTTCACTACCGTGCCCATCCACCTTGCGAATTTCTTCCTCCGCTTTACTAGAGCCAGATCTTGGGGGCGGAATCCCCCCCTCCGTGCGCGTAATTCTCAGGCCCTCCGGGCGCGTTAACACATGTGGATTGAATGCCTTACCAATCATTTTCAAAATGCATCCATGTCTGCTTAAAGGGGTCTGTGCCGTGCACACTTACTTAGCATAAATCTCACCCCATCCATCACAAATTAGAACTCAAAAACAATATTTTCCTGACTAAAAAATGTCTCCAACATACTTTTAAATACATTCAATGAGGAACTCACCACACCATCAGCAGGCAGCCTATTTCACTGATCAACAACCCTTTGACTGAAGACCTGTTGTCGCTTAACTGTCCTACACCTCAACTTGTCTAACATCAATTGATGTCCCCTATGTGATACTCTAAAACGAAGAGCACCATTCAAATTGACCTGATCTAGCCCTTTAACAATTTCGTACATTTCAATCATGTCCCCTCTTAATCTCCTATACTTGAGTGAGTAAATATCTAATGCCCTAAGCCATTCTCCATATTCTAAGTTACCTATTGATGAGTCTTGTGGCTTTGCGTTGCACTCTTTCTAACATGTATATGTCTTTTTTTGGGTAGGGGCTTCATGCTTGTACATAATATTCCAAGTGGGATACAGAAGGGGGGGTTGGCGTGCTGGACCATAAAGGTCATTTGCGCCGCCTTTAAAGCGAGTACGTTACATATCTGTCTATAAAGCGAGCGTTTGTGATCAAGGTGCAGGCAAGTGGACATTTACGTTAAGGAATTTTACGTTAGTTTGCGTGATATTTTAGGTGCTGAAGGCGAGGGTCTGGGTTGGGGACAGCTCCTTGATGTCTAAATGGTTTAATTTTACTTTACTCCTCCACAAAATAATTCGTAGTTTGGGTGGGGGTGGGGGTGTGGCGAGAAGTTGATTTTGCCAGGGTGCCGGCTTTAGCCTACTCTTATCGAAGAGCACCGAGGGATCTTTACCGTGCGAACAAGGAGGTAATTGTTCACACCGCCTATCACGCCGGCCGCCGCGTGTTAGTTGTTAGTGGCGGGTTAGTCTAAGCATGCCATGCAGGGTTGTCAGTTGGGTTAGTACGGTGTTTTGCAATTCGGCTCTTCTACGTCCGCTGTACCTCTGGGTAGCCGTTTACGTTATGAGTTGCTAGGCAAATCGGCTCATCTACGTCCGATGACTCCTCTGGGTAGTCCTTTTACGCTATGCTATTTTTTTTATTATTAATGTTTTCCTAAAGCAAGTCGGCTCATCTACTTCCGACGGCACCGCTAGGTAGCCATTTATTTCTAATTGAGAAGCAAATCGGCTCATGTACGTCCGACGCCATGCGGGGATGGCTATTTACGTGTTTCCTACGAGTGTTTCGCGGTCATGCATTGTGAGTTGATGTGAGTGTTGGTGGTGTGGTGCCTACAGTGCTCCTGCAAGCTTTGTGGCATACAAATATTCAAATAGCAATTGAAGGAGTTCTGTGTGCTTGTCACCGAGAAGCGATGGAAGCGATAGGGTGATGCCCTCTTTTTGGCAGAATGCCTTAAGTGGTTGTCTTTGAGAGCTAAAGCTACTACAGTCTAGCAGGATGTGGTCTATGCTTAACGTGGTGTTGCAGGTGCCGCAGTGCGGTGTTGTATATTGGTCACCCTCTAATTGAGGCTGTGTTAGTTTTGTGCAACCAATTATAAGTCTAGTGAGGATGACCTCTTTTTGTCGGTGAGGGGATACAGAATATTCAACATATGCTAAGTACAGTTTTTCATGACTTCCTTGCTCTTTTATCTCACACTTCTATTAATGAGTCCCAGCATTCTGAGTGCTCTGTTCCTAGCTGAGATACATTGTTTTCTGCTTTAAGGTCTTTTGAAACCAACACACCTAAGTCTCTTTTCTCTTCCTTAACATCCAGTTCCCTCCCTCCCATGGTATATCTGAAAGTCTCACCTCCAGACCCCAGATGCATAACCCTACACTTATCATAGGTGAAAGACATCTGCCATTGATCAGCCCACTTTAGTTAGGTCCCCCGAGTCTAGTTGAATATTCTTAGATTGATCACTACTGTTGGTGTAGGGGGGTCCGGGCCACGTCGGGTTGGGCGGTGTCGGAGCGGACTCTGGGCATTGGCGGCACAGCCGGGTGGGTGGGTCGCTGTGCTGGCGTCTGCGGCTGGCCGCTGCCGGGCCGGCTGGGTGGTTGCTGTTGCTTATGTGCTTAAGTGGTCTTGCCAACCACTTCAATCGCTCCGACGTCCTACCAACCCTGCTGCGGCCCGTCGCCACCACAACACGAATTTTTATTACCGAGGTCATGCTCCTGTCCACATCACATTCGCCAGTGTTTGCGCCCGGCTGGTCATGTTGCGAGGAGGGGTTGTGGGCTTGGGGTGTGATGTGACACTGATGGATGGCTATGATAGAGGTACACGACATGGGTACTGCCACCGCCGCCGGCACTCGTCCATTTACAGGACCCACCCGTGTACCACCAGATAACACAACACATTCACCATCCACTCACCCCACCCCACCCCACCCCCTTCCCCATCACGCGGGAAGACGCCAGTGTCGGTGGGGTTGGTTAAGCTGGGACGGTGGTGATGATGGGTGGGGTTCCATGATGCCGAGCAGCACTCACATGGCGATGGTGGGTGGCGGCTGGCCTCGGCTCAGCTCTTCGTCTCCTCCATCCGATTGCGCCGCCATCGTGCCTCCGCTGGACGTCAAGGAGACTCCGTCCGACGTCCACCGCTTCGCATCCTCGAGTCCGTTCGACGTCCACCGCCTCGCGTTCGAGAATCCCCGCCTGCCCGGCGGCATAAAGTCATAAAGTCATAAAGTGTTAAGGCTTAATAAGAGCCACAGGGGTCCATCTGGGTTAAGCCTATCTAGAAAAGATACTATAAATGTACATACGCTCACCCCAATCAATCCCTTATCTCAAGTTCCTAGGGAGCTATATATCCCAGCCTATCTAGCACCATTCACTTGCTATTGCATAACACACTCAACAATTACAAACTCCTCCAATCATACCCGTTGTGCTACCATAGCCAATCTCATCAGTATCACACCCCGAAGGAAGGTGCTGAATCCACTGCTAGGTACACCCTATATAAAGTTATAAAGCGTTTAGACTTAATAAGAGACCCAAGGGCCCATCCAGTTAAGTCTGTAAATGGAAGATACCACAAACCTGGTAAAAAGACCCACCCCAGCCATCCCACATCCTGAAGAAACCAGTCCACCAATATCCCACACACCTATCAATGCCTATCTACCCTATCTATCCAGCCCTATTCCCCTGATCCCTCTTAACACATGTGGATTGAATGCCGTATCAATAATTTTCAAACTCCATCAATGCCTTAAAGGGGTCTGTGCCGTGCACACTTACCTAACATAAATATCACCCCTTCCATCACAAACTAGAACTCAAAAACAAGATTTTCCTGTCTAAAAAAATTGTCCACCCTACTTTTAAATACATTCAATCAGGAACTCCCCACAACATCAGCAGGCAGCCCATTCCACTGATCAACAACCCTTTGATTGAAGACCTGTTGTTGCTTAACTGTCCTGCACCTCAACTTGTCTAACCTGAATTGATGACCCCTATGTGATACTCCAAACTGAAGAGCGCCATTCAAATTGACCTGATCTAGTCCTTTAATAATTTTGTGCTTTTCAATCATGTCCCTCCTTAATCTCCTATACTTCAGTGAGTACATATCTAATGCCACAAGCCTTTCTCTATATTCTAATATGGAGCATCCATGAGTTTTCCTCTCCCTTCATCGTCTCCGGCTTTGTGTACTTTCTATCTCTTCCATTTTCCTTTTGCGCGAATGTTCCAGAAGGTTTTGGAGATCCAGCTGCTGCTCCCGCTTCCGCCGCGAGCCGGTCTACTCTCCACCCTTGGCCACGCGTGTCGCAGGTGTTTGCGTTCGGGACGTGCCCGGCCGCCTCTCGGTTGGCCTTGAAAACCACCTCGAGGCTTCTGCCTGGGTCTGTTTTTCTCGTTTTCGTCGGGCACGCTGTGATGGGGAGAAGGCCTCGCCATGTGCCGCGCGCGAGCTGGTTTTTGTCCGTCCGATCCTCTTGAGAAAAATGTAAAACGTCTTACACTAGCCACTACTACCAGTTTGATGTCATTAGCAAATTTGAACACTATTCCTCAGCCCTACTTCAATGTTATTCACAAAGATGATAAAGAGAAGTGGTCCTAGAACAGAGCCCTGTGGTACTCCACTCAGAACATCCTTCCAATCAGATTTATATCCATTTAACACTACCCTTTGTTTCCTTCCCCGCAACCATGCTTCAATCCAACCTATAACTTTTCCAACAATCCCATGTTGCTGTGGATGATGAAATAGCCTTCCATATGGAACTTTATCAAAAGCTTTGTTAAAGTCCAAGTACACAACATCCATCCTGCTTTGGTTGTCTACTTCTTTAGTAACATACTCCATGAACTCCAATAGATTAGTTAAACAAGACCTTCGAGATCGAAATCGATGTTGAGTATCCCTTAATGGTTGTGGCTATCAATATGAATCTGAACATTCTGTTAAACCAGATTGCATAGTACCTTGCAAACTATTGAGGTCAGACTGACTGGCCTGTAGTTTCCTATACACTTCATACTTCCCTTTTGAAAATTGGTACTGCGTTTTCATTTCTCAAATATTCAGGTACTTCAGAATATTCCATAGACCGCCTGGTAATGATACCTAGGGGAACTGCTAAGGCTTTAGCCCATTCTACTAAGATCGTAGCATATATATCATCTGGTCCAGAAGCTGTATTAGGTTTTATATTTTGCAACTGCTTTTCTACAGCTTCTGTAGTTATTGTAAGATCCTCCAGCCTGTCACCTGTAATGGCATAACCTTCAGTTGTTTCTATTGTACTATTGTACGATAGAACCGGTGCTGGTACTGGTACTGGAGCATTCGCTAGCCACCGAAACCACTTAGACTGTCGTACTACTGATACTGGAGTATTCGCTAGCCATTGGGACCACTCAAACTGTCAGTACTGGTACTGGAGTATTCGCTAGCATTAGGACCACTCAAACTGTCAGTACTGGTACTGGAGTATTCGCTAGCCATTAGGACCACTCAAACTGTCAGTACTGGTACTGGAGTATTCGCTGGCCACCGGAACCACGCACACTGTCGGTACTGGTATGGGAGTATTCGCTGACCACCGACACCACTCAAACTGTCGATAATGGCATTGGAGTATTCGCTGGCCATCGAAACCACATAAACTCGACCACCTGGGTTGACGTCGGTGTCAACACTGGTGCTGGTGTCGGTACTGGTGCTGGTTTCGGGGCTGATGCTGATGCCGGTACTGGTGCTGGTGTCGATACTGGTGCTGGTGTGGGTACTGGTGCTGCTGCTGGTGTTCGTAATAGAGATGATGAGCAGCGGTGTCAAACAGAGCTGACGTAGTACGGGGACGCACCTGTCACACCTGCCACACCTGCCACATCTGCTTGCCATACCAGTGGCAGACAGACCTGCCGCAGCAGTGTCCGTCAGTCGCAGTCAGTCTTCTTCAGTCGCAGTCAATCTTCTTCAATCACAGTGGATTGTTAACCCCACCCCCACTCGGGTGCGGCCCGTCGCTATCCTGGCGCCCTCAGTCAAGCTTTTAGGCTACAGGCTTTCAGAGATTCAGGTTCCAAAATTTTCACAGTTTTTGGATTTACATTGATGCATTTCTCATAAGCAAAACATGTAAGGCACAATTAAAAATGAAGTAGGAGTGCCTGAACAAATTATTCATGAAAACACTTTTGTAATGTGACCTGAGTTTGGGTCCCTGTATCAAGTGAAGGTTTAACCAGAAAAAAAAAATTTATAGATAGATTTGCTACTAATCATTGTTTTTCTTTAGCCGATATTGATTTAGTGACAAATTCTGTCTTCTAAAAGCGTTCCAAGTTTCCGGTCACGGCATCAGGCCACGTCACCGGTCAGCATCAGGCCACGGCACCGGTCACGGCATCAGGCCACGGCACCGGTCAGCATCAGGCCACGTCACCGGTCAGCATCAGGCCACGGCACCGGTCACAGCACCAGGCCACGTCACCGGTCAGCACCAGGCCACGGCACCGGTCACGGCACCAGGCCACGTCACCGATCACGGCATCAGGCCACGTCACCGGTCAGCATCAGGCCACGGCACCGGTCACGGCATCAGGCCACGGCACCGGTCAGCACCAGGCCACGGCACCGGTCAGCATCAGGCCACGGCACCGGTCAGCACCAGACCACGGCACCGGTCAGCATCAGGCCACGGCACCGGTCGTCACCGGTCACGGCATCAGGCCACGTCACCGGTCACGGCATCAGGCCACGGCACCGAACTTTGGCCTGAAGGTCCCTGAGACTTCATTGAAAAAAATTCCACAGTTCATCAGAGCCAAATATGTGTGAATGGCGTAAAGTGCAATGATGATGAAGAACAACATTTACATTCCCATTTATATGCAAATGAGCTGCGAACGTGTAAAGTCACCGATGTGTTGACGTGTTACGCCAATTAACGAATCTGCATCTGAATCTGAATGCATGTATTCCAGGAGCTCTGGAGACTAAGGTAGGGACCATTGGAAAGCAAACATGACTATGCCAGACCAACTATGCACGCCAAGTTCACTTCGGATATGCCAGGCCAACTATGCACGCCAAATTCGCTTGGGATGTGATTGCGCTCCTCAGATTCGAAAAAAAGGGAACTATTTCGATTTTCTTGTACAAGTGTGAAAATAGAAGGGTTTATGCTTCATACTAAGGAAGGCCAAAACATTTCAGTTTACTTTGGTGGCACTTATTACGTTTTCCTGAGTGCCATTTGCTTCGACAATTGTCATCTTCAACAGTTCATCACATATTTCCAGGCGTTTACCATTTCCGGGAACGGTGACCTTGACCTTGGCACGTTGCACCTGTGTTATACTAAGTTTCCGTTTTATTAAAATAGGCACTTCGGCCTCCTCAGGCCATTTCGTACCGTGAAGAAGAAGAAAAAAAAATATGATGTAAAAGACAAATTATAATTCCTGGAACAAGTTTGTTTGTCGGAGAAAGATGAAGAGTAGTTTGATTAGAAAAGGGGTGTTGATCTCCCAGTAGTGTGGGCAAAGAAAAGGCGATGTTGTGTGTCCGGCAGTAATTAGTAAGTGTTCTTCGAGGTCCATGGTATTGTTGACAGTGTAGAAGTATATGTGTGACTGTAAGATAGGTGTTGCATGATGGGCATGAAGGTCGAGGCAAAGCAGTGTAAATATATCTATGGGTGAGAAAAGTATGGCCGATGCATAAACGTGATAGTACTTTTTCTTCGTGTCGGTTTTTTCGAAAAGATGATGCCCATGGTTCAACAGTAGGCTTGATGAGTCGTAATTGTGTATGGTTCGTGTTTTGTGCCCAGTTTGTTGTCCAAATATGTCGAATTATCTGTTATATTGATGATTTAATGCCGTCAAAATGTGGTGGAATTTCTGTAATGTTTGGAAGTTGTAATAATTATTTTGCTAATTTGTCGGCTTCTTCGTTTCCTGGGATGCCGCAATGGCTGGGCACCCACAGGAAACGGACCTTCACGCCCATCATGTAAAGTGTTTAAAGTGTGGCATAGATGGAAATATGGCAATGGTGTGAAAAAGAAAGTGAAGAAAGTGATTGAAGAACAGATTGTAAGTCGGAACAAAAAACAACGCTACGCATGGGGTGACAAAGGAAACGATTACAAATATAACGAAGGGCAATCAGAATGGCGTGTAATTCGGCGATGAAAATAGAAGTTCCGTTTGGTAGGCGATGTTGTGTTGTATGTGTACCCGAAACTATGGCGTTTCCTGTAGTGTTAGCATCCTTAGATCCGTCAGTAAAAATAAAGGGAACATGGCGATATCGAAACCGAAGCTGGTGACATTTTTGCTTGGCATATTCTGGACAAAGTTGTGATTTTAGGGTGGTGGTTAGATAAAATGCGTGCCGTTCGGCCATCTGCCACGGTGGTGTAGTAGGTTGAGGAAGGAAAGTAATTGGTGGAATATTATATGGAAGTTGTGTAGAAAATGTTTTGATGCATGAAGCTATAGTAAGACCGGTTCGCTTTTCAGCTGGACCTAAGTAGTTGTGGTGTAAGTTTGGGAGAATTTGGAAGGATGCGTGTGTGGGGTGGTGTTCTTTAAGCTGAATTTTGTGGCGTACCTAAGTGTTTGTTATTCTTCGTAGACCTAATGGTGGAATTCCTGAATCGGTTTGTGAGAAATGATAGGAGAGTGTCATTGCACGGTGCTTGCGGATAGTTTATTTTGTATGTTGTCTAAAGTTTCAAAGCGGTGTCGCCACCAGCATAAACTACTGACCCATATTATATGATGGGAGACTAATGATTTGTAGAGATGTAAAAGCGTATGGCGGTCGGCTCTGAATGAGGATGAAGTGATACAGCGAAATAAATTTAGTCGGTCAAAACATTTCGTCTGGACGTGTTTGATGTGTTTATGCATAGATAGCCTTCAATCCAAAATAATACCAAGAAATTTGAATGAATTTACAAAAGGTATGTGATTGTTTCTGAGGTGAAACGGTGTATTTGGGTTTGGGCAGGGTGTCGATTTACTAAGTATCAGTGTTGCAGATTTTGGGGCTGAAAAATGAAACCATACTTCAGGGACCATTCGTGTATTTTGTCCAGTGTGTTTTGCAAGCGAATTAAACAATGTTCATAATTTTTGCCGGAACACCAAATTGAGCTATCGTCGGCAAATAGAGAATATGATATATTGGTAGGTATGTCATGGAAAAGATCATTAATGATGATGTTAAATAATACTGGTGAAAGATAACTTCCCTGTCGTAGGCCGTTCTGAAAATAATGTGGATCGGAAATGACTGACCGGCACCTGACGTGGAATCAATGAGAACCAGATAAAAAAGCCTACTAAATAATGTGCTAAATGTCCTTTTATACCGAGTTGTTGAATTTTGGAGAGTAGTGTGGGTTTGAAGACCATATCGTACGCTTTGCTGATGTCTAAAAATACTGCGACAGTGTGTTCATGTTTTTTGTAACCTAAGCGGATGTCCGTTTCTAACCGAATGAGATGATCCATTGTGCTGCGTCCTCGCCGAAAACCACATTGAAAGGGAGATAGAAGGGAATTTGTTTCCAGGTGCCAGGTCAGTCTTTTGATAGCTATACATTCAAAAAGTTTTCCTAAACAACTGGTGAGTGCAATGGGTCGAAAATTTGTGGGGTTACTGTGGTCCTTGCCAGGTTTTTGGATGGGTATAATGAAGGATTCTTTCCAAATTTCGGGGAAAGCATGAGTTGTTCATAGTGAATTAAATGTGTGCAAAATGCAATGTTTGGTGTGATCCGGTAAGTGTCTGAAAAAAGAATAATGTAAGTTGTCGGGCCCTACTGAAGTATTGCCGGCGGAGGAACGGGCTGCATCGAGTTCTGAAATTTGAAAAGGATAATTATATATTTCTGTGTTATCAGAAACGAATTGTGCGGGATCGAGGTAAAATGTGCGTTGTGTATTTTCTATGAAGCCAGGTCTGTAGTTTTCGTCGGAGCTATGGTGGGCAATGGTATCCGCTATGGTGTTTACTATTTCTTGGGGTTCTGTAATTATGTGATTATGAAGTTTGAGGGCTGGTAATGATCTAAATGGGGATCGTCCGCTCAAACGGCGGATTAATCCCCATATTTTGCTTAATGGTGTGTCGAAAGTAGGTTGATGGAGGTAATTTTCCCATGACCGGCGCTTAGCGTTACGTATAATGCAGCGTGTTCTTGCTCGTTTATGGTTCCGGTTGATTAAATTTTGTTGGTCGGGATGGCGTAAATGTTTTCTTTATGCTCGTTTTCTAGTGGCTATTGCTTGGGAAACTTCTATGGACCACCATGGGACTAGGGTACGTTTTGTGATAGGCTTTGTGAGTGGAATTGTAGCAGACGCTGCTTGTAAAAGTGTGTTGGTAATGAAATGAATGTTTTGTACTGGAGAAATGTCCGGATTGTACTGTAATGACGAAAGCTCCTCAAATTTGGTCTAGTCGGCCTTCGAAAGTTTCCAGCGAGGAATGAAACTTGGTGTGATATCGGCAGTTGTTGAAATGGTCGGTACTAATTTAATGGGGTAGTGATCGCTATCATGTATGTCTGTGTCTATTGTCCAATCAAATTCGTTGGCCAGGGCTGGAGAACAAATTGTTAAATCAATGGCAGTTTCTGTGCATTGTGACCGAGGTGGCAAAATGTTGGCTCACCGGTGTTAAGTAATACTAAATTGTGTCTGTCTAAGATGTGTTCAAGTATGCGTCCGCGAGTGTCTGGAAGTGTGCGTGTTCTATCCCACGCTGGGCTATGGGCGTTAAAATCGCCAAGTAAAATGAAAAGGTTTTTGAATTGGGCTATGAGGTTTTCTAATTCTGTCAAAATGTTTGTGTCGTCTGTAGATGGTGGAATATATAATGAACATACATCTATGTTCCTACCATGAAAACGCATAGTACAGGCTACGGCTTGTAATGGTGAAAATTGAGTGTAACTTGTGTATGTGTGTAATCATTGTTTATGTAAAGTGCGGTACCGCCACTGCGGTGTGTTTCACGTACCTCGTCGTGGCGGTACAGCGAGTAATTACAGATATTTGAAATTATATGTATCGGTGGGTAAGAACCAGGTTTCCTGAAGTGCCATGAGAATGGGAGTGAGTAAACTAAAGAATGCTTTCATTTCTGCCCATTTGGAGATTAAACTACGGCAGTTCCATTGGAGAAATATGGACATTAGGGTGGAGGATTTTATGCGTTTTTGTAAAAACGCTGGGTGATAAAGTCTAAAACCATGTGTTTGGTTCTCAAAAAATGATCTGCAAAGTTATAAAACAATCTGAGGCCGGGAAGCCGCCGCGCCTCAGGGCTTTCTGAGACCGAAATGACGTTTTCTAACGAACTTGTGGAATAAATCACCATTTCAGGAATTCAAATAATTAGATAGAAAATAAAGAGTTGTTTGATTGCATTCTGCAGTCTTTCATTGACCGCTGTACCAATTTTCACTTCTCTAACTTGAAAATTGTGCCCGTCATGACGCAGAGTCTCGTAAGGTGCGCCGACCGCAGCGACATCACTGCCCTCTATCGGTGGAAGTGTGAACTGTGGACATTGGCCGTTTTCCCCAGTTTTAGTTCCTCTCTGGGACAACTGAAGGCAGGGAGGGGGCGGGTCTAAGACAGGATATATTCGGATGGCTGTTATGCCTACAAATAGGCACACGAACAGAACGAACTAAGCGCAGTTAGTCCTAAGACCTACTCATCTAAATAAGATCCTGCACCACCGTACGACTACGAATTGCACACGGCTATCTCTCTGTATCTGTCTCTGTCTCACTGTCTATGTCTCTCTCTCTCTCCCCATCTCTCCCCATCTCTCTCACATTTACCGTTACACGAAGTCACTTTTCTTGGCGGATTTCGGTCTCGCGGCACGACTGGCCTGGCGCGATACGATAATGCCGTGTCGCCTGTCCTCGCCGAACACACGCGTGGACGCCTCCGTTACGAGCCTAACACATCGCTCGACACTTTGTGCGTGGCATGGGAATGCCGGTAGCGAGAGAGGTTGGTCGACGGCTGACATAATCTCGTCGTCCGACATGTGAGCGGTAACTGGCGGTTCCGTCACCTCGACATGGTCCCATTGGATCATGTCGGTGTATGTGGCCGCCTCCCAGTTCAGTGGGGGCACCCTGAACTGTCGGCACCGGGATCCCGGGTTACTCCGCGCACTCATGATCAGTTTGACCCCCCTCTCCCGGATCGACCTCTCAGCGTCGACAACCATGGCCGCGATTAGGTTCTCCGGGTGGGCGAACCACGCGTTTCGTTCCACTGAACGTTTCGCCACTGCCTGCACTTCAGGTGTCTGTGTCTGAATAAGTCTCATCGTTCTGAAGAGATGCACGGCTCCTTGCGTGAAGAGTGGGCGCGCTTTGATGTCGAACCACATAGGGGCATACACCTGTTGGACAAACTCCGTCATCTTTGTCAGAGCCGGGGTTGGCGACGCAGTTCTCGTGTACAGTACGAGCACTCTGATGCCGAGAGTTAGCCACCGCGCGTGGTTAAGCGGACCCGGCCTGGCGCGTGCCAGCTCAGCACTGACAACGCCGGTGGCGACGGCTCGGCAGTACCGGAGAAGGATGCGCTGGTCAGCAGACAGGTCTGCGACAACCTGCTCCGCGATGTCAGGCGCGTTGAATGGGATGGGACGGAAGTCCACCCCCGGCTGGCGGTGAATGTCACCAGCTATAGCTTGTCCCAGCGGGCCCTTGAAGGACTTGGGCCCACTGGTACCGTGGCCTCCATCCAGCTCCACGAACACATGCCTGCGAAAAAGCCCAGGACAGAATGGGATTGGGACAAGGAAGGAATTGGATAGACATTTATCAGGGTCTAAATGGGCAAATGGCATGGCAAGTGTTTGGATTGTACTACGGACTCACAAATTGCCATGATTCTAGATAGATATGCAGATGACGCAGTATATTATTGTATGTCATGTAATTTGTAAGGATCAGGTGGATAGTGGCGAAGTATTTCAGTCAATTCTTGTTTTATTATAAAAACAAGCAGCACATACCTCATCGGAAGTTCGTTGCCATGAAGAAGGCAGATGAGCCACTGGACGCTACGGCCAAGCTGGCGCTCCATCCTCGTGAGTGCATGGGCGCTACATGACCGATGTAGTCGATGCCCCCTAAAAAAAAAAAAAAACTCCTCGTGAGTGCACCGTTTTCGCGGCCTGTGTTGACGGCAGTGCCATCGACCAATACTGCCTGCAGGGATTCTTCTGAGTCGCACTCCCGAAGGACTTCTAAAGCCTTGCCAGCAATTGATGCACTATTTTCTGATGTCAGTGTTCTGTGAGCAATGTAGGTTCCACCTGGCTCGCTCACAAATACCAGATGCTTCTCTTTTCCCGTAAGCCGTACGTCTTGCTCATTTGTTTTCTCTCGTATCTTTGTGATATCCTGTCTCCCATCGAATCCCATGCACTGCACCTTACCGCCTATGCCCTCCTTTAGCTTTCGTTTTTCTTTCTCCTGTGCCCTTTGTCTGGCTCTTATCACTTTATCTCGTGTGATGACGTGCCTCGTGTCGTTCTCAGTGACGAGGCCAAGGTCCTTCAAGAGAGCGGTGCCAAGGGCCGCTGCAATCCTATCAGTGACCTCGATGTACCGGTCACACTCCTTAGCGAAATTCTCCAGAGACATCATATTGTACGGAGCCCTAGTCTGTGTTGGTTCGTGGACACTCCCTGTGTCATATGCATCGTCACCATTGCTTCCCTCGTCCATGCTTTCGGGCTCGTGTCCCGTGCTGTGCTCGGTCAGACCCGAGGGACCAGGCTCCGAGTCGTTGGCGTCCGTCTGAAGGAAAGCCGGGTCAGGCCGCAGACGGTTCTGATCTCTTCGCCTCCTCTCCAATGCATTGGAGGTCTTCATGTCAATGCCGCCGATGCTTCGCTTCCTCTCACCTCGCTGGTCTTGTAAGAAATTCCACTCGCGGTATGGAACCTTGTTCTCGCTGGGGCAGCTGCAGGCATTTCTCGAAGGACAGCTGCACGCGCAGATGTCAAACAGCTCATGGAGGGGAATCGTTTTGCTTGCGCCAGCGCGTTTCTTTGTTGGGGTCTTTGTTAGATCCTTTCCTTTCTTCACAATCATCAGGACACCCCGGACAATCGACTGAAACGATTTAACAGGGACGCTTGCTTTCCCCCAAAGGTATACAACGCCCTTGGCAACGCTCGTGGCGATTTGCCTTTCGCCCGCTGCATGGTTGTCAACAGCCCGAAGTTTGTTAGACTGTAGTCTGTAGAAGTTATATACATGAATCTGAAGTGGCAGTTGGTTCTTCGGCAGTTCGCAGGGATGGCCCAACGCAAAGTGAGCCGTCTTCGATCGGAGTGAACTTCCCTTAACCTTTTTTACTTTCATACTCGAAATCTGATAGGTTCACTAGTCTGGAAAAGAGGCAAAAACTGGTTAGTCAACTGGTAAGTTTCAAAATTCATCCCTCGCCATAGGATAAAAATGTATCACAAACGTTTTTGCTATAACAGGAAGTTCAGGGTGCATAACTGTATTGGAAATTCCGCGTGCGACACACGCCCTCGTAGATCCTTATTTTCGGTTCCAACCATGGTCATGGTTGGAGAATATGCCTCGGCCACCCCGGCCATGGCCGGGTAACTTTCAAGTTACCCCGGCCATGGCCGCGCAATACATTGGCCGCCGGCGGGGTAACTTACAAAGCAATTCTTTACCCATGACCCATGGTGGTGATGGTGAGTAAATGCAACAGTTGGTGGGCAATCGACGGTCGGAGCATAAAATCATCGCCAGTACTGCTAAATTTGAGCGGTCTGCGTTAGTCGTGCGACCGAGTACCCACCCAGTAAGGTGTGGGATTGTCAGTGTTTCCGCCAAAGTAAATTAATTAAATTCAAATATCTGCAGTAACAATTCACATGCAGCCAAGAAAACATGCTAGCAGGGTATCTCAGGTAAACATTGTGAGCTTGGAGGCTGAAAGGCAGGCCACAATATGCCAAAGCCGGCTGTGGCTACGCTCCAATCGTGTATAGCTGTCGATAGAAGTCGCTGGAATCGTAATAAAATAGCGCTGTGCGCATAAGAAGTCAGCACATTGTGCACCGTCTCAAATCCGCCACCTACCTGCCCCCCAGTTGATCAAGAAAGATACTTATATTGCGGAATGAACGGTCAATGGTCGCAGTTCATACTTCTGCCGATAGAGGGCAGTGGTGGCGCTGCGGGCGGCACACCTTCCGGAACTCTGCGTCATGGCAGGCACAATTTTCAAGTTAGGGAAGTGAAAATTAGCACAGCGGTGGATGAAAGACTGCACAATGCAATGAAATAAATATTTATTTGCTATCTAATGATTTAAATTCCTGAAATCGGGCTTGATCCCGCAAGTTGGTAGAAAAACGTCATTTCGGCCTCAGAAAGCCCTGAGGCGCGGCGGCTTCCCGGCCTCAGATTGCTCTAAAACTTTGCAGATCGTCTTTTTAGAACCAAACGCAAGTTTTAAGACTTTGACACCAAAATTTTTGGAAATCACTCCACCCTAATGGACATTCGTGAGAATTCATATTTGTCGGCACCTTCGGTGCCTGGCGCAGCCACGATTGCAGCTCGGGCGGGTATGTGGGATGGGTGCGTCCGGCGACGGTTGATCCGCCTGAACCGTCCGACCGACCGGTGACCTTGGCGGCCGGCTCACGTCGGCCGGCCACTGCCGTGGGGGATGCCCGCCGGCTGGGAGTTGGTCGGGTCACGTGGGTGCCGGCCGGCGCTGGACAAGCCGGGCCGGACCGGCGTCCCGCTGACGGGGAACGAGAACTTGCTCCCGCAGCGGAGTGACTGCGGGGCCTATCACTCCTCCCTGGAGTGGTCCGTTTATTTGGAGCCGGAGTGATCTGAGTGTTGGGAGCCAGGGTGGTTTGTGTCGGAGTGGTCTGAGTGTTGGGAGCCAGGGTGGTTTGTGTCGGTGTGGTCAGTGGAGTAAGTTTTCTTAGTGGAGCTAAACATGGAATCATGTCTGTTTGCATCGAGGCAGAAGTAGTGTTGACGCGACGTGTGGGGGGAGCAACGGTGGCCGTCTGGGCGTAAGTTTTAGTTGATGGATGGTTGGTTATTGGTTTTACGACACGTCGACCGTGGTATATAGCGTGCACTCTCGGTGGCGACCTCGACAGACCGTTGATGGAGGCCTGAAACGTGGGGTATGACACACCGGTCGTGGCCTTGACAGCGCAGACCTCCTTCTCCTTGCGCCATACTGGACAGAGGGGTGATGTGGTCAGGTGGTCGGGTGTGTTGCAGTTGAGACAGTGGACAGGTTTGGAGCAGGTGGAATCAGGATGGGGTGATTCACCACACTTTGGGCAGCGGGCTGTTTGGCGACAAGTCTTGCTGCCATGCCCAAAGCGCTGACAATTGAAACAGCGGAGAGGATTGGGAATAAAGACACGGACTTGGAATCGGATGTAGCCGGCGAGGAGGGTCTTGTGAAGAGTTGTAGAGTTGAAGGTAAGGACTAGGAGACTCGTGTCACGTTTCTGGCCATCTTTGAAGGATGTGATGCGGCGGACGTGGGCCACCCCCTCCGGCCTGAGCTCCGCCTGAATATCCTCCTCAGACATGAAGCGGAGCTCCGGCGCGAAGACGGTGCCCTTGGTGGAGTTGCGGTTGGAGCGGAGCGAAATGGTCACGGATTTACCACAAAATGTGGTGGTACGGAGGAGGGCTTTGGTCTGGGCTCGGGTTTGGGTTTTGATGACGAGGGTTCCGTTGGCTGGGGCTTCAATGTCAGGATTGGCTAAGGAACAAATGGCGAGGAGTTGCTTGGTTGGCCAGAAAACGTTGACACGACGAAAGGAGACGGACTCCTCGACAGGCTTTCCACGATGTATGATCCAGCACTGTCGAGGTAGGGTTCAATGGGTTCAGGTTGGGAGGACGTGGTCTGGTTTGAGCGTGGGTCAGCGGCGTGGAGAGTGATGGTCTGGTCTGGATTGCGAGGCGAGGTCGTGGTCTTGGTACGAGCAGGGGTCGGCGAAGCGCAATGGGCGCGCAATGGTCGCGCAATGGTCATCTGGTGTGGTCAGCGGGGGAAACTCAGACTCGGAGTCCTGTGGCGAGCTGGGGTCATTGTCCTTTTTCCTTTTTTTCCCCATCACGGGGAAAAAAACCATACCGAACGATATCTAAATAAACACGCAGAACAAAGGGAACGAAAATACTCCGACGATGTAAACCGAGTGGGGCGACGGGTATCACCCCACTAGAAAACGAAATGAGAAAAGAGCGACGGGTGTCGCCCCACGAAAATGACAAATGTAAACTGCTGTAACAAGCAGTCAGTCGCGCCAAGATTATAGCACAGCGGAGTAGTCAGCGGCTCTGGTCAGGTTTGAACGGATACTACTGAATACTCCATGTTATACTAAGTCAGTAGTTAGCATGTCTTCAATATTGAAGCACGAAATTACATTTGTTTTGCTACCAGGATACACGAACTATGGCGAAGACTAACAACTGACTGTGCTACGACGTTGACCTGCTTGACCTAACCGACAAGACCAACCAACAGACAGAGAAAATGTGTCGGGAAATTGAAACCCTCAGGAATGTAGCTACATCAGGCCTTTTATTTCATCGTTCTATTTTGCTTAGAGCAACAGGTATTAGTGCTCGGTCAAATCTACCCTCTCCTCACCCACCCATCCCACACTGCGAGGGGTAGAATTGTCTCCCGCATTGCGGGGGTTAAGGGGAGTTTTAATACAAACGGCTGTTTTCAACCTCAAATCATGCAATGCAACTACATTAAAGCATAACTGCAAACGCACTGTTAAAAACACAGAAGCACACAAACGCACACACGCACAAAAACACACAAACGCGCACACACACACACACACACACACACACACACACACACACACACACACACACACACACACACACACACACAACGCGCAAACACACACGCGCACGCACACACACACACACACACAAATACGCGTACGCTGCACTGAAGAATGCTCATTACAGATTAAGCAGCAAAGTAGAGAGATATTTCTGTACAGATATGTAAATCACATGAAAGACGTGTGATAATTGTATTAGGCTGTCCGTCATGCAATTTGTGAATCTCCCGGCATTGTTGCCAAGACGTAAGTCCTTGGGAGAGACGTTGCCGATGCTGGAAGTTTGCACGAGTGCCGTTTGGCGGGTGACGTTCAGTCTTCATCGCGGTACAACTAACCGGCTGTGAGCGGTCGCACTCGCACTGCGCTCGGACACACACGCACCGAATGTAGTCGGGATCACGGTGGTCAATGGGCGCGCGGCAGATTTATGCATCACTATAATGCTGTTCCCGTGCTCAATAATGCAGTGAGAGGCTTCTGACTCGTGATACAACCGACAGAAGAGCGGAGCTAAATATTGTATCCCGGCTGTCTCTCGGTGGCGGTGTGCGGGCGGAGCCCACGCCTGCAGGGAGCACGTTGTCACTTAGCTTACACTGCTGTCACACGTATTAATGGCATCGTGTGTTTACTGAGCTGACATATATGACAATGGATCCCGGGTGCCAATGCCACTTTCAAAGAATTAGAAGCGTTTTTTTAATAGCCGCTGGGAACGTAGCTAGTTGTATTATCTCCAGACTGCTGTGTGATGCGTGCATTCTATATATATATATGTATATATATATATATATATATATATATATATATATGTATATATATATATATATATATATATATATATATATATATATATATATATATATATATATATGTGTGTGTGTGTTCCATATGTATTCCATAAATGACATGGGTTTTCTGCTTTCACCAGTTCCCGCGTGATTCGGTCTATTTGGTGAACGTTGTACTTGTCGGGTATCTCAAGATTGTGATTTATTACACCAATGCTACACATGTATTCCCGTTTCAAGGCCAGTGCGTCATTCATCATCAGAATTAGTTGCTTACAGTTTGACGGCATTTCGCGACATGCAATTGATTTATAAATACAACGCCAGGCACTATGCATCACATTGCATCATCAGTATTGGGACGCAGACTGGCATACCGCTCATAAGTCACATTTCCTATCACATTTTTGACTCGAGATACAACGTGAGATGTGATGCGGCAGTGGGTAGGTTCCCGGTGGGGATGGGACACACCAACTGGTTGCCTGCTACGAGGTGCTGCTTCCTCAGAAGCCAGAGGTTTTACAAGATTTTAGCTGGATGTTAATAATTGGATTGATATCACGGATAAAGATTGTTTCTTATGCTGAAAATCATTTTTTTTTGTCCTGACACATTTTCAAAAATGTCTACTGTTTGACAGTGTCTCTATGCTTAGGGGTATGCCATGCTTCTGTACCATGTGCGTGACTGGTGCCCCGTCCGTTAAGTCATTGTCAAACACCACGAAATAGTAGTAGTTGTTGCAACAATTTATTGCACGTTATGAGGTGTGAGATCCTCATGAGGGCATACCAATTTATATGCTACATTGGTAGCCTATGTAAATGCACATGGACACGCAAAGCTTTTAGGCATCTCTGGGACCATGTTTTGACACATCTTGGAAAAGTACCCTAAAACGACACTTTTCGAGACCGGTGACATGGTTTTGACCTGATCTAGCTCGGTGGCTCTGATTTCACAAACGACAAACTTGTACACCAAACGACCCTCAACGGGAAATACTGAAGAGCACTGGCGACGGTGCTGCCACCATGCGACTAAGTTTGATACGAGCGGGGCTTCTGCTCATTTGTCAAAAGAATGCTTATGAATTTGAAGTCGTTGCATTCCCCACATCACAATCCGACTGTTGGCACCAAATGACAGCATTCTTTGCGTTATGACTTGCAAAAAGTTCGTGCCTTTTCACACGTCACGTGAAATGCACACAGACAACACGTTTCACAGGCTTTCCCGTTTACTGCGTACTGCTGAATTAGTACCATTAATGTGGATGGCGAGGAACTGAAGGAGGATATTTTACGATCTAGCCTATGCCGCTGTATTGCAATTCATAGTTATTGTGCATGTCCCATAGCACAGGAAAATGGCATCGGCCATAGATGCTACGTTCAGGAAGGCTTACTTTAAGCAGGCTTGTGCGGCATCCGGTGATTAGGTTAGCACCATGGAAAAAGTGGAAGGTACAGGACGGCAAACAAAGACACTAGCATAGCGGACTGGTGCACACAGAACACCCACGCATTGCATACGTTACGAGACAGTAGATTTGGAGGATGGCCAGCGTTACTGCCTCCGTCCATCTCCCCGGTGCCGCCGGCGCTGGACCGATGAGCGTGGAGGGACGACCAGTGCCGCTGACCACCTGCGACCTGCAGACGAAGCGCCGGGGGCTACCATCACTAATCATCACTAATCACCGCCGGCCGGCGACGACAGCTGGCTTTCATTGGCGCCAATTCGGCGCACTTAACTTCGCTAGCGAACTATTTCGCGGGAACAAATTGAAGCCGAGGGTCGACAACGGACTCTGTTCGACTCGGTTTGACTGTGATGGACAGCAGGAGAGTGCTCAGTGCTGGCACGCCGCACCCAATATCAAGCACGACGAGCACTTCATGAGCGTGGTGCTCATTGACGCTGGCATTGACATCGTTATTATCGGAAGTCGCGCACAGCAACGTCTGCGGCACCAAACACCATTGGAGTCTCGACACTATCGGAAGTCGCGCACAGCAACGTCTGCGGCACCAAACACCATTGGAGTCTCGACACTATCGGAAGAGGGAAGAGCATGACGTGGACATCCAGCAGCATGCAAGGTGCCGAATCGACAGTGGCGATCTGCCACGCGAGCCCGGTTCACGACGTGGTTGCAACCTGTTGCAACGTGCACAACCGAAGAGTTACGATTTAGGAGCAATTAATTTGGAGAGGCACGGACATGGTATGACGTCATCTTGTGTTGCCTCTGCTATTGAGGAATCGCAACATCAGCGACAGCAACTACGACGAAGGCTTCCAGTTTCAGTCGACAAGTTGATGTCGCCGTCGATGATGACCGGACTTCAGAATCAGTCAGGAACATAAACATTAACATATTCCCCGTAATCATACGACTGTAGTCCTTGACTGCAACGATAACTGATACCTATTGGCAGAGTGAATGAACAAGATGCGCAGCAATTGCCCGTGGGGCGAGGTGGCTGCTGTCGCTGCTGCCGGTGTGACGTCACATGGCATCGGCCAGCCCCTGCTCGCAACGACTCGCTACCAGTTCCGTGCACAGAGTTGCGGCAACACTCCTGCCGTGGTGACGTCACTGGGAAACTCTGTGAGCGCGGTCGATACGCAGTGTGGAAGGCGCCTCGGTCTGCGCTGTCGGGAAAACGCGTCACTTAATGCACTGCACCCAACAGCTGCAGTTGACGCAGACAAACTCGGCTAACATATCTTGCCGGCATTGGAGCGAAAACGGCAGATGCTGTATGACTGTAATGCCGACACATGCAACATTTTTACTACCCTGTGTGTTGAAATATTATTTCAAACTAAGTACCGTTATGTGCAGTTGGCTTTCCAGCACTTCAATGGCTCTGTGGGGGTGCTCTCAGCGACACAGCTCAGTCTCGACGCGTTTCTGTGGGAACACTTGTGCCGAAAACCGCGGACCGGTTGTGCAATAGTTCTAGCGAAATGTCGCGACCCGCCCGGCATGCAAATCGTCTGCTGAAACAGGCCTGCCTACCGTCTCTGTCTGTGGCATGCTCTGACCATCTCTGACCGTCTCTGACCACGGCATGCTACAGTGCGTGCTATGACTGTATGGTATTGACATCAGCTGGTTGGAAAGCTACTGGACGAGACAGACGTAGCAGGTTCGATTCCACAGATATACGGCAATACACCCTCCTCGGTGAGCAGGCAGCCCGACTGGAATTTATCGGAGCACAGCCGTGGGACCTTTGTCGCTTAGTTTTCTCCTTCAACATATTTGCATTGTACCTCCATGTAAATGAAACAGTACAGTGACTGTGCGGTATGCAGACAATTCGTAACTGCCTGTTAGTCGGGAAACAGACAATCTGCCAAATATAATGTCAAGATGTGCACGCAAGTCGCCAGTGAGCCGCTGGTTCTCCAGTTAAGGTTATCTTGAAATAGTTAAGGTCAACTCTTTCAAGATGCAGACGATGGGGGAGTGGAAGAGTGATTTTTAGGCGTGCCGGACCATAAAGGTCCGAAATATGCTGGTGAATTTCGCGCCCTCTGATGTCAGTCCGGTCGCCTCCCAGGAGGGGTGTTTAGCATTAAAGTATCCCATAATCAGAACTGGTGGAGGGGCCTGAAACAGCAAGTCGCTCAGCTCCTGTGGTGTAGGGGTTTCAGCTGACGGCGAGATGTATAGTGAGATGACTGTGGTTTGGCAATGGGAAATTTTGAGGCTGACTGCCACGCAATTCAGGGGAGTATTTAACGTTGCTCGACGATGAGGTATGCTGTTTGCAATGAGTATGGCTGCGCCCCATTTCCTATGTGGGCCGTTTACGTTGCCGACGTGCCAAGTGTAATCTGGGACTTTGCTCCAAGTGGAGTCAGAATCTCGAAAGTTAGTTTCTTGGAGCGCAGCTAGTAATGGTTTTTGTTGCAAGAATTCCGATTTGAATTATATGAACTTGCCTGGAAGGCCACCGGTGTTCCACTGCAGAAAAAGTCCCATTGCCGAACGCCCTTAGTGACTGTTGGTGTTCCTATACTGGGGTGGTGTCGGTGCCGAGTAGGGGAGAAAGGTTGAACCGGTGAACGGAGAGAGGGTTGAGAGGTGACCTAGGCAGGGGTGGTAGCCTGGACCTGATCGCACGGGTCCTGGAAGGTGATTGGGTGCATACATAATGCAGACGATGTCATTTGGTTCACTACAAGTGCCAGGTTATGTCCATACCATGGCGTCACAAATAGCTTGGCAGTCAGGCTGGGCGTCCCTACACCTGCATATCCTGCATATGTATACTGCTTCCCACCACACCTAGGTACCTACATATGTCCAGCGCAAATATACCTAATCTGGGGTAGCTTAAGTTCAAACGCGCGAAGCACGAAACCTATGGGCAGTGTTTGACAGACTTGTAGACCTCACCTGGGCATGCTAACGGGGCGTCGCACCGACATCCAACCTTAACTGATAGCAGCACGACGTTAGCTTCTACTCGAAGAGTTACGACAACAGCCACTAGCGCTTTTGCACTCCCGCAGTTGCGGTACTACATCTCAGTATCCGGCAAGTCATCAATCAGGCAAATTTGTAAATCTCTTCGGAAACTGGTCCTCTTCCGTGCCAGGGTAGTAACGGGATGCCGAAGCACTGGATCACACCTGAGACGCAGTGGCGCGGGCATGGTACCGAATCGCTGAAACGTTGTGCCACTACAACGCGACTATAACGCGACTATAACGCGGCCAAAGCGCGACTATAACGCGGCTATAGCGCGACTCTAACGCGGACTCACAACAATCCGTAGCCCGTGCAGCCGCCTCCGCTATCTTCTGCTCGTAGCACATATACAGACACACAAGGACACAAAGTGTGATTCGGATCAGCACAGACGCCGCATGATCATGGTGAAGGTCGGAAGACAGCACTGCGCAATTTGAACTTTCCCTTTATAACACACTGGCCTTGTCAGTGCGAGAGGCGTCGAACAGAAGGTTACGGCATCTGCTCACGGTGGGCCTGCTGGATGAGGTGTGATGTGATGGGGTGTGATGATTTTGGATGTGATGGGGAGGACCTCTTGAATCACGTTGGACTTTCTCTGTGTTGAGGGTGCACCCGTCAGACCGTGCATGACGATGTAGTGTTGTGCATATGTGTGTCTGTATGTGTGTTTGTGTAGGTGTGTATGTGTGTGCGTGTTTGTGTATGTATATATATATATATATATATATATATATATATATATATATATATATATATATATATATATATATATGTGTGTGTGTGTGTGTGTTTGCGTGTATGCTGTATGAACGTAGGACTTGGTGGCTATGTTAGTGCCTTTTCACCGCCATACCTTTTCGTTCATACGTTATAGGGGGTGTTGAGGGAACTCCGCAGGTGGTTGGGAGAAATAGTGAAGTCGGCTCTTTCACGAAAACCTGATGACTGTGGTAAGCTAGCGCATAAATTGCAAGTTTGCTTCAAAGCGATAATGCTGTATGCGCGGTCGTGCTTGGATAATAATGGATAATTAACAGATAATGGATAATTGATTGATAATGGATAATTGACTGATAATGGATAATTGACTGATAATGGAACGTTTGTTTGGCTTTAGAGGCGCCAATTCAAATGCTATATTGATCTGAAGGTATATGTCATGTGCATGCCGATGACTCGGCCTTGTGAGATGTGCTCCGGCTGCCCCGCCCATCGTGACGCGGCGACACGAGTGGCGCCCCGCCCACCGTGACGCGGTGACACGAGTAGCGCCCCGCCCACCGTGACGCGGTGACACGAGTCTGCGGCCACCACCCGGCCGCTGTTAGCTCGGTCCCTGGATGCTGAACGCTGGACACTGGATACTGGACACTGGACGCTGGACACTGGACGCTGGGCGCTGGGCGCTGGGCGCTGGACACTGGACACTGGACGCTGGACGCTGGACGCTGGACGCTGGACGCTGGACGCTGGACGCTGGACGCTGGGCGCTGGGCGCTGGGCGCTGGACGCTGGACGCTGGACGCTGGACGCTGGACGCTGGGCGCTGGGCGCTGGGCGCTGGACGCTGGGCGCTGGGCGCTGGGCGCTGGACGCTGGACGCTGGACGCTGGACACTGGACACTGGACGCTGGACGCTGGACGCTGGACGCTGGACGCTGGACGCTGGACGCTGGACGCTGGACGCTGGGCGCTGGGCGCTGGGCGCTGGACGCTGGACGCTGGGCGCTGGGCGCTGGACGCTGGACACTGGACACTGGACGCTGGACGCTGGACGCTGGACGCTGGACGCTGGACGCTGGACGCTGGGCGCTGGGCGCTGGACGCTGGACGCTGGACACTGGACGCTGGACGCTGGGCGCTGGGCGCTGGGCGCTGGACACTGGACACTGGACGCTGGACGCTGGACGCTGGACGCTGGACACTGGACGCTGGACGCTGGACGCTGGACGCTGGACACTGGACACTGGACGCTGGACGCTGGACGCTGGACACTGGACACTGGACGCTGGACGCTGGGCGCTGGACGTTGGACGCTGGACGTTGGACGCTGGACGCTGGACGCTGGACGCTGGACGCTGGACGCTGGACGCTGGACGCTGGACTGGGCGCTGGGCGCTGGACGCTGGACACTGGGCGCTGGACGCTGGACGCTGGACGCTGGACGCTGGACGCTGGACGCTGGACGCTGGACGCTGGACGCTGGGCGCTGGGCGCTGTTGGACGCTGGACGCTGGACACTGGACGCTGGACGCTGGACGCTGGACGCTGGACGCTGGACGCTGGACGTTGGACACTGGACGCTGGACGCTGGACGCTGGACGCTGGACGCTGGACGCTGGGCGCTGGGCGCTGGACGCTGGACGCTGGACGCTGGACACTGGACGCTGGACGCTGGGCGCTGGACGTTGGACGCTGGACGTTGGACGCTGGACGCTGGACGTTGGTCGCGCCGGCCGAAGGACCGTCTGCCGTGCACGCTCTGTTTTCGCGCCATCCGGTGGCGCGGCCCAGATCGATGGAGCACCTGCCGATGGTTGACGTGCCGTCATCGCCATCTCCCCAGCCGCGCCGGCGAGCGGCTCCCTGATGTCACGCGAGGTCCCCTCCCACCCAGTGGGAGGCGGGAGAGGGGCGCCGGGGGTGGTACCGGGCCAGTCCTACGCCACACACAAGACACGGTCTCAGTGCTGGTTGGGCAGGCGAATTCCTCGGATCACGAGTGCCGATTACGCGGTGAAACGGAAATTCGGGTGATTGGTGCTAGTGATTAGCAGGAGCATGCTCATCTGATCATAACTCCGACAGTAGAGGTGTTTGTGGGGGAGAACGTGGAGCAGGAGGTGAAGGTGGAGGTGGAGGTGGAGGTAGAGGTGGAGGTGGAGTTGGAGGTGGAGGTAGAGGTAAAGATGGAGGTGGAGGTGGATGTGGATGTGGATGTGGAGGTGGAGGTGGACGTGGAGGTGGAGGTGGAGATGGAGGTGGAGGTGGAGGTGGAGGTGGAGGTGGAGGTGGAGGTGGAGGTGGAGGTGGAGGTGGAGGTGGAGGTGGAGGTGGAGGTGGAGGTGGAGGTGGAGGTGGAGGTGGAGGTGGAGGTGGAGGTGGAGGTGGGGTGGCGGTGGCGGTGGCGGTGGCGGTGGCGGTGGCGGTGGGGTGGCGGTGGCGGTGGCGGTGGGGGTGGGGAGGTAGAGGTAGAGATAGAGGTAGAGGTAGTGTTGAGGTAGAGGGAGGTGGAGGTGGAGGTGAAGTAGAGGTGGAGGTGGAGGGTGGAGGTGGAGGTGGAGGTGGAGGTGGAGGTGGAGGTGGAAGTGAAGGTGGAGGTGAAGATGGAGGTGGAGGTGGAGGTGGAGGTGGGGGTGGAGGGGGAGGTGGAGGTGGAGGTGGAGGTGGAGGTGGAGGTGGAGGTGGAGGTGGAGGTGGAGGTGGAGGTGGAGGTGGAGGTGGCGGTGGCGGTGGCGGTGGCGGTGGCGGTGGCGGTGGCGGTGGCGGTGGCGGTGGCGGTGGCGGTGGTAGTGGGGTGGCGGTAGAGATGGAGTGGTAGCGGTGGCGGTGGCGGTGGCGGTAGAGGTAGAGGTAGAGGTGGAGGTGAAGGTGAAAGTAGAGGTGGAGGTGGAGGTGGAGGTGGAGGTGGAGGTGGAGGTGGAGGTGGAGGTGGCGGTGGAGGTGGAGGTGGAGGTGGAGGTGGAGGTGGAGGTGGAGGTGGAGGTGGAGGTGGAGGTGGAGGTGAGTGGAGGTAGAGGAGGAGAGGTAGTGGAGAGTGGAGGTGGAGGTGGAGGTGGAGGTGGAGGTGGAGGTGATGGTGGAGGTGATGGTGGAGGTGATGGTGGAGGTGATGGTGGAGGTGGAGGTGGAGGTGGAGGTGGAGGTGGAGGTGGAGGTGGAGGTGGAGGTGGAGGTGGAGGTGGAGGTGGAGGTGGAGGTGGAGGTGGAGGTGGAGGTGGAGGTGGAGGTGGAGGTGGAGGTGGAGGTGGAGGTGGAGGTGGAGGTGGAGGTAGAAGTGGAGGTGGAGGTGGAGGTGGAGGTGGAAGTGGAGGTAGAGGTAGAGGTAGAGGTAAAGGTGGAGGTGGAGGTGGAGATGGAGGTGGAGGTGGATGTGGAGGTGGAGGTGGAGGTGGAGGTGGAGATGACGTCATAATCCATGTCGCCATTGGGTGGATGGTGAGCATAAAAAGCGACGCAGGGTCTCGAAGTTTCACTAGCCTGTGCATGGTCAGATGGCTATTAAGGTCCAATGTGGCGATGACATGCTTCGAGCGTTTTAAGGCGGTACATGGCTACGTGCGGCTCCGGCAATGGCGCTAATGCCGTGCTAGTAACTGAGTGGTAGTGAGAAGTAAGTGACCTGAGTTAGCCTTATTATCTCAGTTTTCGCGAACTAAATTCACATGTCTACACCAAATAACAGACCAGTCGCTCTTGTTGCTAATATATGTCATTCAAACCGCTGCCAGGGCGTCCAGAACATCTAGTGACGTCGCATTCCTGCTACAGAACAGCCTAAGACGCCGCGAGTGCGCTGCAGAACACCGGGACGCTTTGCACCCCTGCGCCCTGGAATGTCGGGAGACACAACAGTTCTGCTCAGGACTATATGAAAAAACACTACAGTTCATATATTAGCATTCCTCTCTACAACACCCCAATATGCAACATGCATCGCTACCACGGGAAGTAGATAGACACTTCCTTACCTACGTACGCATCACGGGCGAAAAACCGTATCTCGTTGAAGGCGCGATAACCCCTGCAACTCGCAGATTTGCAAAAACGTGGGTATTGCTCCCATTCAACATCGACCAATAATAAGCATGGAAATATTGCCCTTTGGAGGTATGCCCTATTCAGGAGGTATGTGATTCAGGAACACAAACATAGGACCTTCGGGCATAACAAGTGACATTTTATTCTGGAGAACCTGCTTAAACAGAGCCCGTTCTGCCCACACAAATATGCCACTCAAAATTACCCCCTTTATTCCCCTTAACTCAGCTTGGAAATTAATATCATAATATCCATAAAGATACCCAATGTTGCTATGGATGCTGGGATGAAAGGCAGACTGATTCACCTCGCTCTGAAACTTAAATGTGCTTCTGAGTACCTGGAAATGAAACAAATAACGACAAAGAGCTCTGATGTTCGTGATCGATACTTGTATTATTACTGTTATGGTTTTTATGCGCTGCTCATAACTTAGCCAGCACTGGTAGATATTGCGAATTGAAGACACTTGAAGGGAGAAGATATTCATTATAAGTATGCAAATATATAGTTATTGTATTATACAAATGAGGTGTAGTAACAAACGGAAGCTGTCTTGAGATTCATTACGCTCCTTATAAAAAAAACATAATTTACATGTAAATCTTCCCAGTGGCTTTTTTGAATCCTCCAAACACAAAAAAAAGGTGTTTGTTGCGGAAAAGAAGAATAAGTATTGCATGCTGTTTTTGTTATTTTTCATTTGCCCACATACAAAATTCAGCATCCAGTTTGACCCTCAATTCATGTTATAATTTCATAACCTGCTGTTACTTTTAATCTGTATGTACTCTTTTGACTAGCCTGTATATCTAATATGCTAGCAGCAATGTGATTTGCAAAATCAAACTCATGATTCTAGTATACGATAATTATCTTGAGGTGAGTGACGGGCTTCAATGTGATTAACCAGACTAATTCTGCCATAGTTGTGACTTTGAAAAATGATCTAGTGGCAAGGGTGACGTTTTAAGAAATTGATTGGCACAGCTCAAATGCCCAAAGGTATGTGGTGCAATGCTGTGCGCGGGACCATGGAATACGTGCACATACAACGGAAAATGGTATTGCGCATTAATGATTTGGGTGTACAAGGCGCATTGTTTGACGGTGGAGATATCGAGTGCGGAAGATACGAATGCTAATATACGGTATGAAATGGCAGGCACTGAGCATAATGATGTTCTCTATTACACATTTTCCAGCATGTTTTTTTTGCTCATATGGTAAGACGAGCTTGTGGTTGAATTCCGAGTATATCATCCCGTTACCATACCAAACAGCGTCGTCACTACAACGGATGTGAGGGACGCCACCCCTCCAGTCGTTCTCCTGTGAGGGACGCCACCCCTCCAGTCGTTCTCCCGTGAGGGACGCCACCCCTCCAGTCGTTCTCCCGTGAGGGACGCCACCCCTCCAGTCGTTCTCCTGTGAGGGACGCCACCCCTCCAGTCGTTCTCCTGTGAAGTTCGTCCCCGAAGGCGAGGAATGCGGCCAACTCTCAGACATAAAACGATTCTTCCGCTACTTCGGTCCAGGGTGTCGTCTTATGAAGTCGATTGGCAGTGCCCAGGGACATGTCCGTGGGCGTAGCAGAATTTCCTCCAGATGGGAAGACGAGTACGCACTCCTCGGATTTCTACCACAATGCACATTGCCAGAGTCGGAAAATTGTAATGCAAACTTAAAGTTCCAGATTATTTTTGTTTTAAGGTTGCAATATCATACGCTTGGATACGCTACGTCTATTATGGTCGAACATGCATTGGATTGTGCCCATAATCCCACGACCTAGGAACACGGAAATGTCTTTTTTTCGTATCCGAACTTCTGATTTCTTTAGAATATATCAGGACTGCACACGCCGAATGGCTATTGTATACACCACGAATCTGCATCCCCTCTATTAAAGCGAAATTCACATCAACGCTGCAAAATTCAAATCCGCAATATCAATATTGTAGGATGTTCCAACAATGGTTAAGGGTGTTATGTGGCGTATTTGTACTCACTTAGGCACCTACACGTACAGGTTATGTGAGGTCGTTAGAAGTGATAAAGTGCAGGGACATGTTAAAACCGTGTGAAACCGATATGTAGATGACTTATCCGCCCAAAAAAATGTTTTCGGTAATGACGATAGCATTGGTATGGTCTAAGCATCTTTGGCTGGTCTCAAAAGTTGATTTGTGGTGCTTGTGTCCCACTAAATACAACGATGCACATGCTTTATCCGGCTCCTCGCCGGCCGACATTATAGACGGCATGTTTCCGACTTCAGACAGCAACTCGCCGACCTAATACGGCCCCACCCCAATTAAGATGGCCTCTTTCCAACTTTAGATGGCTCCTCCGTGACCTCAGATGATCTCCGTCCGAGCTTAGGTGACCCCTCTCGGATGTGTTAAATGTGCATGTTTGGCTGTCACATAGCTATGTTTTATTGGGGACAATTTTATTGACAATATCAATTAGTTTTGGGGGAGATCGGGTGTCATTGCCATTTATAATGGCGGTAGAGTTTGTGAAGATACCAGCCCAATAATGGTAGCAAAAGAAAGCATTTAAATTGCCAATAGTTAAGAGGATCCAGATGCATGCATATGGAACACCTGAGCAACAAAGTAAAGAAATTCATTCATCATAAAAAAAAATTGCAGTGCATGCCAGTATTATTGTCGCCCTGGTAGCTCAGTTGGTTAAAGCGTTGTGAACTAGACAATTCTTCAAATCTCTTCCACAAACTTCAAATTCCTCAAATTCAAAATTCAATTATTCTACAAAAGTCTTCCGTTGAACCAGAATTCAAGGATTACGTGGTGGGGCCAGGGTTTACGCAACAAGCTATGCTTAGCAATAGGACCCTGGCTCATAAAGCCACCCCAGCGATGATTCGGACTGAAATTCAAAACAATCTAAGGATTATTTGTTCTTCAAAACAACTTCAATGGGTTGAATCCTTATCGTGATGACTCAAGAGAAAGTTCGGGTGGCTTGATCCATCTCCATAGTACACGAAGCGACGGCTCTGACTAAGTTGGAAAATTGAGACCACTTTTGATTTTGGGAAGACATGAAATTAAGCCTTGTGAAAGCCCAATCGTCCAGCCCTGTTCCCTATCAACTACTGTTTTTCGAGACAAAAGTGCTTCATGTTGCCCAATGGTGATACCTGTGCATAGCTTTGCGGGACTTACCATACAAGGCACGCACATACAGCCCCGAATTCAATGGTTGAAGATTGAGCGTAGTTTGGGGCGGGGATGAAGCACAATTGTTTAGCGGGAAAGGGATACATATGCAAGATGATCAGCCAAGCACCCCATCAGGATTCAATTAGATGATTCTTCACCTCTAAATACTATTAGCTGTGAAAGGAGTCCACATTGATAGAACTGTGTAACATGTTGGAAAGAGCATCACGAACAACCATACCAAAACAGATTAAAACATCAATCATCATCCAATCCGTTCCCACCTGTTGTGTGAAGGTCATGTGAAGGTCATGCAGAAATTGCATCATTGGCAGTTGGTGAAACGCGGGTGTTCTTCGCCAGCATTTAGTTCACTTTCAGATACGCTGCTACGATTCAAACTTCAAACGTCATAGTGCAATAAGCGAATGCTGACTTTCAAACAGTTCAATGGTGAGAGAGGATGTAAGCAAGGGAGATGATTTGATGTGAGTGACCGAGCCGGACTGACGTAGCGTTTTTCCTCGACATTTTGCGTGTGCTGTTTTCGCATTAGATATGTTGGAATTCAATAGTTTGCATGTTCGATATGTTGGGCATTCAACATTTTACAGTTCACTACTTTGCGTTTGCGATAAATTGCTCATTCGACGCGCACCTTAAATATTTCCCGTTCGATGTTCATCCACTCGATTCCATGCGTTTATGCAATTTCCCGGAGGCCATCCTGAATGCCAAGTGCAACACATTGTGAAACGGGTTGCGTAAAAGCCATGAAAACACTACCGTGCCAAATGCAAAGAAAAATGGAAAAAGAGTCGCATAAAAGCCACAAACAGCGCATCGGTGTACCATTATCGCCATGCTGTTTTGAACCCCCATGGCATATTTCAATCCGTGGCCACTGATGACCACGTATGTGGCGTTGTTCAATTAACCTTGATCAGTGTAGCATAAAAGCATCCCACTTTTTGTATCGCGTTGAAACAGAAAGCTTGCCAGCATCTGAAGTTATCGGAAAATCAAGTTGCAAATTAATGAAAATTAATAGGATTTTGTGACTTATATATGTACACAGAAGTCACAATCTGGTTGGCAGCGAAGTCTGCCATCCAGGGGGAAATTCTGGAAAGGAATTACCAGTTATATATCCAAACTTAGCTCTTGCTTGCCTCCAGCATTTGTTTGATTTCAGTTCATGTAGCTAACATATCGCATCTCACACGCTCAAAGCGTGTTTGGTCGCCCGCACCCACAACTTCAACTGTTTGGTCGCCCGCACCCACAACTTCAACTGTTTGGTCGCCCGCACCCACAACTTCAACTGTTTGGTCGCCCGCACCCACAACTTCAACTGTTTGGTCGCCCGCACCCACAACTTCAACTTTGTCAAGCGTTGCCACGCCTATGGAAACTCTATTTGGCAAGCGCGCGATGTCTTTTAGCATGGACCATCCGTAGAGCGCATTTTGACATCCGGCGCCCTGACCAGAGCGTCCCACCCGATGTTTCGCCCGCACCCTCGTTCCGGATTGTCTATTCTATCCAAACGAGACCCAAAGCTAGTCTAGAAATAGACTGACAGACATCAGCGCCGCAGTGCAACTCAAGATCGAACGAATCCACTCCCACCGTGTTCATTCCCGTCACGTGCATATTCAATTGGCTAAATACGGTCCAACGTGAACCACTCTGCAGCTTACACCAGGCTTGATTGCGTGTCGGGGCGAAAACCGAGAGAGCCGTGTTTGATCTGGCGGAAAAACATCAACCAGAGGGTCAGGCTCAGCCAACCATAACGCGCTTAGGGACCTTTACTTTGCAACAACACACCCCAGGACGAGATCAGCACAAACATCCTGTCTGTTCGCTTGCTTTTCTTTGCTTGCTTACTTGCCCACTGCTTCACCTATATTGTTGTACATTGGATCACAGTATCCGGTTGTGTTGCTTTCGTTCTGTCAGTTTTTGTTTTCGAGCAGCGTAATATTTGCGAAGAGGAGCTTGACCGTTGCGTCGGGATTTTCCATCAATCCCTCTGCGATAGGATGTCCTGGAATAAATGAGATATATGATCGAGTTTGCATGCAGCGTGCAGTCTGCCATGTCCCAGACCAGAGTTGCTTGTCTCAATGCCCGAATTGTTGTGGCTGTTGCATTGGGTTGCGAAATGTCACAATGTTACCTCGATGCACGGATGAATATCCTGATTTATTTCCACATATGAATAGATGCAACTTTCAGACGCCACTCGCGGTATTCGCAACAAAACATCTGCAGCATGTAGCAGCATGGGCCATGCAGCTGGTAGCATGGCGATGCGATGGTGACATTGTTATTGCATGGATAGTAAATCCGTAAAAAGTATCCTAGATTGATTTAGTTGGGATCAATATGTTGCAATTCAGTTCATGATGCAATTCGCAATGTTTGCACGCTACAATGCCCAAAATTTAGCACTTCATTCAACACATTCTTCTTTAGTGGTAACGAAAAAAAAATCACACTGCTATCCTCCTTTCCCCCCGCCCCCAGCATAGCGTTGTCGGCCGTCGGCCAGTTGTTGGAAGACTGGTATAAAAGAGTACGAAGCGAAACGTGTACGAATCGAAACGAAACGTGACAATCAGCTGTTGACCTTGCCTGGGGGCCATGACCTGGAGCCGACCGCGGCGGCCAGCTGGGCGCCGCACGGCAGAGTCTGGCTGCGCGCGCTGGAGGAAGGCGCGAGTACCCGCAGTGAGAATGTGGGGTGTTTGCGTTAGGCTTATCCTGGTGATAACTTTGGCTTTGACCATTGCGGGCCGCCGCCCGGGAGTGTGAAGAAGCGCCATGTCTGGATGTGGTCTCAAGACATACAATTCAATATACCATTAGACTAACGGGCTCGGTGTTTTCCGGAGTTGCGCTGGAGACGAGCTACATATTCCATGTACAATAACAATGCATTTGATTCAAAAATACCTGCAATGCAACCAGCAACACTATCACTGTCCTTTTCCGAGGACGTCTCTCCACAGCAGGTAGTGTCGGTCTCTTAAAAATATGTTTTGCTAAGGTGATAAGAGTCGATTGGGGATACAATTATTTGTATATTTGCAAAGCAATCTTGCACGTGAGTCAAGTGTGATATTGGTCATCAGTATTTAGTGCTACTTATTTTGCCAGTGCTATGCGCCATTTGATGCACTAGGCGAACGATGACCAGAGTCCGGAGGGCTGGGGGTATCCCATGCCATTGGCACAGGATTCAGGTGGGTATCTCCTGCTGAAGGCATAGGATTCAGGTGGGTATCCGCCGCTGAAGGCACATGATCGGACACAAAACCGCGACGGGGAGCTTGTGGACCGCCCACAACTGCACTCTCTTGGCATCCCGTGAATACATGCATCGAATTGCGTTCAACTCTTGCAGAAGTGTGGGAATTTCAAAAGCAAGAAAACCATATCTAATCAATTCGGCACTGTGTATTCATGTTTGATATACTTGCCCGATATTCGCCAGAGGAGCTCAATTGTGGAAATAGTGTTTACCATTTTTATATAGGGGCATTGCGAGCCTGTCCGATTCAGTCGGAATTTGCCGCACTAGTTTACCAACATCGGTCTCATCTGCATAATATTGTGTACGTATATCAAACATACTGGACAATGCCAACGTTTCAGACTAGTCCGCTCCATCTCTTCTGTCAAATTCCCACACCCAGTCTCGGTGGGTCATTAATGACCCCCGTCTGTCTTCCAAACTAATCCTTTCACTGAACAAACTGGATACCATCGGAAAGCCCTCGAAGAATAGGGTCCGAAGATGGTTTATTTGTAGTTTTGGATAATTTTGCAAATCGAAATGTCGGTTTTTGTGACAAAATGGATAGACTAAAACATTTTAAATCGGCATATTATGGTAGTTTAAGTCGTGCAATGCGACTTTAACACTATTTAGACGATAAGAACTCGAAATAAACAATAAAAATACCATTGTCTAAATAGGCCTAGCCCACATTGCACACTGTATCCAGACCTGATATCAGGCCACTTGACGGATGTAAAACAGATTGGATGAGAAACTTCTCCTGATGCATCTGCATGCATATCAAGTTAAAGATGATGTCAAAATGCCGTGCATATTACAAAAATAAGAAAATTGACCCAGAATGGTCCAAAATTAGCCGTGACCTCAGGTTGCTGAACTGATTTCAAACAAAAATCCGAGATATACATGTTAGAGACACTGCCAAAATTCACTCACATAGCAATTTAATTTCAATATCTCTCCATGTGTATGAGCTATCGATCCTCAAACATCATGGAGGTCCTCTTCAAGGGTCAACCTGGACGTGGCTGGATACGTGACGGATGGTGGGCGCCGGCTGTGGCTGGATACGTGACGGATGGCGGGCGCCGGCTGTGGCTGGGTACGTGATGGATGGTGGGCGCCGGCTGTGGACGGATGGTGGGCGCCGGCTGTGGCTGGATACGTGATGGATGGTGGGCGCCGGCTGTGGCTGGATACGTGATGGATGGTGGGCGCCGGCTGTGGCTGGGTACGTGACGGATGGCGGAGCCGGCTGTGGCTGGGTACGTGACGGATGGTGGGCGCCGGCTGTGGCTGGGTACGTGACGGATGGTGGGCGCCGGCTGTGGCTGGATACGTGATGGATGGTGGGCGCCGGCTGTGGCTGGATACGTGATGGATGGTGGGCGCCGGCTGTGGCTGGATACGTGACGGATGGCGGGCGCCTGCTGTCGCTGGGTACGTGACGGATGGTGGGCGCCGGCTGTGGCTGGGTACGTGACGGATGGTGGGCGCCGGCTGTGGCTGGATACGTGATGGATGGTGGGCGCCGGCTGTGGCTGGATACGTGATGGATGGTGGGCGCCGGCTGTGGCTGGGTACGTGACGGATGGCAGGAGCCGTGTGGCTGGGTGCGTGCGGATGGTGGGCGCCGGCTGTGGCTGGGTACGTGACGGATGGTGGGCGCCGGCTGTGGCTGGATGCGTGATGGATGGTGGGCGCCGGCTGTGGCTGGATACGTGATGGATGGTGGGCGCCGGCTGTGGCTGGATGCGTGACGGATGGTGGGCGCCGGCTGTGGCTGGGTACGTGACGGATGGTGGGCGCCGGCTGTGGCTGGATACGTGATGGATGGTGGGCGCCGGCTGTGGCTGGATACGTGATGGATGGTGGGCGCCGGCTGTGGCTGGATACGTGATGGATGGTGGGCGCCGGCTGTGGACGGATGGTGGGCGCCGGCTGTGGCTGGATGCGTGACGGATGGTGGGCGCCGGCTGTGGCTGGATACGTGATGGATGGTGGGCGCCGGCTGTGGCTGGATACGTGATGGATGGTGGGCGCCGGCTGTGGCTGGATACGTGACGGATGGTGGGCGCCTGCTGTGGCTGGATACGTGACGGATGGCGGGCGCCTGCTGTCGCTGGATACGGGGGACGGATGGTGGGCGCCGGCTGTGGCTGGATGCGTGATGGATGGTGGGCGCCGGCTGTGGCTGGATACGTGATGGATGGTGGGCGCCGGCTGTCGCTGGATACGGGACAGATGGTGGGCACCTGCTGCGCTGTGATGTGTATTGTAATCTGCACGAGCGGGGAATATCGTCTTTCTTTAAGCGAAGATTGAGAGTACTTCAGGAGAAGGTAGTAGACTTTAGAAGGAAGGTAAGTTGATGAAGGTTGTATATCTCAAAATAATCAGATCTGGCTCTGAGTTGCTGGTTCTGAGTGAGAAAATTATGACTTGGAATATTGTATGTCAGCGTGAAACGCTGTTGATGCGAGGATACATGTTACTGCAAATGTTTTCTTCGAACGAAGATTAAGAATGAATCTCAATGAAGAATATTAAGACAAAATAAATATTAGCAATCGTTATAATCAAAAGACGACATCTGAGTAAAGAAATAGAACATTATTACTTATGCCTCTATATATATGTATATATATATATATATATATATATATATATATATATATATATATATATATATATATATATATATATATATATATATATATATATATATATATATATATATATATATATATATATATATATATATATATATATATATATATATATATATATATATATGAGCATGGCGTTGTATTACGTACATATGAACTTGTGTACCATATACACGGGAATAGACTAGGGGGACCTTCGCCCCCACTCATAATCATAGGCTCATTGCCCTGAGCGCTTATACACTCGCGCGCCTTCAAGCATGCATGTAGTGCTAAGGTGATCTCAGATGCGATACATTCACCAAATTGCATCACGAAAGGCAGATTTAAAAACCGGCATCCATCAAGGGAAATTGTCGTGCCATCTCGTAGCGGATAAAGTTTCGTTATTTGTCAGACTGTCGCCGTCGTAAATGGTTACTCTTCCCCAGCTGATTGAACATGAGGGCAGGCTATTGAGGGCAGGCTGTTGAGGGCAGGCTGTTGAGGGCAGGCTGTTGAGGGCAGGCTGTTGAGGGCAGGCTGTTGAGGGCAGGCTGTTGAGGGCAGGCTGTTGAGGGCAGGTTGTTGAGGGCAGGCTGTTGATGGCAGGCTGTTGAGGGCAGGCTGTTGAGGGCAGGCTGTTGAGGGCAGGCTGTTGAGGGCAGGCTGTTGAGGGCAGGCTGTTGAGGGCAGGCTGTTGAGGGCAGGTTTCGTTAAGCAGAAAGGGTCGCATTTCTTAGTTGCTTGACGTGATCTTCCAATGTCAGCATCCACAGGTCGATGCTGCATTCTGCATTGCCGCTACTGGACGATTTCGCAAATATCGTTGCTTTCTCCTTGATGTGCATTTTTCATCTTCACTTAAATTGTCATCTAATTCTAAACAGAAAATTTCCCTTTGTTTGTTCTTCCTGGTGTCATCCCGCATAGCAGCACAGCACATGGCAAAAGTTATTGCTTCCGACGGTGATTTTTCTCTGCGTGATCACCAATGAAACAATTATTTCAGTTGAGACTTTGATCTGGAAATATGTCAAGCCTGATGGGGCTCATTAACAAAGTGTCCCAAAACGTGCTATCACCTCGAATCGCGCCGCCACCGTCGGGAATTGTTTCCAATTGTCATTAGCCACGGTGGTCCGCTTTCTGACTTCCCAGAAGCCGGACGTGTGACGTCATGTGTTGACGGACTGGTGAGTGCTGTTGACAGGCGGATGCGATGTTGTTGACAGACTGCCGTTTACAGGCGTTTGTTATGTTACTGATAGGCTACTGTTGACAGGCGGATGTGATATGTTAGCAGATTACCGTTGACAGGCGGATGTGATGTTGTTAACAGGCTACTGTTGACAGGTGGATGTAATATGTTGGCAGACTACTGTTGACAGACGGATGTGATGCATTGGCAAACTACCGTTGACAGGCGGGTGTGATGTGTTGACAGATTACTGTTTGCAGGCGGATGTGATGTGTTGGGATACTACCGTTGACAGACGGATGTGATGCAAGTGACGGATGTGACAAACTACCGTTGACAGGCGGATGAGGTGTATTGACAGACTAGCGTTGACATGCTCTTGTGATGTGTTGACAGACTACCGTTGACAGGCGGATGTGATGCGTTGACAAATGACCGTTGGTAGTCGGATGTGATATGTTAACAGACCACCGTTGTCAGGCGGGCGTAATGCATTGACAGACTACCGTTGACAGGCGGATGTGACAGGATGACAGACTACCGTTGACGGGCGGATGTGATGTGTTGACAGACTACCGTTGACAGACGGATGTGACGTGTTGACAGACCACCGTTGACTGACGGATGTGATGTATCGACAACCTACCATTGACAGACAGATGTGATGTATCGACAACCTACCATTGACAGACAGATGTGATGTGTTGACAGACTACCGTTGACAGACAGATGTGATGTATCGACAACCTACCGTTGACGGGCGGATGTGATGTGTTGACAGACTACCATTGACAGACAGATGTGATGTATCGACAACCTACCGTTGACAGACAGATGTGATGTGTCGACAGACTACCGTTGACAGACGGATGTGACGTGTTGACAGACTACCGTTGACAGACAGATGTGATGTATCGACAGACTACCGTTGACAGACAGATGTGATGTATCGACAACCTACCATTGACAGACATGTGATGTATTGACAAACTACCGTTGACGGGCGGATGTGATGTATCGACAGACTACCGTTGACAGACAGATGTGATGTATCGACAACCTACCATTGACAGACAGATGTGATGTATCGACAACCTACCATTGACAGACAGATGCGATGTGTTGACAGACTACCGTTGACAGACAGATGTGATGTATCGACAGACTACCGTTGACGGGCGGATGTGATGTGTTGACAGACTACCGTTGACAGACAGATGTGATGTGTTGACAGACTACCGTTGACAGACAGATGTGATGTGTCGACAGACTACCGTTGACGGGCGGATGTGATGTGTTGACAGACTACTGTTGACAGGCGGGTGTGATGCGTCTGCTGTCGGCCCTGTTGCTGCTCCGCTGTCTGGTCACTGCTGCCGACGGCAGAGGGGCTCGCTCGGCGGTCGGACCGCAATTCATCTCCGGCGAGCTGGACACCTACCTCAGCGACCTCAAGGACTTCTACACGAAGCTCGGCAGGCCCAGGTGCGAGCCGACACCGGCTGATGCTGACGTTGCACGTTTGACCGACCAGCAATCAGCTGTGCGGTCAGCTGGCCTGAAACAATACAACGGCCACCGACTGACGAGCAAATTGAGTAAAGGTTGCAATGTTCGCGGTTCATGTCCCACAACGCATGTATCGGTATCAAGACGATGCGCTTCACCGCATAAATGGACGTTAGTGTTGTTGTTTCTGCTGCTGGTTGTTTGATGAATGTTGTTGCTGAATGCTCACAACTCCAATTTTCGACGGAGGCAAGGACGGTGTGTAACCGGTGCTGTTCGTGCGTTACTTCGCCCCTGAAAAGCTGATTCAGAGGAGTACTTGCAACGGGGGAAATCACACTGCATGTGTGATCCGTGTGCTTTTCAAATAGCTGCATCATCACTCCGCTCATAAATGTCATTGTTTTACCCAGACAACAAATCAGCGAACCATACACAGAACCTAGGATGGTGTGTGGCGAATTGATGAGCCGATCAGACTCTGTATCTCTTTTTTGTTCTTTTCGTCTTCTCTCTCTCTCTCTCTCTCTCTCTCTCTCTCTTCTCTCTCTCTCTCTCTCTCTCTCTCTCTCTCTCTCTCTCTCTCTCTATATATATATATATATATATATATATATATATATATATATATATATATATATATATATATATATATATATATATATATATATATATATATATATATATATATATATATATATATATATATATATATATATATATATATATATATATATATATATATATATATATATATATATATATATATATATATATATATATATATATATATATATATATATATATATATATATATATATATATATATATATATATATATATATATATATATATATATATATATATATATATATATATATATATATATATATATATATATATATATATATATATATATATATATATATATATATATATATATATATATATATATATATATATATATATATATATATATATATATATATATATATATATATATATATATATATATATATATATATATATATATATATATATATATATATATATATATATATATATATATATATATATATATATATATATATATATATATATATATATATATATATATATATATATATATATATATATATATATATATATATATATATATATATATATATATATATATATATATATATATATATATATATATATATCTATCTCTTCTCTCTTCTCTCTCTCTCTCTCTCTCTCTCTCTCTCTCTCTCTCTCTCTCTCTCTCTCTCTCTCTCTCTCTCTCTCTCTTCTCTCTCTCTCTCTCTCTCTCTCTCTCTCTCCTCTCTCTCTCTCTCTCTCTCTCTCTCTGTGTACAATTATTGCTGATGTGCATGTAAGTGACCAGTATCAAGTCTGGAATTAGTCGATCGCGCTAGGTACATGGTAATTCTCAAAAGATTCCTCACTTTTGATCTCTGGTGAGAGAAAAGTTATCGTTCACATATCGATACGTATTGCATGATTCGAATTCCCATTTCATGAAGAAGAAAAAACACACACAATAAGACAATTGGACATGCACTTCGATACATTTGCCAGCTGCACGGCATACCTCGGGTGGCCGCTCTTTCGCTTGTCCGACGGAGTAGCGCACGCATCTTCACATCCTCCATTACCAGTGCGCACATGTCTGACGAGATCCCCTTGCAGGGCTAAAAAAAACTTTCGGTGGTCGCCGACGAGATACAATTCTGGGAAATTGGTCGCCAATCAGGTACTGGTCCAATGGGGAGGGAGGTGGGGTTGGGTGGTTGTCCCTCGGGATTGGATAACATGAAATTTTCGAAACATGATTTTTCATGATTACCCACTTTTTGCAGATCTGACGACCTTCCATGCTTTCTTCGATTGTTTCATCAGAAATAGGTGTCGCTTAGCGCCCTCAGTAAATTTTTGCGCACCAAAAGGAGTGTCGCCCTTCCCATAGAAACTCCTGAATGTCGCTCGGAGAACAAAGTCCCTCGGAGACAGTGGAGGATGAACAAAATTCCCTCGAAGATAGCGAAGAATGACACAATCCGGAGTTCGGCACATAAAGGTGAAAAATCCCATGCAATCTTCGGCAACCGGACATCAGTTACGCGCAATCTTCTACCGTGTATATAATAGATTATATTTCTAGTCCAGATTAATATTTATAATTCCCATTAGCTGTCATCTTACATCACATACAAAACAACAAATAATTATTAATTACTGATAGGTACAGTACTTCTACACTTGGACGGTAGTAACAGAACTAGTAGGCATAAGCCTTTTCCTTTAATATCTTTTTAAGCACATTTTTCAGCTGGATATATTGTGTGAAAGACACATGAAAATACGCTGATATGGATGGAATCCTGGTCTATGCGACTTTCAGTGGTGCACTTGTAAATAGCGTCCTATCAAAAAAGAGTTTTCTAGACAATGCTAAATTGGGCATAACTAAGATAACATTTCACACCATTGCCGATCAGTTTTAGCCGCGCCAGTGGCGGCCTCACAGCCGTGGGATCGGCAACCTCACAGCCATCACAGTGACCGCCTCACGGGTGCGGCAGCGGCCGCCTCACAGCCCTGACCATGGCCGCCTCACAGTCGCAGCAGTGGCCGCATCAAAGCCGTGGCAGTGGCTTCCTCACAGCCCTGACAACGGCCACCTCACAGCCAGAGCAGCAGCCACCTTACAGTCATGACAGCGGCCGCCTCACAGGTGCGGAAGTGGCCGCCTCACAGTCATGACAGCGGCCGCCTCACAGGTGCGGAAGTGGCCGCCTCAAAGTCATGACAGCGGCCGCCCCACAGGTGTGGTAAGTGACCGCCTCACAGTCGTAGCAGTGGCCGCCTCACAGCCATGACAGCCATCGTCTCACAGCCGTGGCAGTGGCCGCCTCATAAACATAATAACGGCCGCTTCACAGCCGTAGCAGTGGCCACCTCATAGCCGTGGCAGTAGTCGCCTCACAGGTGCGGCAGCGGACGCCTCAAATAGTCATCACAAGCATCACAAGTAGCTGCTACCACATTGTCAAATCTCTACAGAAGTAAGATATGCTAAACTCTAAAGGTGCCTCGACGACTTGTAGCGGGAAATCACAGTTCATTCCATCGCCCCCTCACCTCCCCAATGTTCGCAAGTATAAAGTTGTTCAATTGTTCAAGCAAGGGTTTCTTTGCAGCACTCTTTCTGTGATACAGTGTGCGTGCCATGTCAGGGGCGTTCCGCCGAACGATCAACTGATGTGAGACGTTTTGGTGGTCAGCACGCGATGTGTGGCAAACAGATGTAGATAAACCACAGATGTACCACCAGTGCCGAGACTCGCACTGCGAGCACGGCAGTTTCTTCAGGACGTGGTAAGCGGCGCGGACGGACTCTGATGGCACGGTGTTGGAAATCAACCCGCTAATATGCAGGCGAGACGCAGTCCATCTTGTACGACAACTTCTTGTTGCTGTCCTTGAAGCAGCCATGCGAATCCATGCTCTTAGCTCGGCTCTTGCAGTGCGGAGCCAGGACCGACGTAAAGGCCGATAGCCCGCTTACCTTGATAAAAGAGAAATTGGTTCACAGGTTCACACAAAACGCAATGCATGCAGGGAATATAATAATAGGTGATAGTGGGGTTAACTGAGATCAACGCGAATAATGCTAATTTGAATAAAATGTTTGGCTGGCCATAATATATCAATATACTGCACCCACAAGCAAAATCTTGCACCCTGGCATCACCCCACTCAGTTGAGCATAGAAGAATATGCGATCGATAGTAATCAGAAAAGGTGGGGGTACATATACAACCAGATCAGTGACTACCGGGGTTGGACAAATTGGCTAATCCTGGATTTGGTGCATCCAGGGCATCATCCTCTTGAGGAAATCTTCTTCATTTCTCTCACTTGCAGGTCAATAATGGTTCTTGACAATGAACTGCTCTGTGATGTGCTCAAGATGTACTGGAAAGTACAAGCCGAGATGCTGATGCCATAAGCTGGAATAAAAATATCCTATCCATATTCAAATACACCCATAAATTTCCTCTCCACATCCAGGATTGCGAAGCACAAATCCAGCATGCTGACTGCTGACATGTACTCTGTCCAACCAGGGCTCAAAGAATGTTCCTGTACAGGATGTTTGGCATCCAGAAAATTATCCTCCATGAGGAATTATCTGGAATATATGGGATTATAATATATGGGACCTTTTCACCAAAATATTTTAGATGCTTCCAAATGACTGCAAACTTCTTCCTGTTTGATTGACATGCCCAAGCTAACTGGAACATACCGAAAGGGGTTAATGGTTCAGAAAGACAAAATTACTATTTTGGAATGGAATGTTAAACATTTTGCTCTCGAAATGCAACATTAAATAACAAATTCAACCATGTCCAACCATCCTTGCTTTGAAACTGAAGGATTCCATCAGAATGTTGACACACAGCACAAACTTACATCACATGTACAGATATGCTACAGCTCATGACAGCTTTATTGAAGGGAAATGTATTTAACCAAACTTTACTGGTTTTAAGTTGTTGCCCATGTTGAAGCAACTTGAGAATACATATTACTCTAGACATATCTAGCATAGTTCCAGAAAAAAATGAAATAATGGTACATATCCAGGGATACTTGGCAAAAATTATGCTTCCACCAAGCATTTCTTTCAAGCATAATTCAACACATTTGCACTTGCGCCATGAATATACAGTGCACCAGAATTCTGGCACAATTATTTCAGTTTGAAGTGCAGTATAACATGTATGTATTCTTTTCACACTGGATTGGGATGCTGGAGTCCCATATCCTAGCCATATCCTGGCCAGAGTGGAAAAATACCATCTATTCTAGATATATACCATTCAAGATATCTGGATAAGTAACTTAGGAAAAAATATGCCTGAACAAAGCATATTTTTCAAGCCAAACTTTGCACATCTGTGCATGTCCTGGAATGATTGTACAGTGCACCAAAATTATGGTGCAATTACTTTATTTGAAATCCAGCATAATATGCATGTATTCTTTTCACACTGGATTTGGATGCTGAAGACCCATATCCTGGCCAGAGTGGAAAAATACCATCTATCCTAGATGTATCATATTCAAAGTATCTGGATGATACCTATACAAAGAAAAGTACCATCATTGTGCTGTAATCTGTGTGCATATTAGAGATGCTGTTTTTTCTTTTCAAAATAATTGGAAATGGCACAGCAAGTTCTGGCATGACAAGGTGGATGGCAAAGAAGAGCAAAGTAAGCAGACCAAATCAGCACCAGCTCTACATTCCAATGCTCTTCCATATAGGTATCTTTATCTAAACCTTCTCCACTTGCCATCTTAGGAACTTCAGTAATTTGTAGTTTAGACTGTATGCAAGACATGCTAATCAGTAATCACATGCTTTTCCTCTGTAAAGCAAAGGTGTTATCATAGGATATCTTATGTTAGGATTTCTAATTTAATGAAATACAAAAGTACAAGTTAATTTTGTCCCCACAAAAGGTGGTAAATTTATGATTTGAGGTAATTTTTGAATTATTGGACCTTCCTTTTCCAACGGTTTATAAACATGATTAACATGATGTGACCGCTCATTTCCTCTGCAAATGCTTACTTTTCAGTTGGCAGGTAGAAGAACACTAAAAAGATGGCCTTCAATTGGGTAATATAGCATACAAATAATGTTCAAAAGCAAAAGAAATAGCATAACTTAACCAAGCTACCATGAGAAAAGAAATATTAAAAAACAGAAAGATTTCATACTTATTTCTCAAGATTCATCAACTGAAAAACCTAACCTAACCCAGCCTAACCTGCTTTTGAAGGAAAAATCAACATTAAAAAAAAAATGTTATCAATAAAACACCTAAACTAACCTCATGTAAACAAACCTAACAACATTCTTTGCTTCATGGCAGTAAGATGTTTGTAAAACTTGTCCTGTGAATACCTAAAAGCACAATAATACCCAAAATTTTACACTAGATGTTTTTTAACTTTCAGAATGACTTGACACTTCAGGACAATATTAGGTACATCTGCACCTTAAGGTAATTTTTGATTTCTTGGAGTTTCTTTTTCCAATGTAATCTCTATGAATGTGGTCAACATAATGTGACCACTCATTTCCTGTGCATATGCATACCTTTCAGTTAGTAGGCAAAATTACACCAACAAATGGGCTTGGAGTTGGGTAATATAGCATAAAATAATGTGCAAAAGAAAAAAATGCAACATAGCATAACCTAACCTAGCCTAGCCTAACCTTCCATGTAAGAAAATACATTCCTTGCAAAAATAGAATTTTCAATTTTTCTCAAACATTTTCAGATTAAAAAAACCTAACATAGCCTACACTAGCTCAGTCTGTTTTTGAAGAACTACTTTTTTGTTGAAAAAGGTTAAAAAAGGGTGTTTTTAACTGAAAAGAAAAGCTTAGCCTAACCAGTCCTTGCCCTATTGTTTGCTTCATGGAGGTAAAATGTGTGCAAAACTTGCATCATGCATACCTTAAAGTGCAATTATACCCAATATTGTGAGATCATATTTCTAAACATGATTAAGACAATGGAACCATTCATTCCTGCTCAAAATGGAATGAAATTATGTTTCGCTTTGTTGTTTTTTGCAGAAAATGTTGTATTTTTCCTTTTTCTGAAGATAGTGTTCGACTCTGATATATTTCTTTCAAGAAAGAAGCAGACTAGGTTAGAATGAAAGGCTTGGCATAACACATGGGATAAAGCATAAAATCACCTAGTGGCAGCGGTTATGTTAGATAAGTATTTATTTGACATATTACATTCTTCTTCATTATATATTGCCCCAACTACATATCAATATGTTGATATATCTTCGTCACCAACTGAAAAGTATGCATGCACGTGTGCTGGTAATAGGTAAATGGTTAGGTAGGCAACATGCAACATCATCTTAATTCCATTATGAAACATGTTCTAATAATATATTTGTCTTAAAATGCCATATCCAAAGTAAAAAAAACAAGCTTACTAATACTTACACTCTGGACACTGCTACCCATGATCATATCCTTGTACCTAGGAAGGTACCTTGGTACCTAAATAGGTTCCTACCCAGGTACCTAAGTAGATAGGAGCATCAACATACCTTTCTGTATTATCGTGATCCAATTTGACCTCTGACCTCCAGGAGCAAACTGGCTCCCTGTAAGTATCTTGAATGGTTGAATGGAGTCCACGCCTGGATATCTAACTAGGTACCTACCTCGGCAATGTCAATATGAATCAAGGCAGTCAAGCAATCAATTCACGAAAACGCGACATTAATTCACCATCACGATTAGGTACAAGTAACGTAAACAACCAATTTTCGAACGAACGACTGAACAAGCCACCAAGAGTTTCCTGATTTCCAATTCCTCATTTACAACTAGATTCCTAGGCGACGACCACATTGGTCGGCGGGTCGGCGTTCCGCCGGCACTTTTGGCGACCACGGTATGCCATTGGTTTAGCATTGTGGTTGTCAGAAAAGCGCCGTCCTGTGCCGACGGGAGGTTCTAGTATAAATATGGTAGGTCAGAGGGACGGGATATTTGGTAGCATTAGCGGTACGCTCCAAGTATACTTTTTATCTGGAAAAAGAGAATTGCTGCTAAGTGAAAATATCTGATACATCGACTAATTCTATCATTTATGGTTCAAATGTTGACGGACATATCAAAGCAAAATTCTGGTTTTGGTCGCCACTGCGGCCTGGTGAGTCTGCACCTGGTCGCCGACGCTATCGCCAGGACGGTGCTATTTTTTAGCCCTGTCCCCTTGACCTCACGCTGTATCGTATGCTTGAGCTATTGGAGGCTTCTGGAGCTTACCTGGTAGACATTGCTCTTGAGGCATCCGCACAGAATGACTTCCAGAGGTGCTTAGTCCGGGGAATGAGCCGACAGGGTGCTGCGTCCCCTGCGTTCATCAGTCTCGCGGCTGAAGAAGCGCTCCCAGAAGTGTCGTTCTAGCCACTCAAGCGGCCATGCTGGAGGTAGGTTGTTGAAGGGTGTGGTTTCACCTGGCTGGAATCACATGGTGCTCTGGGATGCTCCGTCAGAGGTGCACAAAGCATCAAGAATGTCACCTACAAGCATTGAAACCCATACATCTGTCACATTTCGAAACTTTCTGATTTTACCCAACCTACTCCAATAGCACAGGTCCCCCAAAACGGCATAGCACAGGTCTCCAATAGCACAGGTCGCCGCAATCGAACACTATCAACTGTCACGGCGTATCTGTGACAGCTTGCTGCGTCATGGTTCAGCCTAATGGAGCTGGCTGCGTGCAGCCGATATTGTCACCGGGATCTGTCCCAAAAGAGTTAGCGCTGCCAAATATCCTGTTTCGAAATGGCAGTGATAACTTACCGAAATATAAGCGAATAGTTTGTGAAATAACCAAAAAAAACTGTACATGAAATGTTTTTGCGTTAAAATGTCTTTCCTGAAGTGATATATCTTCTTTATGCTTTACTGTGCATATGTCAGGCCACGTTTGGAATACTGTGTCCAAGCTTGGTCCCCTAGTTATGAAAAAGATTGTTGGCTTTTAGAGAGTGTACAAAAGAGGGCAACACAAATGGTTAATGGTATAAGCAACCTCATTGAGGTCAATGAGTTGACATGAAAAGTAACGTTAAGGATTATACTTTATTACTCAAAATTATACTTTATACACAGGGAAGGTTAAGAATTTTCTGAAAAGAAAAAAAAAATTAAAAAAAAAAAAAAAGAGTTGGATGAATAAAGAATAAATAAAAATTAAAAAAAAAAAAAAAAAAAAAAAAAAAAAAAAAAAAAAAAAAAAAAAAAATAAAAAAAAAAAAAAAAAAAAAAAATATAATAAAAATAAAAAAAAAAAAAAAAAAAAAAAAAAAAAAAAAAAAAAAAAAAAAAAAAAAAAAAAAAAAAAAAAAAAAAAAAAAAAAAAAAAGAAAAAAAAAAAAAAAAAAATAAAAAAAAAAAAAAAAAAAAAAAAAAATTTAATAAAAAAAAAAAAAAAACAAAAAAAAAAAAAAAAAAAAAAAAAAAAAAAAAAAAAAAAAAAAAAGGGGGAAGGAAAAAAAAAAAAAAAAAAAAAAAAAAAAAAAAAAAAAAAAAAAAAAAAAAAAAAAATGAGTTGACATGAAAAGTAAGTTAAGGATTATACTTTATTACTCAAAATTATACTTTATTGAGTAATAAAGTATAATCCTTAACGTTACTTTTGATGTCAACTCAGCACCTCCTGGTATATTGAAGGTCGTATATTTTCTTTACACCCAATGTCTAAAACCCAGGAGCATCTAAGAGCCATTCTTCGTTGTATTAAACTATATAAGTGGAAACAATCTACAGAATCGGTCGTTGAAGTTATCGCTATTTCAGTGCAAGGTTCTGTTTTAAGTACGTTCATATTCATGTTACAAAGCAGTCGTTTGAAAATTGTACAGGAACGTGCATATATGAATTGCATCTAGCACTACGGAGCTGCAAAACAATCCGTACAGTTGCTGTGTTGGGGCGACCTAGTTTGGTTTCAAGCGTGGTTCCACAGTAGGTCCATCATACAGGAGAAGGGTACCCCGTGCATTGACCTGACGGTTAATGAGGGGTCCTTCTATTTAATCAAGATGGCTTCCAGCACTTGCAACTTTCTCCTGTCTGGTTGTTTTGCTATGATCTTGGTGTTCGATGTGAGTAAATTTCTGGTAAGATGATTATTTTGGTGTGTCGTAGTGTGTGTGTGTGTGTGTGTGTGTGTGGTCCTCCGCTTTGCAAGTGTTTCGTAAAGCGTCTGCTTGATGTTGTAGTTGAGTCCTATGTAGCCACTGTGGAGGAGCAGTGCACAGTCTCCTTATTGCATTTGTAGTGGTAGACTACGTTGGACTGCTTGAGGGGTGTCGTGTCTTCAGACAGGTTGTTTTTGACAATGAGCGAAAAAGTCGTTAGGTTCTTATAGTATACAAGTTTCAATTGGTCCTCTTGGGAAGTGGTTTTGCAGTTACGTCTCACGATATTTCTAAGTATTTTTTCGCCTTGCTTGTAGGGTGGGGACATACTGTGTTTATAAAATAAGGTATGTGTGTTGATCGGTGTACTACTACATGGGGTAGGGTCTATATGCAGTGAGATGGCTATCTTTATTTCTTCATCAATGACTGAAATCGGGTAGTTATTATTCACCAGCATTTGCTTCATTCGAGTGAATTATCGATTAACCAATGTCCAGGTTGAACAGCATGTGATAGCTCTGCGAACATAAGCCTTAACTACACTTGTTTTATACCTAATGGGGCAATCACTCTCTCCGTTCAAACATATTCCTACACCATTTGGTTTTCGGTGTCCACTGGTGGTAAAGTTGAGTCACCAGCGTCAATAGACACATCAAGAAAGATAATCCGCTCTCCCACCAAGTGTTCCATGGTAAAAGTGAAGCCTGACTCTTTCTCCAAACTATTTTTCAGTGTCATCAGGCTCAGATCATCCTTGGTATCGACTAGGATTTCATCAATATAGCGACAGTAAATCCATTGTGTCACAGCAGGATCCTGTAGGACACATTCTTCGACACTGGCCATATAAGCTTGCGCAAACAAGACACCCAGTCGGCAGAAACGCAGTCCGCGTCTCCAAAGGTCCGCAAATGAAGTCTTCACGGACCATCAGTTGGCATCTGCATATGACCCTCAGGTAGCGTAACCACGGACCCTCAAGCGGCGTCTTCGTCAGACCCCAGGTGGCGTCTCCACGGACCCCCAGACTGAATCCCCGAGAAGCGGCTACATGATTTATGCATTGTCGGCGGTTATTGGCGTTATTGGACGCGTCCCTGAGGCACGCCCCACAGTGGTCTCCCGCCGGCTAGATAGACCAAGTTTAGCTTCGGCCTGATTACCGAGCCAATTGCAGCATGACTTCGTGCTCGAGGAACTTGGCGCGCCGTGGCTGGTCGGTAATCACCGTCGACGCCGTCGAGGATGACCAGAGCGCTCAGCCGAGGGTGAGCGGGGGCGCGCCACTGTGGCGTGCAGGCGAGCGCTGAATGTAATCTAGTTATCGGCGCACTTCAGCTCGACTGGCGGTGCGGCGGCGGCGGTAAGCCAGTCGGCACGCCGAGTGCGGACCGTTGTCTCGGCTGACTGGCGGGTGGCTGTTTCAGGTTCGGCAAGCGCAGCGCTCGAGTGCGACCGTGGCGCGCGGTGGCGTCGCTCGACGACGTCGTCAACCAGCTGCGCTTCTGAGTGCGTCGGCTCGCCCGCGGCGGGGACGGCGCCGGACCGCCGGCGGGCAGCGCGTGCAGGTCAACAGGTCGACAGTAGGCGCCGACCTTTGGCGGACGAAAGTCGGACCTGGAGTCAGCGGGTGGTCAGGGGAGGTCAGGGCGTATCGGAAGCGCTCCAGGGTGGGGGGGGGGGGACAACACGCAGCTATCACCGCCTGGAGCCGGACCGGCCGAGCCCTGAGCTGCCCATCGCTGTCCAGCTGGTCAGCTTGTCAGCTTCATAACGCCAACTTGACCATGACGAAAGAGAAAAGAAAGCCGACGCTGTCTGATCTGTTCGGACGTCGCCACTGTGCGGCCTCCTAGCCTTCCTCGGTTGATTTTGCCAATGCAGGAGTGATACGTTTTGTGTTTATTTTGGGGGGCACATTGTGCCACTGGTGGTGGCTACGGCATCCAAAGCAAACATACAGCAACTATGTTTTTTTTTGGCAGAGTTCACTAGGGTTTAATCAATATGTTCGCCAGGCTATGCCCACGCTACATACGAAATGAACACATTCCATTTTTGGAGAAGCATAGTGGCATATGTGTAACCAAGCTTCAAGATATCGTGTAAACATGCCTCGGTTATTATGCTTCGGTCCCTTAGCTTGAAATCTGAAAGGCGCACTTCACATAGCGCCGCACATAATGCGTTCAGGTAGATCTCGAATTGATCGAAAATTATCGAAATGTCTGGAATAGCTCGAAAAGTCTTGAAAGGTCTCGGAAAAGTCTCGAAAGTCTCGAAAGATCTCGAGAAGTTTCGAAAGGTCTCGAAAGGTCTCGACGGGTCTTGTGGCCCCTGGCCGAAACGTTGAGTAATAAAGTATAATCCTTAACGTTACTTTTGATGTCAACTCAGCACCTCCTGGTATATTGAAGGTCGTATGCTTTCTTTACACGCAATGTCTAAAACCCAGGAGCATCTAAGAGCCATTCTTCGTTGTATTGAAGGGTCTCGATAGATCTTGACTTATCACGCCACCTCGGTTAATAAGTTGAGATAGGTCTCGAAGTCTCCTCAGTTGAAATAGGTTTCGAAAACGTGAGACTGTAGCGAAGATGATTTGGTGTAATATGCATATATCGTTTTTATGCTATATGTGCAGCGATGGCATTACGATAGCAAAACGACGCATAGCACCAATGCCTGACTGGCTTTTGAAGGAGTGACTTCTAGCGGCTTCTAATTATCTGGCTTTGATCAGCGCGGCTTAGATGGCTTAGCTTAGACGGACGACCGCGTAATTTGCGAAACGAGTTCGACAAACATTCACTCCAATGGGCGCATCAAGTAAATGCATTAGTAGTCACCTTATTGTATGCGAAGTAGGAGCTTACAGGCAAAATTAAGCACGCTGTTCACACGGCTTCTGAAATAATTATGGAACAGAACCCACACCAGGCAAGGCATGGAGTGGTGCTGAAATATTTATCTCCAGTGCTCTTAAGTTCGAAATTTGAGCGGAGATCCACACTTGATGGCAATTGTTTTTGACATCACTTTTTCTTTTCGACATCGTTAAGTGCGATTTTTGCCTTTTTTGCTACGGGTTATGAACGAGATTTGCATCTTCAAAAATGAGCATGGTTTTGGCAGTGACACTGCCGACTGGTAGAGGCAGCAGATACACTACTGACATCACCACCATCAATCAGCAAAGATTATAGAAGGTAGCTCATCAATATGCATTATCCATGTACATTTGCATATTCTTTTCCATCAGTTGTTTTTGCTACATCACCCTCTTGGCCTTCCACCCTATACAAATCAATTTCAGGAGCTGTTTCTGTCCGTTGTTCGACGGCACTATTGTTAATACATGGTGCTGAGAAGGAAGGTCATGGTCTTAAAGGTGAGAGATTGGCCACCATTATCGGCAGTAAATCATCTCCGAGGTGGTGACGATAGTCCAATTCCTGACTGTATCATTTCTGGTGTGGCGACGATTGTTCCATTCCTGACAGTGTGATTTCTGGGGCGGTAGACGATTGTCTCATTCCTTACAGATAATCCTGCCCTCATGGTCTCCATTCCCGACACACAGCCATGCCAAGATGACACCCATTTCCGACACCGAACCATGTCAAGATGACACCCATTCCTGACACCCAGCCATGCCAAGATGACTCCCATTCCCGACACCGAACCGTGGTCAGATGGGCCTTGTTTCGGACATCAGAATCGCCCGCGGCGTGTCAGAGGCTGGCCGCCAACCCGGCTGCCGGTGTCAGAGGCTGGCCAACCTGGTGTCAGAGGCTGGCCGCCAACCCGGCTGCCCGGCGGCGGTGTTGCTGTCGCCGCTCCATCCCCACGAGCATCCGCTATCCGAGCGGCGCGGCGACTGACCCCTGTAGCCGGCACTGCATCCGACTGGGACGTCTGGCGTGGCACTGTTGGCGGACGCGCCGACTGACAGACGTCCGGTGCCAATGTGACCCACGCGCGCCACTGTTGGCGGACGCGCCCACCGGCAGGCGTCCAGTGCCAATGTGACCCACGCGCGCCACTGTTGGCGGACGCGCCCACCGGCAGGTGTCCAGTGCCAATGTGACCCACGCGCGCCACTGTTGGCGGACGCGCCCACCGGCAGGTGTCCAGTGCCAATGTGACCCACGCGCGCCACTGTTGGCGGACGCGCCCACCGGCAGGTGTCCGGTGCCAATGTGACCCACGCGAAGGTCACGCGAAGGTCATCTGGATGTCGGCGACAGTCAGCAGACGGTGCCAGGGCTGGTTGTCTGGAGTGTCTGGTTGTCGCTGGCAGCCGATCTCTCAATGTCTGTAGCCTGCATGGGTAAACCAATATATACCATTGTCAATTTGTGCCCGGCGCTTTCCTGCCGTTCGGCGATGCGGCGGGTGTTTCGTCGCCGACGTGGTCAAGGGATGGTCATGAGCTGGTCGTGAGGTGGTCAAGAAACTGTCAAGAGGTGGTCAAGAAACGGTCATGAGGTGGTCGAGAAACGGTCATAAGGTGGTCAAGAAACTGTCATGAGGTGGTCAAGAAACGGTCATGAGGTGGTCGAGAAACGGTCATAAGGTGGTCAAGAAACGGTCATGAGGTGGGCATGGGATGGTGAAGTGGATGGTCATGCGGTGGTCACCTGGTGGTTAAGTCACGGTCACGGTTATGATGAGCTGCCCGTGACATCAGCGTGGCACGCCGAGCTGGCGTTTTATTGGAGTAATCGCGCGTCTGGCCGTCTGGAGTAATCGCGGGCAGGTTTGGTCATCAGAACACGGGATCCTGTGAAAAGTCGCCAGAAAACGAAAACAAAATAGTATCTAACTAGATGCGCACTAACACCCCAGAAGGTTGGTGTGTTCAAAATCGATCCCAGCCGCTACGCTACTAATCGGGTTTGAAATGAGTTCACACAAAATTGGAGAATCTACACCAAACTAACCCAACCTAACCTACATTGACCTAAGCTAACCTAACCTAACCAAATATAACCTAACCCAACCTAACCTAGCCGAACCTAACCTAACCGAACAAAAACTAATGTAATCTGACCTAACGTTACCTAAAATGGCCTGACCTGACCTGACCTGAGCAAACCTCATTTGATTTTACCTACTCTACGCTTTCCTAGCTTCTCTTCGATACTCCCTGTAACACAGCTGTTTTTCCCTGCATACACCATAAGTTATATTCAACTATAAAATGCTTTCCAGGGTTGCTTGGCTGGCGTGGCCGCAGGCGCGCATGACAATTATCCACCGACGAAATTGGCTCCTGAAAATCCGGCCGTCCATCGCTGCAGTGAGTCGGCTGAGAAGGCCGAAAATGTTGCTTGGTAATGCTTCAGGGCAGCCTTCATTGAAGGAAAAGTATTTTCGATGAATAAATATAAAGATACCATGGTAATCACAACAGTTGGGGCTATGCGTGCCTACCACCTTTCATCCAAAATGGAGCCTGATAGGGACGTTGATGGGTTGCGAAGCACAGCCCGTGCTACGGGTCACGTCACATCTCGATAGCTGGCCATTGACACGCGGCTGGTACCCATGGTAAATTGGAAATGTGTAGCCAGTACATGGAACCGGGTAAAGCAGGCAATAGCGTATGGTCACTTTTAGCCGTTTTCATGCACCAGACCAAATCGTGAAAAACGACGAAAACGGTCACCTTTTCTTTTCACCCCTCCCTGAGTGCACGTGCCAAGTGTGGAAAAAAAAGTCTGCAATGTCGAGTTTCGAAATTATCGTGGCTACAACGTGATATCGGTTTCGTGCCGATCGTTACATAGATTCGCGAGCTATGTCGGTTGAAACCAAGTCGATTCGAAGCACCAAAATTCGAATTCATATTCGAATTCGAATTAATTTCGAATTCATATTCGAAAGTAAAAGTTACGTTTCGCACGCTAAAACAATTTACGACAGAGGACTTCGGCGCAACCCAATTTCTCATCACACCGATGTCAATTACGCGCAGCTTGATGAACCAATCGCACTGAAATTGTACCCAAAAGATAGTCAACACTATGGGTTTTCACGTGGCGTCACACATCCCTCGTTTTCTGCGATGTGGTCCGAACCGGGCGCCAACATGTGGCGGTGGCGTTTTTCGTCGAATGAAGCCACAACCAAATTCTAAACAGAATTGGACCTGTCGAGCGAATCCTGAGCGCATAGCACGCGCTACGCTTCGTCTAACCCTACACATTGTACATGCCTGGATAGCCGCGGTGTCTGGCTATCTGTCCACCAAATTTGATTGGTCTTGTTCGCACCGCTCTAAGGTGTGTGCCGAACTGAAAGCAGATGCACGCGTCTGACGGTCGCACGGTGCAGTCACCCGGCCGCCAACCATAAAGCACGCAGTGCGTGCGTATTCGTGCGCGAATTTCCCCTAGGCTTCATATTCATGCGACCATGCTGTGGACATGGTTAGCTGTTTTCGACATGACCCCAGTTGACGGCACGTGGCACATGCCCACGTGATCCTCACAACCCGGAACTACCGTCATTATCTGTCCACTGAACGGGCACATCACGTGCGAAAGTTTGAGCGAATTTCGTTGGGCCGTTTTGGCACAGCATGTGTGGAAGCGGCACATACAGACACAAAGACAGACACAGACCGATAGACAAACATTTCTCGACAACTTTGGAAAACCGACCGCCATGCATTAAATTTTCGATAGAGATATATCGTGACTTAGTCACTCCAAATTATATCTACAATTTTGAATACTTGCCAGATGACGCTGGTATAAGTGCGTAGTACAGGAGCACTGTAGACACCACACCACCAACACCCACTTCAACACGTAATGCATGCCCGCTATGCACTAGTAGGAAGCACGTAAATGGCCATCCCTGGATGGCATCGGACGTATATGAACCGATTTGCTTTCCCATTATAAATATATGGTTACCTAGTGGTGCTGTCGGACGTAAATGGGCCGACTTGCGTCATAAAAAAGAATACGTAAAACGATTTCCCAGAGGAGCCATCGAGCGTAGATGAGTCGAATTACCTTGCAACTCACAACGAAGAACTGCTACCCAGAGGCACAGCGGATGTAGATGAGCCGAATTGGCAAGCACCGTACTAAACTCACTGACAACCCTGCATGGCATGCTTTGACTAACCCTCTACTAACAGCTAACACGCGGCGGCCGGCGTGATAGGCGGTGTGGACAATTACTTCCTTGTTCGCATGGCACAGATCCCTCGGTGTTCTTCGACAAGAGTAGGCTAATGTCTGCACCCTGGCAAATCAACTTTTTCGTCACTCTCAAAATCACCCTCCCCACTCCAGCTACAAATTTTCTTGCGGAGGAGTGAAGTAAAACTAAAATAATTTACACATCTGCTAGATGTCCCCCGACCAGCCCCGTCTTCATCACCTAAAACGTCATACACACTAACGTAAAACTTCCTAAACCTAAATGTACTCTTGCCTATTAACTTTCTTTGCAAAAGACATTCGCTTTAATGGCGGCGCAAATGACCTTTGTGGTCCGGCATGCCTCCAAAATCACTATCCCCAGCACAAGTGCGCCTGTTGAACGCTGCACCGGACCACCCCAATTTCCACTATAATCGACAGATGGCACTGGTTTAAGCGCGCCTGTTTTATGCTGCACCGGGCTGAACTTTGTAAACTATTGTCACCAGATGGCACCAGTGCATATGCGCCTGTTGAATGCTGCACCGGGGTGCACCTAGTTAACTATTGACGCCAGATGGCACCAGTGCAAGTTCGCCTGGTGAATGCTGCACCGCGGTGCACCTATTTATGCTTATTAAATGAACACCAACCCCCAGAATATTCGTATGCTCAAAATGGATCCAAGCCACTACACTCCCAATCGAGTTTGAACGCAGTTAACCAAAATTGGCTAATACACACTAACTTAAGCTACATTGACCTAACCTAGCTTAGCATAACTTGAGAAACTTAACTTAGCGCGACCTGACCTGACGTAAGTAGACCTCATTTGATCTCACCAGCCTGCCTTTCCCCAATTCCATTTCCATACTCGCAGCTGTATGTTCCTGTATACACCATAAGTTATATTCACCTATAAAACCCCTCCCACGGTAGCTTGGTTGGCGTGGAAGCACGTGCGCATCAATAGTCTTCAACCGGTGAAGTCGGTTCCGGCAAACCCGGTCATCCATCGATGCAATGAACCGGCTGATAAGGCCGAAGATGATGTTTGGTAATGTTTCAGGGCAACCTTGATTGTAGGAAAATGTTTTCCATGGGAAAATTATAAAGTTATGGTGGGAATAACAAAACTTGAGACTAGGCGTGCCAACCACTTTTCATCCACAATAGGCCTGACAGGGACCTTGATGGGGTGCGAAGTGGGGCCTGTTTTAAGGGACACGACACTTGCAACTCTCGTCGCGATGGCTCACCACTGGTACACGGCAGGTGTCAATGGTCAATGGGAAAAGTGTAGCCGGTGCATGGAACCTGGTAGTGCAGGCAACGGTGTATCGTCATTATCACCCGTTTTCCAGCACCAGATTCAATCGTGAAAAACTACGAAAGCGGCCGTCACGTAAGGCAAACATGATTGCACTGCCGGACTTGGCGACTGTCGTGATTGCACCGTAGTGTCGGTTTCGCGTATATCGGTTCGTTGGTTCGCGAGCTATGTCGGTTGACACGGAGCCTATTCGGAGCACTAAAATGTGTCATATTCGGACCAAAAAATGCCAGTTTCACACACTAAACCAATTGAATGCAAAGGAATTCGGCGCAACCCATTCCCATAGCACCGCTGTCGCACACGTACAGCACATTGACCCGATCACACCGAAACTATGCCCAACGGGTAGCCAACACTGTGGGCTTTCACATGGTGTGACACATGCCTCATTCCCTGTGATGTCAGCCGAGCCTGCGCCAATATGTCGCGGTCGCGTTTTTCGTCGGGAATCCCAGTTCAATGTTAGGCATGAGTGAAGGTGTCGTTCGAATCTTGAGCGCATGGCAACGCTCTACGCTTCGCGCACCCTTACAAAGCTTACTTGCTTGGGTAGCCCTGATGACGGGATACTCGCTCAACAAATTTGATAGCTTTAGTACGCGCCGCTCTCAGCTCGAAGGTGCCCAACTCAAAACAAATGTACGCGTCTGATGGTCCCACGGTACAGCGCACCCGACCGCCGACCACAAAAGCAAGCAGTTCCCTATCGGACGCGTGTTTCCATGAAGTTTCATATTCGTGCCACTTTTGGTATGTGCTGCGGCCCTGGCTAACCGATCTCGACATGACCCCAGCTGACGTCACGTAGCACATGCCCACGTAATCCGCGCAACCCAAAACCACCACCACTATCTGTCCGCCGAACGGGCGCGTCACGTGTTAAAGTCTGAGCGAAATCTGCCCGCCGCTTTGGCACAGCACGCGTCGAAGCGGCACATACAGACGCACACACACCAAAAAAATTAATACTTCTGGGAAACCGACCATCATGTATTAAATGTTCGATAGACATTCATCGTGACATACTCACTCGAAACTTAATTTACAATTTTTATTTGGCGCATACAAATGAGCCCTTAATCCAAATAGTAATCATCCACTAATGCTTAGCCTGCAGCAACCAATCAAACTATAGCTTTTTTAATTGAATTAACGCGAGCATATTCAAAGCGCCAGCATATTAAATTCGCCAGCATATCCAAACATCCGGGATATCCAAAACGCTAGCATGTCCAAAACAATATGACGATCCTTATGGGGCTGCATGCTTTTAGTTTCACATGAATGGCACTCAGATGGTATTACGGTTGCCTTATCAGTAGGCAGAAGAGTTGTAATATCATCGGTAGGTGTGGTGTAGTCGGCGGAGCAGCTGCAGGGGACGCCACTTGTACCATCTAACGCCTCCCCGCTGCCGCTAATGGCCAGGTTGGGCTTCCGTTAGCTGGCTAAGTAAATGTGCGCACTTTATGTCCATCAATTTGTTCAGTTCCGTCGTAAGTAAACGAAGATTAATCAACCGTAATCAGCATGGGCAATTTATTGGCGTGCCATTCACTTGCAGTTCACCACCGAGTCGTGCGGACCTGAAGCACGGTCACTGACCGTCCGGGTACCGGGTCACTGGGGTATAATAATGGTAACGAGGGTACTGGGCGAGTCGTGCGGACCTAAAGCACAGTCACTAACCCTCCGGGAACCGGTATCGAGTCGTGCGGACCTGAAGCACGGTCACTGACCGTCCGGGTACCGGGTCACTGGGCGAGTCGTGCGGACCTGAAGCACGGTCACTGACCGTCCGGGTACCGGGTCACTGGGCGAGTCGTGCGGACCTGAAGCACGGTCACTGACCGTCCGGGTACCGGGTCACTGGGCGAGTCGTGTGGACCTAAAACACGCTCACTGACCGTCCGGGTACCGGGTCAGTGCGGACCTGGTCGTGGACCTGAAGCACGGTCACTGACCGTCCGGGTACCGGGTCACTGGGCGAGTCGTGTGGACCTGAAGCACGGACACTGACCGTCCGGGTACCAAGTCACTGGGCGAGTCGTGCCGAGTCGTGTCGCTGATCAAGTCGTGCTCTCCGCTTTTGGGGTCAGGTGTTATTACTGACATTTAACGACACATCCGGAACAGCATGGTGTTAGGTACCGGACGTCCTCACCTGATGCCTGGTGTGTGTATGCAACTCCAAATGACCTAACTTGGCCTCCCATGTGACGCTTTGTTCATGAACAAGAAAGCGAATTTCGCAAATTTGGAAGCTATTAGAGTTCCTAGGCGGCCGTTTTAAACGGGAACTGTGGGGTTGAAGATGTGCAATGAAGTATCGGTGTTGTACAACATTTGTAACGTCACAGACCATGTGAAAATACTCATGGGGGCATCCGGGGATGAGAAGAACCGCGGCTATTTAATAGTATTGGTGTCCGGCCGATACGCCGGTTAGTTCCTGGGATTTTATGGGGCGACTTCACCACCGCCAACCTCGGGTGTCGAACATGACGAAGTGTGCCGGACGGCGACCAGTCTCCGTTCTGTGCTACTATGGTGCTGCTTACGTTCTGCCTCTTCTGCGGTCTTGCATGACACATTAGCTGGAGTGTTAATGGGTGCTACCTTATTTCGGAAACAAATGGATGCGGACAAATAACCTTAAACCGGCAGTCACTGGGGTATGTTGACTCCCACGATTCATTGCAGGCGGCTTCCCCCTTGTGCAGTTGCAAGCAATGAACCGATTATGCCGATTCAGACGGCATTCGATAGCCCCGTTACTGTAATGGAGATGATACAATTTTTGTTCATCTGGAGGTCACTGGTGAGGTCACAGGTCATGTCAAGTAAACATATTTGACTAGTTATGAGGGCTCATATTTCGAGCGCAAATCAGGGCATTAGGATAAGATAAAATCTCAGCTTGGTTGAACTCATGCAGTGTATACCAATAATTTCCATGTAAACCCTTTATGACCTCGTGTCAAGTAAGGCTACCTAATGGGATTATGTCAGCTTGCGATTTTCATTCAGCATTCATTGCCATACGTGTTCTAGGCCATATTTTCGCAGGGACTTTGAACAATTGACTTAGATATTCGTATATGCTACAGGATTTTGCATATCTGCATAATCTTCCGGGATGTCTATGACGTCACAGGACATGTGAAGCGGAAATATTTGACTGATTCCGAGAGTGCATATTTTAACCTTAAATAAGAACATTAGCGTAATATAAAACTTAGATGTTAGTCGATGCATGAATTATATGCCAAAAATTATACAATCTTCATTGTCCTTGGGTCAAGTGAGGTCATCTGGGGAGAAGACGCCAAATTGTCATTTTGGTTCAGAGCTCAAAATGCTCCATGATTATAGGCTACATTTCCATCTGGAGCTTGGAAAACGGTCCTACACTTCCGTATATACAACTTAATATTCTTTCTCGTGTTCTGTAGTGTGCATAATCGATAGTAACATGTAGATTGTAATACAGGTGCAATCACTTTCTGAGACTATCGCAATGCGACATACAGAATGGTGATGGTCGGTATATGTCACAGACTTGGCCCATATTCTAAAAGCTTTCATAGCAGTGCGTCTCGCGCTAGGACCCATGGACCCGTCAATTCCGAACTGTCACCATGCAGCACATCTCCGGCCGTGGCTGTCACGGTCATCGCACAACACAACTTCAGCCATCCCAGTCACTGTCCGAACCACCTATCGCGACGGTCACATCACGTCAGCGAATGCCTACTCATGCTCCGGTCACTGAGTATCGCATTTTCCATGTTCTTGATGTGCTTGCACACGTAGTTATCGCAGCTGTCACAAGGTGGCTGCTTCGGTATGTTGTCTTTCAGCACCCGGAAGCGAGCACTGCCTTTGGTTTTAGACATGATATAGCATGCCATATACAATTGTTACACTCTGCATCTGAACACGGCATCTCAATAATTGACCAATGATGACATGACCTGTAAGAATGTCTTCGACAACCGGTATTCACATTTTCTAAGCACTTGTGAATGTATTTCCAACCGTAAACGTTGCTAATATTTCAAAAACATACATCCCATGAACATGACGCAGAATGACCTACTTGATGTCACGCGATAGACATTAACGACTCTAGAACAATTACAGCTGGAATGACCTATCATTATAATTTGGGTAGATTGTATTGGATAACAACAAGCAACTGTTACAGGCAATAATAGCAGCACCTGGGATCGAGTTTGCAATGGGGTTTGTGTGAGTACGAATTAGCCCTGGCCATTTAATTTTCAGTATTAGCTGCTTTCGCCCCATTGTTCCCATAAGCGCGCCTATTGTTCCGACGAAGGCTTTGTGGTGGAGATGAAATGGAGTCGGCTGGATAGCTGGATGGCTAGATGGCTGGATGGCTGGATGGCTGGATGGCTGGATGGCTGGATGGCTGGATGGCTGGATTACTGGATGGCTGGATGGCTGGATGGCTGGATGGCTGGATGGCTGGATGGCTGGATGGCTGGATGGCTGGATGGCTGGATAGCTGGATGGCTGGATGGCTGGATGGCTGGATGGCTGGATAACGCTCGATCCTGTTCCTGCAGCACGTGTGTTCCGTAGGTAGTCTTATGCTCACTCGTCCATCGCCCGTAATGACGCCTGACGCAAGTATTTGTAGCGAAAAGAGCTCTGTTTACCCTGCACTGTGCCTGCGCTGTAGCCACTTAGGGCCACAGCATAATGCAGAAATAGCAATCAAAATTCAAAGCAAACGTCTCCGGTGGGCGATTAACGCAGCAGAGAGGCGGCCGCGTGGCCACGGTTCCTGGCGCCGTGTGGCGCCGTGTGGCGCGCCGTATGAGGTGGGCGGTTGCGTGATCGGTTAGGCGGAACACGCAGCTGGTGCCAGTGGCAGCCACCACGCCATCTACCAGAAGTCGGGTGTCGCCATCCCACCTCCCAGAAGTCGGTGTCGCCATCCCACCTCCCAGAAGTCCGGTGTCGCCTCCCACCTCCCAGAAGTCCGGTGTCGCCATCCCACCTCCCAGAAGTCGGTGTCGCCATCCCACCTCCCAGAAGTCTGGTGTCGCCATCCCACCTCCCAGAAGTCGGTGCTGCAAGCCTACCTTCCAGAAGTCGGTGTCGCCATCCCACCTCCCAGAAGTCCGGTGTCGCCATCCCACCTCCCAGAAGTCGGGTGTCGCCATCCCACCTCCCAGAAGTCCGGTGTCGCCATCCCACCTCCCAGAAGTCCGGTGTCGCTTCCCACCTCCCAGAAGTCGGTGTCGCCATCCCACCTCCCAGAAGTCTGGTGTCGCCATCCCACCTCCCAGAAGTCGGGTGTCGCCATCCCATCTCCCAGAAGTCGGGTGGACAGACTGCATCGAACGAGTGTGATCGGCGACGCAGGAATCGTTATGTCGCATAATCGGTGACTTGCTCACGGGGCCGATATAGACAACGGTCCGAATAATCAGCGACGTTCTCACGGTGTCCATTTAGGCAATGGTCCCCATAATCGGTGGCGTGCTCACGGAGCCGATACAGGCAACGGTCCTCATAATCGGTGACGTGCTCACGGTGCTGAAAAAGGCGTTGGTCCACATAATCGGTGTCGTGGTAGCGGTGCCCATATGGGCAATGATCCACATAATCGGTGACGTGCTCACGGTACCCATATAGGCAATGGTCCGCGGGAATATAACGTGACGAATTGCGGCAAGCTTACGCGTGCTCCCATTACTTATAAGATGTCCAAAAAAGTTATCCTTCGGAGTGCTGTCTATAAAATGCCTGCTCTTGCAATACATGTGCATGTTTTATGGGCATCCGGTCTTGATTGTTATTAGTACCTAAGCGCTTCATCCAGTTTTCTACATTAAACTTGGCATAAAAAGGGTGAAATTCAAATCTTGTCTCCCTGATAAGGGCCTTAAAATACAGTTCGGTCAGAGAGGCGACATGAAAAAAGCATGTGGATAGATTTCGTTTGAACCGCATGACGTCCCATTTGACATTCTTATTTCATCTGGTGACACTTGGACACTGTATGATTGGTTCAATACTGTTGAAGACAATGAAGACACTGACGTATGGCCACCACTCTGCAGTGGCGGAACGCGTCTCGGGATGTACGATTCCTGCTCTGACTTATAAACCCACACACTCTCTCTCTCTCTCTCTCTCTCTCTCTCTCTCTCTCTCTCTCTCTCTCTCTCTCTCTCTCTCTCTCTCTCTCTCTCTCTCTCTCTCTCTCTCTCTCTCTCTCTCTCTCTCTCTCTCTCTCTCTCTCTCTCTCTCTCTCTCTCTCTCTCTCTCTCTCTCTCTCTCTCTCTCTCTCTCTCTCTCACAAACACACACACACACAGCAACATTAGCACCGGCCATCTCGTGAACCTCCCGCCATCCCGTGACTTATACACACACAGCAGCATTGGCACCGCCCACCTCTTGAATCTTCACCAGCAACTCAAGTACTCATTGCGCAAGCTACGAACGTAGCGTGAACATCGCTCGCTGCACTCTGCCGTTTCTGAAAATTACTTCACTACAAGAGTATTTAAGCCTGCTTTTACATCACTACTAACAAGCATTGGGCCTGCTCGCATCCCAGGCGAATGAAATTCTTGGAATCACTTTATGAGCCTGGATTGCTATTTCCCCTGGAGCAATGGTCTTTTCCGACTTATAAGATTACTACTCCGATAAGATGAGCATGAAGGTACTCCGCAGTACCTGTGGAACTGCGCATGTTTTATGCGGATGCAGGATGATACCCAACTTTAAAATGTGCATTTTCAAGATGTGTAGTGTAACCACAATTGCGATCAGACGAATTGATGATTGGTCCTGTCAGCATCATTCAAATGAATACCAAAGCAATATCAAATGGAGCAAAATGCTGAGGTATTCTATGCTGTGGTATATATATAATACACAATACGTGGTAACGACAATGTCCACTCGGGCTGAACAATGCCAGAGTTTCCCTCACCACTCAAAACAAAGTTTATTGCAAGCAATGAGTAGTGCATGGCGCTGCTGCTGGTACCTAAAAGGTGAAACATAAAGTGTTGCTCCTGCTCCGCAGCAAGAGTGCAAGATGTTTTTATTGCTGAATGCTGAGCACGTCCTATGTTTCCGCCGACACTAGATGAACCTTCCATCCGATACACCTTCGATTCGATACACCTTTGATTGGGCATTCAAGTGTAGCGCGTGAAGGAACACCGGAACATTCCGTCCAAAGCCCAGTCAGAGAAGTGCGCGGCCGCCGAACACGCTGCCGATGCTCGCCACGGCATCCACTCGGAACGACGTGGATATTCTGAGACGGAAAACCCAGCTTAGGAAACGAAAGCCTCTGACGTCTTGCCGGTCTCATCACAACACCCTGTCTCGGGGGAGGAGGGATCGTTAACCTCCTAATATCTAAGCTAAGCGTCGCACAAAAATTAAAGAGGGATCGTCGTAAAGCGCTTCACAAGTAGGGCCCGAAGCCACCCTCACTTTTCTCCCTTAAAATAGTGACACACTAGGGGTGTTCATGTGGTCACAATTGATGTCATGTGTTTTGCCTCTGGGTAATTCATTTTGGGAAAATGTAAAACAAAACTTATTTAGACTCAGAAAACGAAGACGAAATGGTCCATGGTTCCAAAATGTTTTCCCACGCACAAAAAAAAAGTTTTTCTATTGAGAAATTTTGAGTTTTGGATTTTTGGAATTTATGTTCATCTAATTGGTAGAATGCACTGAGAAACGTTATTTTGATTTAACTTAGCCCCATACAAAGTGCCTACCTTACCCAGAATCTTCGATTTTAGCCATAATTGACAATATGCAAAACAAATAAGCCATGAAGAATGCAAAGCATCAAAAATTCCTCTGGTGCGTTTTGTCGCGTCTCTCAAGATAAGCAAACGATGAAAGTTGCATTCAATTATTCTCACCAGTTAAAGCGTGACGACTCGCTCAACTTTTCGGAGGTGAGCGAGCGTTTTTCACTATCTGATGAAAGCCTTTCGGGGAGTAAAAAGATATCCCGAGACGGCGCGGATTAATTGGAGGTAATCTGATTGTCGGAGGAGTAGAAATGCGAAGAAAATATGGAAACTTGCCTTGTGATTTCCTTTGCAGCCTGCGTATCGTTTTTCGATACGGGAGTGTCGTATTTGTTATTGCTCGTGTCCTGATTTTCGGATTTTGTAACCTTATTAATTGATAATAATATTTATGGGATGACCCTTAAAAAACAATTCATGAACTTTCGGAGCTCTTAGCGGCTCCGTCGTCAGATGGTATATTAAAAGAGAAGACAATTAAGGTTTTCCACAAAATGTCAAACACACGACACGAGCAGTGAGGAATGCGGCACTTGAATGCAGCAAAGCACGGCTGGGACTGTAAAACAACACACTTGAAACTTGCACGTAGTAAAAAACGGTAGACTATAAAATACATCACAATTGACATCCCTAATTCTCCCCCACCCCTCCCCCAAAAACTACTGATTGTCAATATTAACCACTCTCCAGATGGTCGACCATTCTAAACCCCTATCCCGATTCAGCTCTGGTCGCGACTTTCTAATATAGTAAGATTCTAACAGCTTCCTTCTCCTAAACTGTGTTTCACGTCACAGAATATCCACGTCGTTTCAATGGATATCGTGCCGAGTATCTACAGCGTGTTCAGCAACTGCGGATTTTTCCGGTTGGGCCTTGGAGATGAACGTTCCGGTGTTCCTTCAGGCGCTTGTCCAGCGGCCGACCACTCTCGCCAATGTACGTTGCGTTGCATTCGCATGTTAGGCGGTTGATGGTTCCCGAGTTTTGTCTCCGATCTCTTCGGTCTTTGAGACGTTGGCACAGTCTGTTTTTTAAGGATTGACCAGACACATGAATGATGACACGCATGTCAAGGGGCCTCAGGCGGCGTTCCAGGCGCTCTCCAATGCCCGGGTAATATGGAACTGAAACATATCTCACCCTGTTATCCGTCTTCCTTTTTTCTGTCTTTGTGTTTTCGTGCAGCAGACGAAGCGCTTTTCTTTCGGTAGCCGTTAGCGGCGAAGACCTTGTCGAGGGTGGACAGTTCAAACTTAATACTGTCCTCGTCGCATACTGTCCTCGCTGTCCTGTCCCTGACGTGCTTTGCTTCATTGAAGTGCCGCACAAGAAATTTTGTGGGAAACCTTAATTGTCTTCTCTTTTAATATGCCATCTGACGACGGAGCCGCTAAGAGCTCCGAAAGCTCATGAATTGCAAAAAAAAATGTAATCCCGGAAATATTATTATCATTCTTAAAACCCTTTAATATGTCTCTGAAAGATTTCACCTTATTAATTGTTTTATCTACTAAGTTCTCATGCCGTCAAAGCAGGATTGCATGCTAAATGGACTATTCCATGATGCAGAATACGAGTGTGGAGAAACAGTTATCCTGTGCTCTCGCTCGGCATCCTCCAGTAAGGCGTTGTAATCATATCATCGAATGCCGATAATATTTTTTTTGTTGGAATGAATGCTTTAGACTAAGGCATTTATATTATTATTTTTAACTAAGAGCTTAAAGCAGTGCAGTGATAGATCGGTTAGGTATTCCATTCATTCATGCTAAATACATGACAGAATTAAAAATACCTTTTTTAATTCGTGATGGAGAGTAACTATGCAGACCCATTCTTAATACAAATAACTTGCACTCGATCCTCTGTTGTGTGCAAAATGCATTTTAGAACTTTAAAGCAAAATGCACTCCCCCCCCCCGCGACCGATCCGAATTCTGCAGCCATGCATTTGGGGCAACCTTTACGACCTCATGGTGTACAAAATTTGACGATGTCTACTCCGGTCACTGATCTTGGCAGTCATGACCTTTGCCCTGACGGAATCTGGCCTTGCAAGCTGTTCGAATACCTAAATGTGTTTCGGAAATGTGCCGGCACAGAATATAGAAGTTGGGATGCTCTACGTTGAAGGCACCAGATGTTCCTTGTGGTTGTAAAGGTAACGGGTAGCTAAGGTCCGAGGACGAAATAAATCCAGGATCATTTTGTCTAGTTACATATTAAGCCTCGCCTGTGTTCAGAGACCTTGCCACATTCGTCAGTGGAAGGGGTGGGGTGCGATCCCCTGGCGCTTTCAAACGAAATGTGTTAGATAAACGAAACAAAGACGGGCGTGTGGGATGGGACGGGATCTCGTGATTGACACCCGATGTTGTGCATACCTGGGGCGATAGGCAACCATCCAGGTCAGGTCATATGTCAATTTTTCGAGATAAAAATATCAAGACTTCTCACCATTACATTGCAAACGGTTCCTAAAATGCAAAGGGTCAGGTCAGACCAAGGGCGGACCCCACATATGGGAACTCGCTAGGACGTTGGTCAAAGCCCCTGCTTCCACCCACTCCAGGATGCAAATGGATGGCGAAATCGGGTTCAAGATTTTAAATACTCCTAGATATCCAGTCAAGTTAAACAGGCCATCCGACGTCGACTTCGGTCAATAATCTGGAATTAATTTCGAATTGCACATGGGCATGTCCATGTGTCAAATTAAGTCAAACATTTATTAGCCTAAGTCGTACGAAATAGGTCGTCTGACGTCACAATGTCATGTGAAGATGAGGTAATCCTCTATTTCGTTAAACAGGGTGGGTGTTTCCTTTTAAGACGTCATAGCTCCGTCACCTGTGTGAAGATCTGACAAACAAAAAGTTCACCGAAGGCTCCGAAACAGACGCCCCAGAGGGCACTGCAAATTTTGCTGGGTTCCGTTCAGCGGTTCGAAGACTATCCACGAAAAAACCTCGGGGAGGGTGTTTGCATCTCCCTCTGATAATATGGGCAAGATATTTAACACCGCATTAGTAGGTAAAATGCTGTGGATGTGTCACGAGCGGATCCAAAAAGCAGCCCAGGTCTTCCAACAGCCGTCAACACCAGTGTGACGCCTCCCTCTCCGCCGCCACCCAGATGTCATCGCTGTCCCTCCCCTCCAAGTGCAGCACTGTTGACGTCGCATCAGTCGACCTTGCCGCGGGCGGTGGCAGCACGGCCAGCGGCATCTGGCGGCCCGAGGCAGGACGGTTGGCGTGACACGAGCTGGCCAATGAGGTCACGCGACAAAGCCACCGGGTCACGTGCCGCTCGACGCGCACGTCGGTCTCGTGTCGCTGTGCTGTGTCGCTGCACTGACGCGTTGTGTCGCCGCACCAACGCGCTGTGTCGCTGCACCAACGCGCTGTGTCGCCACACCAACGCGCTGTGTCGCCGCACCAACGCGCTGTGTCGCCACACCAACGCGCTGTGTCGCCGCACCAGCGCGCTGTGTCGCCGCACCAACGCGCTGTGTCGCCGCACCAACGCGCTGTGTCGCCGCACCAACGTGCTGTGTCGCAGCACCAACGTGCTGTGTCGCTGCACCAACGCGCTGTGTCGCCACACCAACGCGCTGTGTCGCCGCACCAGCGCGCTGTGTCGCCGCACCAACGCGCTGTGTCGCCGCACCAACGCGCTGTGTCGCCACACCAACGCGCTGTGTCGCCGCACCAACGCGCTGTGTCGCCGCACCAACGCGCTGTGTCGCCGCACCAACGCGTTGTGTCGCCGCACCAACGCGTTGGTGTGGCGACACCGGGAGCGCACCGGGATAAACGGCGGAGGTGCGGAACGGAGCGGCATGTACAACGGAACATGGGACAATTGACATCGTTTTTCCGTTGAGCAAAGCAGCACTTGGATAAATCCTGTGTCACACGGGATGACGCGTGCCGAATAGACGCGTGTTAATGAATACTGTGTCACACGGGATGCAGCCGAATAGACGCGTGTTAATGAATACTGTGTCACACGGGATGCAGCCGAATAGACGCGTGTTAATGAATACTGTGCCATACGGGATGCAGCCAAACAAACGTATGTTAATGATTTAATTAATTTGCGATCTCAAGTACTGCGCACATGCGCGGTTCTTCCAGCGAATTGGTGGCGAAATGGAGATTGGGTGAAGGTGAGATGAAATATTGATTTACTGAGCAGGATTTGAATTAAATGTGCGGAGGAAAAGATCAGCTAAAATTCCAACATTTCGCTAGTAATAATATACAGATTTCCAAATTCCTTTGGATACATTTCGCTTACCTTCAGTAGATACCTAATACGCCCAAAGGGATTTTTGGACGATGCTGGATGCTAGATAATGGATGCTTTTGGACGTGTTAATTATCTATTGAAGACGCTTCGTAAGCGAAGTATATCGAGAGTAATTTGGAATGCGTTATAATATTATGCGCATACAGCTGGCATTTCAAATGATCCTTATAACGTTGCTCATCCATTTCATGATTTGACTGATCATTGCTGCTGAGAAATGCTGGCCTTTAATCTGGGGCACCATCGATCGTGTTTACCCACTCCAATTGCCTGGTGCTAGTAGACATAAGCAAGATCAATGCCACGAGCCCAGGCTGTTGTTTGCAATGGTACCTATAGTTCCCTATGGGGCAGATAGTTCCGTTAGAACTTCTGAGAGCTGTTCCGGTGCCGGAGACTGCTATAGACTACAACAAAGCCCACTGCTATAGACCACAACAAAGCCCACTGCCATAGACCACAACCAAGCCCACTGCTATAGACCACAACAAAGCCCACTGCTATAGCCCACTGCTATAGCAGTGGCCCACAAAGCCCACTGCTATGTGGTGGGCAACACATGCCACCTTGTACGCCATTGTCAGAACAAATGCATGTGATATTGTGGCGGGCAGCACATGACACACTGTACGCTATTGTTAGAACAAATGCGTGTGATATTGTGCTTGGCAACACATGACACACTGTACGCCATTGTCAGAACAAATGCGTGTGATATTGTGGCGGGCAGCACATGACACACTGTACGCCATTGTCAGAACAAATGCGTGTGATATTGTGGTAGGAAACACATGACACACTGTACGCCATTGTCAGAACAAATGCGTGTGATATTGTGGTGGGCAACACATGACACACTGTACGCCATTGTCAGAACAAATGCGTGTGATATTGTGGTGGGCAACACATGACACACTGTACGCCATTGTCAGAACAAATGCGTGTGATGTTGTGTCAGGCAACACATGACACATTGTACGCCATTGTCAGAACAAATGCGTGTGATATTGTGGTGGGCAACACATGACACACTGTACGCCATTGTCAGAACAAATGCGTGTGATATTGTGGTGGGCAACACATGACACACTGCACGCCATTGTCAGAACAAATGCGTGTGATATTGTGGTGGGCAACACATGACACACTGTACGCCATTGTCAGAACAAATGGGTGTGATATTGTGGTGGGCAACACATGCCACCTTGGACGCCATTGTCAGAACAAATGCGTGTGGTATTGTGGCGGGCAGCACATGACACACTGTACGCCATTGTCAGAACAAATGCGTGTGATATTGTGGTGGGGAACACATGACACACTGCACGCCATTGTCAGAACAAATGCGTGTGATATTGTGGTGGGCAACACATGACACACTGTACGCCATTGTCAGAACAAATACGTGTGATATTGTGGTGGGCAACACATTACACACTACGCCATTGTCAGAACAAATGCGTGTGATATTGTGGCGGGAAACACATGACACACTGTACGCCATTATCAGAACAAATGCGTGTGATGTTGTGGTGGGCAACACGTGACACACTGTACGCCATTGTCAGAACAAATGAGTGTGATATTGTGGCGGGCAGCACATGACACACTGTACACCATTGTCAGAACAATTGCGTGTGATATTGTTGTGGGCAACACATGACACACTACGCCATTGTCAGAACAAATGCGTGTGATATTGTGGTGGGCAACACATGACACACTACGCCATTGTCAGAACATATGCGTATGATATTGTGGTGGGCAACACATGACACACTGTACGCCATTGTCAGAACAAATGCGTGTGCTATTGTGGTGGGCAACATATGACACACTGCACGCCATTATCAGAACAAATGCGTGTGTTATTGTGGTGGGCAACACATGACACACTGTACGCCATTGTCAGAACAAATGCGTGTGATATTGTGGTGGGCAACACATGACACACTGTACGCCATTGTCAGAACAAATGCGTGTGATATTGTGGTGGGCAACACATGACACACTGTACGCCATTGTCAGAAAAAGGTGTGTGATATTGTGGTGGGCAACACATGACACACTACGCCATTGTCAGAACAAATGCGTGTGATATTGTGGTGGGCAACACATGACACACTACGCCATTGTCAGAACAAATGCGTGTGATATTGTGGTGGGCAACACATGACACACTGTACGCCATTGTCAGAACAAATGCGTGTTATATTGTGGTGGGAAACACATGGCACACTACGCCATTGTCAGAACAAATGCGTGTGATATTGTGGTGGGCAACACATGACACACTACGCCATTGTCAGAATAAATGCGTGCGATATCGTGGTGGGCAACACATGACACACTACGCCATTGTCAGAACAAATGCGTGTGATATTGTGGTGGGCAACACATGACACACGGCACGCCATTGTCAGAACAAATGCGTGTGATATGGTGGCGGGCAGCACATGACACACTGCGCGCCATTGTCAGAACAAATGCGTGTGATGTTGTGTCAGGCAACACATGACACACTGTACGCCATTGTCAGAACAAATGCGTGTGATATTGTGGTTGGCAACACATGACACACTGTACGCCATTGTCAGAACAAATGCGTGTGATATTGTGGTTGGCAACACATGACACACTGTACGCCATTGTCAGAACAAATGCGTGTGATATTGTGGTAGGCAACACATGACACACTGTACGCCATTGTCAGAACAAATGCGTGTGATATTGTGGTTGGCAACACATGACACACTGTACGCCATTGTCAGAACAAATGCGTGTGAAGCTGTGTCAGGCAACACATGACACACTGTACGCCATTGTCAGAACAAATGCGTGTGATATTGTGGTGGGCAGCACATGACACACTGTACGCCATTGTCAGAACAAATGCGTGTGATATTGTGGTAGGCAGCACATGACACACTGTACGCCATTGTCAGAACAAATGCGTGTGATATTGTGGTAGGCAGCACATGACACACTGTACGCCATTGTCAGAACAAATGCGTGTGATATTGTGGTAGGCAGCACATGACACACTGTACGCCATTGTCAGAACAAATGCGTGTGAAGTTGTGTCAGGCAGCACATGACACACTGTACGCCATTGTCAGAACAAATGCGTGTGATATTGTGGTAGGCAGCACATGACACACTGTACGCCATTGTCAGAACAAATGCGTGTGATATTGTGGTAGGCAGCACATGACACACTGTACGCCATTGTCAGAACAAATGCGTGTGATATTGTGGTAGGCAGCACATGACACACTGTACGCCATTGTCAGAACAAATGCGTGTGATATTGTGTGGGGCAGCACATGACACACTGTACGCCATTGTCAGAACAAATGCGTGTGATATTGTGGTAGGCAGCACATGACACACTGTACGCCATTGTCAGAACAAATGCGTGTGACATTGTGTGGGGCAGCACATGACACACTGTACGCCATTGTCAGAACAAATGCGTGTGATATTGTGGTAGGCAGCACATGACACACTGTACGCCATTGTCAGAACAAATGCGTGTGATATTGTGGTAGGCAGCACATGACACACTGTACGCCATTGTCAGAACAAATGCGTGTGATATTGTGTCAGGCAGCACATGACACACTGTACGCCATTGTCAGAACAAATGCTGTGATGTTGTGTCAGGCAACACATGACACACTGTACGCCATTGTCAGAACAAATGCGTGTGATGTTGTGTCAGGCAACACATGACACACTGTACGCCATTGTCAGAACAAATGCGTGTGATATTGTGTCAGGCAACACATGACACACTGTACGCCATTGTCAGAACAAATGCGTGTGATGTTGTGTCAGGCAGCACATGACACACTGTACGCCATTGTCAGAACAAATGCGTGTGATGTTGTGTCAGGCAGCACATGACACACTGTACGCCATTGTCAGAACAAATGCGTGTGATGTTGTGTCAGGCAACACATGACACACTGTACGCCATTGTCAGAACAAATGCGTGTGAAGCTGTGTCAGGCAACACATGACACACTGTACGCCATTGTCAGAACAAATGCGTGTGATATTGTGGTTGGCAACACATGACACACTGTACGCCATTGTCAGAACAAATGCGTGTGATATTGTGGTTGGCAGCACATGACACACTGTACGCCATTGTCAGAACAAATGCGTGTGATATTGTGTCAGGCAACACATGACACACTGTACGCCATTGTCAGAACAACTGCGTGTGATGTTGTGTCAGGCAACACATGACACACTGTACGCCATTGTCAGAACAAATGGTGTTTGTGTCAGGCAACACATGACACACTGTACGCCATTGTCAGAACAACTGCGTGTGATGTTGTGTCAGGCAACACATGACACACTGTACGCCATTGTCAGAACAAATGCGTGTGATATTGTGGTTGGCAACACATGACACACTGTACGCCATTATCAGAACAAATGCGTGTGATATTGTGGTTGGCAGCACATGACACACTGTACGCCATTGTCAGAACAAATGCGTGTGATATTGTGGTGGGCAACACATGACACACTGTACGCCATTGTCAGAACAAATGCGTCTGAAGCTGTGTCAGGCAACACATGACACACTGTACGCCATTGTCAGAACAAATGCGTGTGATATTGTGGTGGGCAACACATGACACACTGTACGCCATTGTCAGAACAAATGCGTGTGATGTTGTGTCAGGCAACACATGACACACTGTACGCCATTGTCAGAACAAATGCGTGTGATGTTGTGTCAGGCAACACATGACACACTGTACGCCATTGTCAGAACAAATGCGTGTGATGTTGTGTCAGGCAACACATGACACACTGTACGCCATTGTCAGAACAAATGCGTGTGGTATTGTGGCGGGCAGCACATGACACACTGTACGCCATTGTCAGAACAAATGCGTGTGATATTGTGACGGGCAACACATGACACACTGTACGCCATTGTCAGAACAAATGCGTGTGATGTTGTGACAGGCAACACATGACACACTGTACGCCATTGTCAGAACAAATGCGTGTGATGTTGTGTCAGGCAACACATGACACACTGTACGCCATTGTCAGAACAAATGCGTGTGATATTGTGGTTGGCAACACATGACACACTGTACGCCATTGTCAGAACAAATGCGTGTGATATTGTGGTGGGCAACACATGACACACTGTACGCCATTGTCAGAACAAATGCGTGTGATATTGTGGTTGGCAGCACATGACACACTGTACGCCATTGTCAGAACAAATGCGTGTGATATTGTGGTAGGCAACACATGACACACTGTACGCCATTGTCAGAACAAATGCGTGTGATATTGTGGTTGGCAACACATGACACACTGTACGCCATTGTCAGAACAAATGCGTGTGATATTGTGGTTGGCAACACATGACACACTGTACGCCATTGTCAGAACAAATGCGTGTGAAGCTGTGTCAGGCAACACATGACACACTGTACGCCATTGTCAGAACAAATGCGTGTGATATTGTGACGGGCAACACATGACACACTGTACGCCATTGTCAGAACAAATGCGTGTGATGTTGTGTCAGGCAACACATGACACACTGTACGCCATTGTCAGAACAAATGCGTGTGATATTGTGGTGGGCAACACATGACACACTGTACGCCATTGTCAGAACAAATGCGTGTGATATTGTGGTGGGCAACACATGACACACTGTACGCCATTGTCAGAACAAATGCGTGTGATATTGTGGTTGGCAGCACATGACACACTGTACGCCATTGTCAGAACAAATGCGTGTGATATTGTGGTGGGCAACACATGACACACTGTACGCCATTGTCAGAACAAATGCGTGTGGTATTGTGGCGGGCAGCACATGACACACTGTACGCCATTGTCAGAACAAATGCGTGTGATATTGTGGTGGGCAACACATGACACACTGTACGCCATTGTCAGAACAAATGCGTGTGATATTGTGGTAGGCAGCACATGACACACTGTACGCCATTGTCAGAACAAATGCGTGTGACATTGTGTGGGGCAGCACATGACACACTGCACGCCATTGTCAGAACAAATGCGTGTGATATTGTGGTTGGCAACACATGACACACTGTACGCCATTGTCAGAACAAATGCGTGTGATATTGTGGTTGGCAACACATGACACACTGTACGCCATTGTCAGAACAAATGCGTGTGATATTGTGGTTGGCAACACATGACACACTGTACGCCATTGTCAGAACAAATGCGTGTGATATTGTGGTGGGCAACACATGACACACTGTACGCCATTGTCAGAACAAATGCGTGTGATATTGTGGTGGGCAACACATGACACACTGAACGCCATTGTCAGAACAAATGCGTGTGATATTGTGGTGGGCAACACATGACACACTGTACGCCATTGTCAGAACAAATGCGTGTGATATTGTGGTTGGCAACACATGACACACTGTACGCCATTGTCAGAACAAATGCGTGTGATGTTGTGTCAGGCAACACATGACACACTGTACGCCATTGTCAGAACAAATGCGTGTGATATTGTGGTTGGCAACACATGACACACTGTACGCCATTGTCAGAACAAATGCGTGTGATATTGTGGTGGGCAACACATGACACACTGTACGCCATTGTCAGAACAAATGCGTGTGATATTGTGGTTGGCAACACATGACACACTGCACGCCATTGTCAGAACAAATGCGTGTGAAGCTGTGTCAGGCAACACATGACACACTGTACGCCATTGTCAGAACAAATGCGTGTGAAGCTGTGTCAGGCAACACATGACACACTGTACGCCATTGTCAGAACAAATGCGTGTGATATTGTGATGGGCAACACATGACACACTGTACGCCATTGTCAGAACAAATGCGTGTGAAGCTGTGTCAGGCAACACATGACACACGGTACGCCATTGTCAGAACAAATGCGTGTGATATTGTGACGGGCAACACATGACACACTGTACGCCATTGTCAGAACAAATGCGTGTGATATTGTGGTGGGCAACACATGACACACTGTACGCCATTGTCAGAACAAATGCGTGTGATATTGTGACGGGCAACACATGACACACTGTACACCATTGTCAGAACAAATGCGTGTGATATGGTGGCGGGCAGCACATGACACACTGTACGCCATTGTCCGAACAAATGCGTGTGATATTGTGGTGGGCAACACATGACACACTGTACGCCATTGTCAGAACAAATGCGTGTGATATTGTGACGGGCAACACATGACACACTGTACGCCATTGTCAGAACAAATGCGTGTGATATTGTGGTGGGCAACACATGACACACTGTACGCCATTGTCAGAACAAATGCGTGTGATATTGTGACAGGCAATACATGACACACGGTACACCATTGTCAGAACAAATGCGTGTGTTTTTGTTAAGGATCTGCAGTTCGTGGCCCACGGATTCAAAGGAAATGTAGTGGTTATCGGTGCGGACGGCACTGCAGCTAATGCCGGCCAATCGAATGGCCGCTTATTTAAACTTTTTGAGGGTAAGCCAGATCATCGGTTCGTAAGCCAGCTTGCTAAGTGGCTAATGGGCTAAGTTTGCGAGAGCCCTCTATCAAACTTGATGGTGTCCTAGCAGCTCCCAGATTATTCAGTGGTCGAATTCCGATAAAGTTAGTGGGTGATCTAGAAGGGAAAACGGTCGCACATCATCGGAAGCCGTGTCTGGACACTTGAAGGGGTTGAGAGAAAGCACGCTTTAAAAAAAGTAAGCTCAGCTCAGCTGATTTTACACAATCTTCTTATTGGCGTTCAGAATGGCTATGCTCAAAGCGACATAGAGCCAGGATCGGTCTAATCACCAATCTAATCGACATCGGTCTAACCACCAAATTGCTTGCCCACGCTTAGTATGCATCTGGCACTGAAATAGGATGAGGAGTACGTGTAATGTTTGGATGATTAGGAAAAAGAAATTGATTGGGTCTGCTAAGAAGCAAAACGACCAGTGGCGTCGCCACGAAATTATTCCAGGGGGGGGGGGGCAAGGTCGAAAGGGGACCTCCTGTTCCCCGAAAGAGGTCCTCCATTGTGTTAGGGTCTCATATTGTTTTTAGGCTCTTATACTATGGTTCGAGAATGGGGAACATGATTTCATATTGGTGTTTTGTTTGTTCCTGGCATGGTGCATCATTTACTCAAAACGCAATAGCACTAATCATTTTCGCTGAAAACTGGGCCATACCAGGGTATAATTAAGTAATATTTGGATAAATGCATCAGTGCCAAAACAAACCAACGTCTCAATCCTTTCTCGAATCTTCCCGCTGGCGTCTAGATTGCAGCGAGCTGGCGGGGCTGGTGCTAAGCATATCTTACAGATATCTGCCATTGATCAACCCACTTTTAAGTCCTCGAAGTCTAACTGAATATAGCTAAATTCATCACTACTGTTATTTATTCCCACCAGCTTGATGTCATAAGCTAAGCTTGAACGATCATTTATCAGTCCTAGGACGACAATTTTGCAAAGGTGTCAACGAGAAGTGGATTGCATTGGTTTTCTGAGCGCCATTTTAGGAATCTGTTTATTTTTATAACATTTGGTGCTGGCTACAAGGCAACTGTCACACGAGCTAAAATATATCCTCAGCGAATAAATTCACGGCAAGAACAAGCATTGAACAGCAATGCATAAATGACAATGCAACAATGCAACAATGTCAGTGCATACATAATCCAAACCTTCAAATTCCACGCCGTCACGCCCATCGTTTTCGCTGTGCGGTACCGTTTTGTAAATTACTTTGAGAAGGTATGGAAGCTGGGAAGCTCTGATCATGCAGGCTATAATAACAGAAAACAAGTTTGTTGGAAGAAAATGCATTTAAAAACATCATACATTCCATTTTATATGGGGCATGGATGTTGTATTGTATGCTTGTGAGGGGTAATTCGTCCCCTCAATGTTGGCTTTGCCCGATGGGCGTATGTTTTGGAAAATTATTGAGGGACCAGTAAAGTACCTATATTTGCGTCAAGCAGGAGGGGGCAAACGGATTTGCAGGTGGGGGGGGGGCACCTACGCCCATTAAAAAGTCCTTGGATTTCGACCGCTATTTTGTCAAAGGGGACATTTCGAAATAATATAATTAGTTATCAACTAAATTGTCATGTGGAGGGGCCTAATCTACCACTATGGTTTCTGATTGGTCGGATTTCAACCCTAACTCCATCACCCAGTTCTTAGGTTGTATTTTGGTATCCCTTGATAGGTTAACTCACACTGCTAAAATTACACCTATACCACAAAACCGGATCGGTATCCCAAATAATCAAGCTGGAGCCCTCCAAAAAAGGAGAGATTCCAACAAATAAATGTCCGGGTCAGGAAAATGGCTCTGGAGCACCGAACAGTTTTTTTTCCAGATGCCTTCAAAAATTGCGTACGGCACCGAAAAGCATACCGGATCTCGAACAATCGAGGCGGGATGCAAAAACATGTCGCGAGAGGCTCGAAAAATCATGCCGGGATTCGGACTTTAAAAAACCCAGAAAAGATCCACAAAAATCGCTTTTGAGCCCAGAAAACTGGCGTTGGGTCTCCGGAACCACGCACATGGGCGCGATAAGTCACGCTGGGACCCAGAAAAATCGCACCGAAGTCCCAAAATCATACTGGGGCCCCACAAATGTGCGGCAGAAGCCCCAAATATACACAGCGGGACCCTAAGAGTACAACGGTACCCGAAAATACAACTAACCCTCCAAAGCGCACCGAGTCTCCCAAAAAGCGATAGGGCCTTAAAACATGCGTTGCAGCCCTAAATAAAGATACCGGGAGCTCTAAAAAACATACACTGCATGCTGGCAAGGCGCACAAGGGCCATGAGGACGCACAAGGGCCTGAAAAAGAGGCTGGGGTCACAAAAGGCAACATGGTTCCAAAAAGTACAATACGACCGGGAGCGAAATAAACACATCGGGATCTTCAGAAACGCCCTAACACGTAAAAATACTCGGTGCACAAAATAAAACAACAAAGCCCTAAAACGAGCAGGTTTCGAAGATGTATTAGGCCCATAACTTCAATTTAAAATGTATTACCCACCACTTTAAAATACAAACTTTCACAATGTCAGGCATTCCAGTTCATAGCACCCGGTCGCCACGACGGCAACGTCAGTGCACGTACACACCCATTTTTCGTATTCGGTGCATTCGCCACACTTCGTGCGATGCTACGGTTTCTGCTAGGCCTTCTGCGTTTTGCTAATTGCTGCCCCATGATAGACTTGCGCCATATTTGACGTGATGGAATGATTCGTATAGGCGTTCGCTGTGAAAGGTCGATTGATTTAATTCGATCATTAGTTTCCTACTTCCCACATTTTCTGGTAGTTATGAAATGCGGTTTCCGCTGGGCTTTGATGCACTTCATATCTTTGCTGCTATCCTCCCAGATTGGCTACCGAACCGAGGCCCTGCCTCAACGTTCTTTTTGGGACCCGTTGCGTCTTTCTTGGTCTATGATTGTGTACTATGGCTCCAATCCATTTTTGTTAGGGGCCTAAAACATTTTCGAACCCCCTGCTCGTTTTAGGGTTTGTTGCATTTTGGTGCACCGAGGATTTTTTTGACGTGTCAGGGCGTTTTCGAAGATCCTGATGTGTTTATTTAGCACCCGGTCTTTTTGTTTGTTTTGGAACCATGTTGCCTTTTGCGGCCCCAGCCACTTTTTCGGGCTCTTGTGCATTATCATGACCCCTGTGTACCTTGAAAGCTTCCGGTGTATTTTTTTTAGACCTCCCGGTATGTATATTTATGGCTGCAGCGTATGTGTTAAGGCCTTGTCGCTTTTTGTGAGACTCTGTGTGCTTTGGAGGGCCAGTTGTATTTTCGGCCCCCGTTGTGCTCTTAGGGTTCCGATGTGTTTATTTGGGGCTTCTGACGCACACTTGTGGGGCTCCAGTACAATTTTGGGGCTTCGGTACGATGCTTCTAGGTCCCAGAGCGGCTTATCGCGCCCAGGCGCATGGTTCCGGAGACCCAGCCCCAGTTTTCTTGGCTCAATACGATTTTTGTTAATGTTTTCTGATTTTTTACAAGTCCGAATCCCGGCCTGATTTCTCGAGCCCTTGGCGCCATGTTTTTGTATCCCTCCTCGATTGTTCGAGATCCGGTTTGTTTTTCGGTGCCGTACACAATTTGTGAAGGCATCTGACAATATGTACCGTGCTCCAGAGCCATATTTTTACCTGGGCATTTAGTTGTTGGAATTCTTCCTTTTTTTGGAGGGCTCCAGCTTGATTTTTTCCGGATACCGATCCGGTGTTTGTGGTCACACTGTGCTTACGTATGGCCCTAGACGCCAATTTTTGAGAGCCTCGACGGGACTACCGATGGAAATTGTGGGTCCCGAGCGCGATATTTGGGGGGCCCGGTTCGAGTTTGTGGGACGCGTTGTATTTAGCTGTGGTCCCAACGTAATTTTGGCGGTTCCTGTTGCAATTTTTCGGGCCTCGGAGCGAGTTTTCCGGGGCTCGCCGTATTTATTTGGAGACCCATACGCGAATTCTGGTGGACCGACGCGAATTTTGGTGGCCCCAGCGCGATTTTTGAGGCCCCTTCACGATTCTTGTGAGCTTATCCCTCTCAGGATGGAGGGGCCATATGCCCCTTTGACATAGCACTGCGGCCACTGAAGGATATTTGTTTTGTCCCGGAGTGACATTCCGGTTAAGGATTTATTTTGGGGGCAGCTGTAACTTTTGGGGCCCCGACGCGACCTTCTGGGCCTCCAGTGTGATTTTCAAGGGCGGCGATGCGACTTTTTCGAGTCCAATGTTATCTTTTGGGTCCCGACGTCATTTTCTTGGATCCCTAGCGCGAGCTATAGCGGCCTCGACACTTTTTGGGGGTCCAATGCGTTTTGGGGGCTTTTGGCGTCATTGTTGGGCCCCCGGTGATTATCCATGTCCGGATTGTTTTTCGTTGCTCCGGCTTCATTTGTTTTGGTCCCAATGAGACTGTTTGGCACGGTACGACCTGTCGTGCCCCCGGCATGATTTTCGTGGTCCGGGCGTGAATTTTTGGTACCCCAGGCTCAGCGTAATTTGCGGGGGCCCCGGCCAGATCTTTTGGGGCCCATATCGTGATTTAAAATACCCAGACACGACTCCTACTATTTCTTAGGGGTTTCTTCTTGCAAATTACAAGCCTCCTGTTGCGTCTTAAGGGTCTCGTCTCATTTCCTAGAGCCTTTTAACCGGTTTTCGACGTCTCCTTGTGTGTCCTACCCTCCTCCATATTCAATAGTCCTCCTCTCCCGTCTTGGAGGGCCTCCTCTTGCATTCTGGGGCCCCTTTAGCATGGCATGGGGCTTCTTCTCATCTTCGAGGGACATTCTTTGCCAAATTAGGGGCCTCCTGCCACGCCTCGTGGTCCTCCTCCTTTATCCCGGCAAAGCCTTACCCGTCTTGAGGGATCTTCAATTTTGGAAACCTCACCTCCTTCGATACCTGCTACCACTCCCATCTTAAGGGCCTCCTCTCATTTCCTGGGAACTCTTTCCGGTCTTCAGGGCCTCATTTGGTTTGGGACACAATGAAGTCGCCTATTTTAGGGGCCTCCTCGTTCATCATGGGGTCTCATTTCCAATCTTGTGTCGTTCTCTTCCGAATTAGGTGCCTCCTGCCATGTCTCTGGATCATCCTTTTCTATCTCGGTGGAACCACACCCGTTTGGGGCCTGCTTTTGCGTCTCCGAAACCTCATCTCATATCCACTGGCTTCCTTTTCCGTCTTAGGGCCTCCTCTCATATTCTGGGGCCTCCTTTCCAGTGTTGGGGCCTCCTTTGCAATCCTGGTTGCCTCCGTGCCATTTTTGACACTCTCTTGATTTCTGGGGACTCCTACCCTCTCCTAGGTGACTCCTTTTTCAAATTAGGGGCCTCCTCTCACGTCATGGGACCTCCTTATCTGTGTTTGGAGCCTCATTATCCTCTTAGCAGGGTGCTTTTGCGTCCTAGTCCTAGATCTTCTCTTCTAGGGTCCTCCTCTTCCAAAATATGGGCCTCATCTGGCTGGTCTCGGTGGCCTTCTCTCATTCCTGCGGAGACCTTCTTACCCGTCTTGGGGCCCTATTACGTCCGGAGAAATCTCCCCTATCAGGTCTTAATTGTATATTGCAGGGCATCCTCTTCCGTCTTGGGGGCCTCGTTTTCCAATTTAAGAATATCCTGCCACCCATCGGAAGCCTTTTCGTCTAACCTGGGTGGCTTCTTTCCCGTCTCGGTGGCATCCTTTCAGTCCTGAGGGCCTCCTTTTCGTGCTGGGGGCCTCCTTTTCGTCCTGGGCTCCTTTTCGTCCTGGAACTGTTCTACGTCTTAGGGCCTCTTTTCGTCCTTTGCATCTTTTTCTGGGGCCTTTTTCCTGGGTCTCCTTTTAGTCCTGGGGGCCTCCTCCCAATCTCTGTTCTACGTCTTGGTGCCTTCCTTTGCGTCCTGAGGGCATCCTTTTCGTCCTGGGGGCCTCCTTTTCGTCCTAGGGGCCCCCCCACAATCTCTATTCTACGTCTTAGGGGCCTCATTTTCGTCCTGGGGTCCTCCTTTTCGTCATGGGGGCCACCTCCCAATCTCTGTTCTACGTCTTAGGGGGCCTCATTTTCGTCCTAGGGGCCTCCTTTTCGTCCTGGGGACCTCATCCCAATCTCTGTTCTACGTCTTGGGGGCATCCATTTCGTCCTTGGGTGCATCCTTTTCGTCCTGGGGGCCTCCTTTTCGTCCTGGGGGCATCCTTTTCGTCCCGGGGGCCCCCTTTACGTACTGGGGGCCTCCTCCAAATCTCTGTTCGACGTCTTGGGGCTTCCTTTTCGTCCTGGGGGCCTCCTTTTCGTCCTGGGGGCCTCCTCCCAATCTCTGTTCTACGTCTTGGGGGCCTGCTTTTCGTCCTTGGGTGCATCCTATTCGTTCTGGGGGCCTCCTTTTCGTCCTGGGGGGCCTCTTTTAGTCCTGGGGGCCTCCTCCCAATCTCTGTTCTACGTCTTGTGGGCCTCCTTTGCGTCCTGGGGGCATCCTTTTTCGTCCAGGGGGCCCCCTTTTCGTCCTGGGGGCCTCCTCCCAGGCCTGGGGGCCTCCTCCCAATCTATGTTCAACGTCTTGGGGCCTCCTTTTCGTCCTTGGGTGCATCCTTTTCGTTCTGGGGGCCTCCTTTTCGTCCTGGGGGGCTCCTGTTAGTCCTTGGGGCCTCCTCCCAATCTCTGTTCTACGTCTTGGGGGCCTCCTGTGCGTCCTGGGGTCATCCTTTTCGTTCTGGGGACCTCCTCTTCGTCCTGGGGGCCTCCTTTTCGTCATGGAAGGCCACCTCGCAATCTCTGTTCTACGTCTTAGGGGCGTCCTTTTCGTCCTGGGGGCCTCCTTTTCGTCCTGGGGTGCATACTTTCTGTCCTGGGGCATCCTTTTCGTCCTGGGGGCCCCTTTTTCGTCCTGGAGGCCTCCTCCCAATCTCTGTTCTACGTCTTGGGGCCTCCTTTTCGTCCTGGGGCCTTTTTCGTCCTGGGGGCCTCTTTTCGTCCTGGGGTCTCCTCCCAACTCTGTTCTACGTCTTGGGGCCTCCTTTTCGTTATGTGGAGCATCCCTTTCGTCATGGGGGCCTCGTTTTCGTCATGGGGCCTCCTTTTCGTCCTGGGGCCCTCCTCCCAATCTCTGTTCTACGTCTCTTATAGAGATCTGACTATATTTCCTGGGGGCCTCGTCAGTCTTGAGGCCTCATTGACAGCATGATCTTCTGTCCCGTCGGCCTCCTTGCTCACCTTTTTTGCTGTGCATTTGCGGATAGGGGCCTCCTCAAATTTCAGGGGGGGCAGTTTCACGGCAGGGGGGGGCGATTGCCCCCGCTGCCCCCCCCAGGTGGCGACGCCCTTGAAAACGATCGTGCGATAATCCATACTCAATATAATACAATACCGTAAGCAGAGGCGAATCTAGAAGCATTGGCTTGGAGGAGTAAAAACGAATGAAATATAATCACATTTGAATGGCTAACATTCGTCGGGTCCATTTAAGACAATATTTATTTTTTTTAATGTTCTCCGATTTCGCAACATGTTGTGTTAGTGCACAATATCGGCAAAATGTCGTCTCTTAGGGGAGTGACAGAGCCCAATCGCTCCCATTGGATTCGCCACTGACCGCAAACCGTCACAAAAACTGCGGGTATGTTTCCAATATATGTCACCTACGCTCGAGGGCTAAGTAGCAGGCTTTGTCACCTCTGCTAGATTAGATCATCACTAGGATGGTCGGCCCTGTCAACAATGGACGTTGTAACAATGTTTACAATGAGCGTCAAACAATGTGCGTTAATTCTAGCATTATGGTGAAAATTATGTTGCGACATTTTTTTGCAACGTGCGTTCTGTCTGTCTTTGATATAGGCTAAAAAGAAATGTGGATGATATGTACCATCCACTTGCAGGGCTCGTAATGCGATAAGTTCACAGGTTTCACCCAATATCAATTGCTGATGATAGGTTGACAGATTTGGTTTTAGCTACGAAATTCCAAGACTTTATCTGTCAGCCTAATATTACTTCGTTTCATTCTGAGATCTGTATGAATATCAGTACTTTTGGATGTCAACAGTTCACAGGAAATTTCGCGAGAAGGAAATCGCGCTGACAAAATATTACACACTTTTGAGGAATAATTCCTCATTGTCATTTTCAGCTGACATTTTCTGGCTGCTGGGTTGTTCAGTATCGCCAGCATCTCCGAACCTGAAACTGCTCGACCCTGTTGCATACATTGTTCTCATCACGTCCCAATGTGGTGTCATATCGGACAGCGGTGCCCGTGCTCCGAAGGTTAAAAAAACGCCTATCATAGTATCGAGTTGCTCCGCTGCCACGGAGCTGCCACGCAATGAATTAGGCCGCTCATGACTACTACTAGACAAAACCTCCGCTTTTCGCGGTTTCTGGCACTTTACAGCACGGAGGTAGTGAAGTGTCGGACATAGCCCAGGTCTGTGGACTTAGTTAGTCTCGGTTTTGTCTTTTGGGCCGCTTGGGGTTGATCCAAAAACGATGACATTGACCTTTTTGTTGACCTTGCTAGTTCAACCCAGGACATTGCCGTAAGGTAACCTCGGATGACAATTTTTGGGCGTGGAACCAGGCTTTCGTAATTTTGAATGCTGAATTCCAATGCAGCGTCCATTTTTACGCAAGAGAAGTGAATGCTAGAAATTGAATAATTTGTTTTTATGTTTAAAATGTGGTCACAACTTTGACCCAAGCTGGTACCTTCCTCGTGTGGCAAAATACTACGCGAGCGATACGTCACTGGAATTCCTCTAAGGAACACATTGGTAGGCATTTGATGCGCAATCCAGCTGTAACTTTGATAACATTTGCAAAATTAATTGCTTTTCTCTGAAATATTTCAGATTTGGCTTCACCCCACAGGTCACCCAATGACCCTACGGAGCCAAATTTGGCGCCAACCGCTAGACCTCGTCACAGCCTGTACGCCGATTGGCGTTTCTCTAGCATACCTGGCTTGGAATCGGCAGGGTGTTCGAATCGGTGGGGTTGTACTGGCCCTCAAGCTCCATATGCTCGTAACAACTGCAAAATGACGAATGCTGTTCAGCGTTATCTTCGGGGTCTGTTTTCGTCTCCCAGTGGTTTCCCTCGATAGAGAAAGAATAGCGGCGCACCTCGGCGCGAATTTCTAAACACCCTTTCCTTCGTCGTTTTGCGTCTGATGTGAAACTTTCAGCTTCAGTTCATGTCAGGTCATTGACCTTGCTCAGGTGAAAAAGGGCCGCTGAATTTATTTCGGGCCTCCGATGCGAATTCTGTGGTCCCCGACATCAAGTTGTTTAGCACCAAGTGCATTATTTTTTGGTAGCCCGGCACGTTTTCTTCGGCCCCGACACGAGTTATCAGGGCACCGCTGCACTTGGTCGGAGACACGACGGGAATTTTGTGACACAAGCTCGATTTTTGGAGGCTCCGGCGCGGCTGTGGAAATTCTAGGAGCCCGCTATTTAATTCGGGCCCTCAAACGGAATTTTGTCATAGCCCTGACGCAAAATGCTCCCGGCCGCTTTTCACACACCATGTGTCGAAGCGGCGCATTCACACCCTATTGCATACGCTATAACTTGACCTAAGAGGTATTGTATTCAATTATTATCTAATACCTAGCCTGGGTTTTACTTCAAGGCACCTATAAAGCCTGAGGGCTGAGAGCTCACTATCGTCTACGGCTCCCACGCTATTAAAGACAAACCTGGTGGAGGCAAAACAAATCCGTATCGTGACACACAGGTTAAGGTATTCATTCTTTACACAAACAGACAGACAGACAGACAGACAGACGGACAAACAGACAGACAGACAAACGGACAGACGGACAGACGGACGTTTCTCGACAACTTCAGAAACCGACCGTCATGTATTAAATATTCGATAGAGCTTTCTTGTGACTTAGTCACTCTAAGTTCTATCTACGGTTTTGAATAGACTAGTACAAGATGGCACTAGTACAAGAGCGCCTGTTGAATGCTGCACCGGAGCGTACCTATTTACACTATAATCGCAAGATGGCACCAGTAAAAGCGTGCCTGTTGAATGCTGCGCCGGGGTACTACAGCTAGATATTGTCGCCAGATGGCACCAGTGCAAGTGCGCCTGGTGAATGCTGCACCGGGGTGCACCTGTTTATGATATTATTAGATGCACGCCAACCTCCCAGAATTTGGTGTGCTAAAAATCAATTCAGGCCATTACGCTCCCAATCATGTTTGGACTGAGTGAAACCAAAATTGGCTAATATACACAAGCCTAACCCAACTTAAAGTACCTTGACCATACCAAACCTAACCTAAGCTAGCTTGATTTAACCTAACCTAGCCTAACCTGACCTGACTTGATCTGACCGAACCTAACTTCATCTGGCCTACACTGCACTCTTCCTTCAATACCACGCTCCGTATAACACAGCTGCATTTCCCTACATACACCATACGTTATATTCACCTATAAATGCTCTCCCAACAAATAGCTTGGCTGGCGTGGCAGCACGGGCGCATCAAAACAATTCCACCAGTGAAGTTGGCTCCAGCAAACCCGAACGTGCATCGATGCAATGAGCCTGCTGAGAAGGCCGAAAATGATGTTCGGTAATGTTTCAGAGCAGCCTTGATTATATGAATAGTATTTTTAATGGGGGGGGGGGGGTAAATATCAAGGTATCGTGGAAATCACAACCTTTGAGGATATGCGTGTACATCACTTTTCATCTAAAATATGGCCTGACAGGGAAGTTGATGGGGTACGAACCAGAGTATGTTTTCCGGGTCGCAACACTCACCACTCTCACCGCGATGGATGACCACTGGCGCACGGCAGGTGTCGATGGTCAACGGGAAAGGTGCAGCCGGTACATGGAACCGGGTAATGCAGGCAACGGTGTATCGTCACTTTTAGCCGTTTTCCAGCACCAGACCCAATCGTGAAAAACGACGAAAACGGCCGCCTTTTCTTCAAACTCCTCCCTGGTTGCACTTACCACGTGTGGCAAAAATGTTTACACTGCCGGTCTTGAAGATTGTCTTGGCTGTGCAGTGATGTCGGTGTCGTGTCGATCGGTGCCCTGGTTTACGAACTATGCTGGTTGAAACCGAGCCGATTCGGCGCGCTAGAATTGGGGATATTCGGACGTCAGAATTCCAATTTCACAAGCAAACCAATTGACGACAGAGGATTTCGGCGCAGCCCGTTTTCTCATCACACCGATGTCGCCCACGTGCCGCTTGTTGATCCGATCACACCCAAATTGTGCCCGACAGGTAGCCAGCACCATGGATTTTCACGTGGTGTCACACATCCCTCATTTCCTGCGATGTGAGCCGAGCTGGCCGCAAATACATGGCGGTCGGGTTTTTAGTCGGAGAGAGCCCCAGTCTATGTTAAGCAGGAGTAGGTGTGTCGCGCGAATCTTGAGCGCATGGCACACGCTATGCTTCGCCTAACCCTACAAATTGTACATTTCCGGATACCCCCTGTGACGGGATACCCGCCCACCGAATTTGATAGCTCTGGTATGCGTCGCTCTCAGGCCGGATGTGCCTAACTCAAAACAGATGCACGCGCCTGATGGTCGCAGGGCACAGTGCACCGACCATGTCGCCGACCACAAAAGCACACAGTTTCCTATCGGGCACGTGATGCCACGAAGTATCATGTTCGTGCGACTTGTGGTATATGCTGTGGCTGAGAAGCCACCAGACCTCTGTCCCCAAGCCGTGCCGAGAAGCCATCAGGCCGTGCTGAAAGGCCACCAGAGCTCTATCACCAAGCCGTGCCGAGAAGCCACCATACCTCTGCCACCAGGCCCTGCTGAGAAGCATGGGTGTAGCCACGGTTCCGAAATTGGGGGGGGGGACAAACCAGGGAAACGGTAAGTTTGAACAGGATAGAGGGGTAGGCCGCATCCCCCTCCAAACAAATCCATGGATTTCAGCCACTTCATTTTCTATATCTGGTTTTCAGATTTACCATTGTTCAAAATAATATATTTGGGACAAAAATTTCGCCAAAATTAGCAAGTTTCACTCCTTACCACTGCCTATGAACATTTAGCTTTATGTCGTATGTGCTGGGCCCGATTTCACAATCACCATAGAGCATTGCTGTAGGTACGTTAAACGTTGCCCGTTTGTAGCAGGAAAAACAGGAAATATTGGACGATGGTTTTGTTGTAGTAAATATGGACTTACATTAACCTTTCCCATGTTTTTAAGTTTTACGGGGCCACATTTCGATGAATTTGCAACCAAGGCGGTGCAGGGTGTGGTACTGATCGCATGCGCCCCCCACATGGAAGGAGGCATGCCTCCGGCCGGCAAAAGGTGCCCCTCTGAAAAGGTTTCAGTGTACCAGCTATAATTTTTCAGCCAGAGGTGTCCCTATGAAAGAAAAAGGCACTTCATTGGAAGGAAAGGCGCCCCTTCGGGAAGGACCGTTTGTAACTCGCCCCCTCGAAATTTTCAGCCAGAAGCTGAAAGGTGCTTTCGCAGTGGCGCCGCTCTAAAGAAATGGCGTCCCTCCAGACAAGTGGACGCCCCCCCTCCCCATGACAATTCCTGAATCCACCCCTGATTACAACATTGCTCTCTCGCGGTGTTATGAACTCCGGCTTGGTTAAAAATCGTGCGCAGTCACGTGTGGCTTCTCTTGGAAATTTCACAACTTCCGTTGAACCATTAAGAGGAATGCGGACAATTTGAAGGAAGAAAGAATGACAAGAGACAAACAAAAGAATGACACCCACATAAAGCAAATTTAAGCCATAGCGACGAAACGCGAGGACTTTGAAAAATGACAACTAACCTTTGACCTTGAGGCTTGACCCGACATGTCCCGGGTTGAAATGTTACTCGAGGGTTGCCGACGGGCTATCTCTTGATACCAAACATGGGTAGCTTTTGGAGAAAACGAAGAAACGCCGGGCGATTGAAGAAATGAGCTCTACTTTTGACTTTGAAAATGAAAGTGATTTCTGAACAATTTGCTGGAGTACCTCACGGCACGTCGAATGACACCCACTTGATGAAAATTGAAGACGCAGCGACGAGGTGCGAGGACTTCGAGCAATTTAAGCTAACCTTCGATCTTGTGGCTTGACATTTACATGTCCCGGTTGAAATGTTACTCGAGGTTCACCACAGGCCATTGCTTGATACCAGATGTGGGTAGGTTAGGGCGAAGAAAAAAATTAGAGGCGACCAAAGAAATTGGTTTGACCTTTGACCTTTCAAATTAGTTCGATTTTGTAACATTATAATACGGCATAAGCCACGTCGAATGTCACCCACTTGGTGCAAATTGAACACATAGCGACGAATCGCGAATACTTTAAAAAAAAAGTGCAAACTAGTCTTTGACCTTGAGGTTTGACCTTGACATAACCCGGTTTCAAAATGTTACTCGAGGGTTCACCGTGGGCTATCGCTTGATAGTGAATCTGGGTAGGCTCGGGTGAACAAAAAAATGCGAGGGTACCGAAGAAATCAGTTTGAATTTTTACCCGTCGATATTATTTTGAATTATCAATTTTTTTTCATACAGCACACCAAGCGCAGTCCAATAACATCCATTTTCTGCAAATTGAAGCCATAGCGATGAAACTCGAGGTCATCGAAGAACTCAATCAAACCTTTGACCTTGGCATGTCCCGGTTTGAAATGTTACTCAAGTGTTCACCACTGGCTATCGCTTGATACCAGATTTGGATAGGTTTGAGCGAAAACGGAACAAAATTTAGACGACCGAAGGATCAGCTCGACCCTTGCCCTTAAAAAATAATTCGATTGCTTAGCATTCTGGTACCGCATAACAAGCCACGTCGAATGACACCCATTTAATGGAAATTGAAGCGATAGCAACCGAACAGCGCGTTCGGTCAATATCGCATTAAAATTGCCATCTAACAAATCAAGCTAACCTTTGACCTTGAAGTCTAACTTTGACATGTACCGGTTTGAAATATTATACAATGGTTCATCACAGGTTATCGCCTGATCAAGGGCGTCGCTACCGGGTGGGCAGAGGGGGCAGTCGCCCCCCCCCCCCACTGCCATGAGACTGGGGGGGGGGCGCCGCCCCCCTGAAATTTGAGGAGGCCCCTATTCGGAAATGCACAGGAAAAAAGTGAGCAAGGATGCCGACGAGACATGAGAGGAGGCCTCCAAGACGTGAGAGGAGGCGCCATAATTTGAAGAAGGAGTCACCTAGGAGAAGATAGGAGGCCCCAGAAATCAAGGGAGTGCCAACAATTGGCACGAAGGCCCCCAGGATTGCAAAGGACGCCCCCAGGATTGCAAAGGAGGCCCCCAGGATTGCAAAGGAGGCCCCAAGATTGCAAAGGAGGCCCTCAGGATTGCAATGGAGGCCCCCAGGATTGCAAAGGAGTCCCACAGGATTGCAAAGGAGGACCCTAGGATTGCAAAGGAGGCCCCCGTGATAATAAAGGAGGCCCCCAGGATTGCAAAGGAGGCCCCCAGGACTGAAAAGGAGGCCCCAGGATTGCAAAGGAGGCCCCATGATTGCAAAAGAGGCCCCCAATATTGCAAAGGAGGCCCCCAGGATTGCAAAGGAGGCCCACAGGATTACAAAGGAGGCCCCATGATTGCAAAGATGGCCCTCAGGATTGCAAAGGAGGCCTCCAGGATTGCGAAGGAGGCCCCTAGGATTGCAAAGGAGGCCTCCGTGATTACAAAGGAGGCCGCCATGATTTCAAAGGGGGCCTCCAGGATTACAAAGGAGGCCCCCATGATTGCAAAGGAGGCCCCAGGACTGCAAAGGAGGCCCCAGGATGCAAAGGAGGCCCCAGGATTGCAAAGGAGGCCCCCAAAATTGCAAAGGAGGCCACCAGGATTGCAAAGGAGGCCCCAGGATCGCAAAGGATGCCACAGGATTACAAAGGAGGCCCCCAGGATTGCAAAGGACTCCAGGATTGCAAAGGAGGTCCTGGGGATTGCAAAGGAGGCCACCAGGATTGCAAAGGAGGCCCCAGGATCGCAAAGGAGATCCCTGGATTGCAAAGGAGGCCTCCAGGATTGCAAGGGAGGCCCCCGTGATTACAAAGGAGGCCCCCATGATTGCAAAGGAGGCCCCCAGGATTGCAAAGGAGGCCCCCAAGATTGCAAAGGAGGCCCACAGGATTACAAAGGAGGCCCATGATTGCAAAGGAGGCCCTCAGGATTGCAAAGGAGGCCTCATGATTGCAAAGGAGGCCCCAATACGGGAAGGGAGACCTCAGAAATGAGAGGAGGCCCTACGGCGAAAGAGAAAGGCAGTGGATATGAAATGATGTTTCGGAGACGCAAAAGCAGTCCCCAAAACGGGCAAGGTTCCACCAAGATAGAAAAGGATGATCCAGAAAAGTGGCAGGAAGCACCTAATTCGGAAGAGGACGATATAAGATTGGAAATGAGACCCTATGATGAGCGAGGAAGCCCCTAAAATAGGAGAGAAGGACCATTAGATGAGAGGGATGGCTCCCAGGCGAGAAAGAAGGCTTTAAGACGGGTAAGAAGGTTCCCAGGAAATGACTAGGTAATTGAGATAGGAAAGGTTGCTTGTAATTTGGAAGAGGAGGCACCCGAGAGAGAAGAGGAGTCCACCAGGAGATAAGAGGCCATCCTTAAAATGGGCAAAGATAGAATGAAAACGCAGAACAGGAGGCCCCCAAGACGTGAGAGGAGACCCCTAATTTGAAAAAGAAAGCCTCTAGAAGAGAACAGGAGGTCCCTGCCGGACTCGAGAGGAGTCCCTCAAGACGGAATAGGAGGTATCCAGGGCCAAATTAGGCTCCGATGACCGGAAGGAATTCCCAGGAAATGGGAGAAGATGGGAGTGGGATAGGTAGCAGGTATGGAAGGAGGCGATGCTTCCAAAATTTAAGATCCCTCAAGACCCCTCAAGCTTTGCGAGGACAAAGGAGGCGGCCCACGAGGCGTGGCAGGAGGCCCCTAATTTGGCAGAGGATGCCCCTGAAACATGAGAGGAAGCCCCATGCCATGTTAAAGGGGCACCAGGATGTAGGAGGAGGCCCTCCAAAACGGGACAGGAGGACTATTGAATATGGAGGAGGGTAGGACACACGAGGAGAAATCCAAAACCGGTAAAGAGGCCCCAGGAAATGAGACGAGACCCCCAAGACGCGAGAGGAGGCCTATAATTTGCAAGAAGCCCCTGAAATGGTAGGAGTCGTGCCGAGTACTTGAAAATCACGACATGGGCCCAAAAAGATCCGGCCGGGACCCTGCAAATCACGCTGAGCCTGGGGGTACCAAAAAGACCCAAAAGACCATGAAAATCACGCTAGGGGCACAATAGGTCGTACCGTTCCCCAACAGTATCACTGGGACACAAATGAAGCTGGGGCAGCGAAAAACAATCCGGACATGGATAATCACTCTGGGGCCCCAACAATGACACCAAAAGCCACCAAAACGTATTGGACCCCCACAAAGTGTCCAGGTCGCTAAAACTCGCGTTAGGGATCCAAGCAAATGACGTCGGGACACACAAGATTACATTGGACTAAAAAAAATAGCGTCGCAGCCCTTGAAGATCTCACTGGGGACCAAAAAGGTCGCGCCTTGACCCCAAAGGTTGCAGCTGCCTCAAAAATCAATTATCAACCGGAATGTCACTCTGCGCCCCAAAAAATCGTGTCAAAGTCCCATCAAAACCCGTTGGGCACTGGAAAAAAACGTGTCAGGGCATCGAAAAAAATCGCACCTGGAGACCGAAGAATCGTACCGGGACCCAAAATATCCCATAAAGACCTTTAAAAAAAGAGCTCGATGTCCAAAGGTTCACAGCGAGACTCGATCGAATCGACCCCAGCACAGGAAACTGAAAAACAGGTCCGGAAAAACATTACCCGGCGGGCTTTTATACTCTGAAAGGTGCCATCGGCTGAAACAAAAACTTCTTCGGTGGCCGCAGTGGCATATCAAAGGGGCAAATACCCACTCCCTCCTAAGAGGGATGTGCTCCCAAGAATCGAGCCGAGGCCCCCAAAAGTCTCGCTGGGGCCACACAAATTCGCGTCGGTCCACCAGAATTCGCGTAGAGGCTCCAAGTAAATATGGCGGGCCCCAGACAACTCGCTCCGAGGCCCGAAAATCTGCAATAGGAACCGCCAAAATCGCGTTGGGGCCACAGCTAAGTACAACGCGCCTCGCAAACTCGAACCGGTCCCACCAAATATCGCGCTCGGACCCACAATTACCATCGGTAGTATCAAAGATTTGGTCTGGGCATCAAAAATTCACGTCGGGTCTGCCAACAATTGGCGTCTAGGGCCCCACATAAGCACCGTGTGACCCCCAAAGTCGCATCGGTATCCAAAAAATAAAGCCGGAACCCTCCAAAATAAGGATGGATTCCAAAAAAAATCCGGGTCAAGAAAATGGTTCTGGAGCACCGAACATATCATCAGATGGCTTCACAAATCGCGTACGGCATGGAAAACCATACCGGAGCTCGAAGAAAATCGAGGTGAGATACAAAAACTTGGCACCAGGGACTCGAAAAATCAGGCCGGGATTCGGAATTTAAATAAAATTCAGAAGAGATCCACAGAAATCGCGTTGAACCCAGATAACTGGCGTTGGGTCACCGGAACCACGCGCCTGGGCGCGATAAGTCGCGCTATGACCCAGAAATATCGTACCGAAGCCACCAAAATCGTACTGGGGCCCCACAAATGTGCGTCAGAAGCCCCAAATATACACAGTAGGACCCTAAGAGCACAACGGGTACTGAAAATGCAAATGGCTCTCTAAAGCGCAGTCCCGCAAAAAGCGACAGGGCCCTAAAACATGCGTTGCAGCCCTAAATACCGGGAACTCTAAAAAAAAAACACAAAAAGAACACCGGAAGCTCTCAAGGCACACAGGGGCCATGTGACCGCACAAAGGCCTGAAAAAAGGCTGGGGCCGCAAAAAGCAACATGGTCTCAAAACGAACAAAAATACCGGGCACTAAGTAAACACATCGAGATCATTGAAAGCGCCCTGACAACTAAGAAAAATCATCGTTCCACAAAAAAAAGCAACAAACCCTAAAACGAGCAGGGGTTTCGAAAATGCGTTGGGCCTCTAACAAAAATGGATTGGAGCTCTAAGACACATCCGTAGACGAAGAAATACGAAACGGGTCCAAAGACCCGTTTCGGGTCTTTGCACACTCAGGCAGGGACTCGATTTGGTAGCCAACCTGGAAGCAGGTTTAATCAAAGATATGAGGTGTATCAAAGCTCAGCGGGTATCCGCCTTTCCTCACCATGAAATATGGGAAATGTGGAACCAATGATTGAATTTCATTAATCGAACTTTCGCAGCGAACGCCCATACGAAGCATTTCATCACGTCAGATATGGCGCAAGTCTATCATGTGGCAGCAATTAGCAAAGCGTAGGAGGCCAAGCAGAATCCGTAGCATCGCACTAAGTGTGGCGAATGCGCCGAATGCGCAAGATGGGTGTGCACGTGCACTAACGTTGGCGTCGTGGCGACCGGGCACTATGAACTGGAATGTCTGAAATTGGGAAATTTTACATTTTAAAGTGATTTGTGTACGTGTAATTTCAGCAGTGCGAGGTGACTTATCAAGGGATACCAAAAGAATACATTCGAACAGGGTGGGGGAGCTAGGGTTGAAATCCGACGAATCAGAAACGATAGTGGTAGATTAGGCCCCTCGACAGGATAATTCAGTTGGTTACTAATTATTGTATTTAAAAAGGTCCCCGTTGACAAAATAGTGGTCGAAGTCGGAAAACTTTTTTTTAAGTAGGTGAACCCACCCCAAATACGTTTGCCGCCCACCCCCTCCCCTTGACGCAAATATAGGTATGTCACTGGTCCCCCAATAATTTTTAGAAACATACGCCCATGGAACAAAGCCAACATTGTTGCGGCAAATTCCCCCTCACAAGCATGCAAAACGACACCGATGGCCCATATTAAATGGAGAAATTATGTTTTTAAACGTATTTTCTTCCTACAAACGTGTCTTCTGTGATTACAGCCTGTATGATTAGAGCTTCTCAGCATCAATACCTTCTCAACGACATAATTTACAAAAGGGTATAGCACAGCGAAAACCATGGGCGTGACGGCGTGGAATTTGGAGGCTTTGCATTATTTATGCAGTGTCATTGTTACATTGTTGCATTGCCATTGATGCATTGTTGTTCAATGCTTGTTCTTGCCGTGAATTTATTTGCGGAGGATTTCTTATTTTAGTTTCTGTGCCAAGTGCCTTGCAGCCAGCACCAAATGTTATAAAAATAAATAAATTCATAAGATGACGACAGAAAACCAATTCAATCCACTTCTCGTTGTCACCTTCGCGAAATTGTCGTCCTAGGACTGAGAAATGATCGTTTAAGCTTGTGTATGAGATCAAGCTGGTGGTAATGACTAACAGTAGTGACGAACCTTGCTATATTCAGTTAAACTTGGTGGACATAGAAGTGGGTTGATCAATGGGTGATGTCTTTAAGATATGCTTAGCACCAGCCCCACCAGCTCGCTGCAATCTACAGGCCAGCGGGAAGATTCTTCTCGTCGATAAAGCATAAAGATATTGGTTTATTTTGGCACTGACGTATTTATGCACATTTGCTTATTTATACCCTGGTGTGGCTTAGTTCTCAGCGAAAAAAAAAGATTCTTGCTATTGTGTTTTGCATAAATGATGCACCATGCCAAGAACAAACAAGACATCAATATGAAATCATGTTCCCAATTCTAGAACCATACTAAGAGTCTAAAAAGCAATAGGAGGCCCTAACACAGTGGAGGCCCCCTTTCGGGGAGCAGGAGGCCCCTATCAACATTGCCCGCCCCCCTGGAAGAATTTCGTGGCGACGCCACTGCGCCTGATACCAGATTTTGGCTGGTTTGGGTGAAAACGAAAAAAAATGGTAGGGGACGAAAGACACCGGTTTGCGTTGGACCTTGAACATTAAAGTGGTAATATGAGACCTATGTAGTTGTTTCCAGCGTGTTCAGTACCAGCAGAAATATTTGTGGTAATTGATTCGAACGATCCCGTCGCTGAATGTCAATGACAATACAAATACGCCTCTGGCGAACTCGTCGCTGAATACGAATGCTAATACAATATTAACTTGACGTACGTGCCTAAGGCTGTCCATGACTCCGCTCCATGGGCTTGAAGATATCCAAGGACACCCAGAGTCACGTTTCCTCAAGATATATCAATATATGCGCAGGGGAATGCAACCTAAGACGTATAAAGCCTTGCAATAATGCAAATTTGCTGCCTCACAAAGCACAATTTTCCACCCAAGCGAAATCACAAGATGGTCAAGTTTCATGTTATTCAAGAACGGCCCGGAAGCAGAAATTTATAACGATTGCTGATTTACCATTCGGAGATTTTGTGACGACTGGTAGCCCGTGAAGCCCGTTGATGGGCTAGATCGGCTTCTAGTATTTTTGGTGATTCTCTGGCGTATATATTTTAACTTCAAATGTGACTAAGTATAATTTTTTTGGCGATCATACTCAGGTAGCTGAGGCTTGGGAGGGGGGACACGAAAGAAATTGGAGGGGATAAATCGTAACTTTTCAGAAATTGGGGGTAGGATATGTCCCCTCCCCAGCCTCCCCCCAGTGGTTACACCCATGCCGAGAAGCCACCAGACCTCTGCTGCCAAGCCGTGCTCAGAAGACACCAGACCTGTCACCAGGTCGTGCCGAGAAGCCACCAGCTTGGTGTCACCGACTTTGGCCTGAACCGTCCCGTGTAATCATTGCGCGGCGATCTTGGCCATGCGAACTATGGACTCCGACACTGGATGCCCACTGGATGCTGACAACTGGGTAAAACATCTCCGATCTCCCCACTGGATGCTGACGACTGAGGTACCACAGGTCTCCATCGGCACCAACATCTTCAGCTAATGTCGAGCTAAGGTCTATGAGGGAGATGCTACCCTCTGCCACTGTTCGCGCATAAAATACCACGCGACATTGCATTGTTGGCCTATTCGTTGAAGTGACCGAACGCGGGCCTCGTTTCGAACGAGCTCGACACACCAATGTCTCCTCGCTATCGAGAAGCCACTGCTCATGTGCTAGCTCCGCACTCCAGCCCGCAGCAAACGCCGGCGATCTCGGACTCACTGGCCGACGCGGGTCACTGGTGACCCCGCTGCGGGTGTAAGCAGACGCGGGTCACTCGTGGCCGCGCTGCGGGTGTGAGCGGACGCGGGTCATTCGTGACCGCGCTGCGGACGCGGGTATGACCGGACGCGGGTCACTAGTGACCGCTGCGCGCCACTACGAAGAAGCAGCCGGTGTGGTCGGCCGCCTTGGAGACGGGACACAGGCGCGGGATCTGCCGCCAGCGCGTCTGTCGCAGGTCGGCCGACGCCAGCGCCTCGGAGACCAGCTGGCTGGTGAGCGGCACCGACGGAAACCGCAGCGTGTCCACCAGGTAAAAGGTGTTGCCCAGCGCGCCCTGAGAGACAGACGCCCAGTCTGTCAGGTGTACTTCCGGACAGACACACAGCCGGTCAGGTGCCCTGCCGGACAGACACACAGCCGGTCAGGTGCTCTGCCGGACAGACACACAGCCGGTCAGGTACGCTGCCGGACAGACACACAGCCGGTCAGGTACGCTGCCCGACAGACACACAGCCTGTCAGGTGCTCTGCCGGACAGACACAAAGCCGGTCAGGTGCCCTGTCGTACAGACGCACAGTCGGTTAGGTGCCCTGTCGTACAGACGCACAGTCGATCAGGTGCCCTGCCGGACAGACGGAGCGGTCAGGCACCCAAATCGTGGAGGATGCTGAGCTCAGAGTAACTCTAATTTGACTCAAGTTTAATGTTCATCCTAGTTCTTCAACGTTCTGTAGATCACAAAGGCAATCAATATTTAAACATACCCACCTTATTGAATTCCACACCTAATCAGGTACGTCGCCATCTTATACAAATATCGTCCATGGGCTTCGGATTATAATTGGGAAACCATTTTGAAAATTGAAAGACCCGCTGGATGTGTGGAGCCTGTCGATGGGATAATTGTGCAGTCAGCTGCCACTCGGAAATGAACTGCCGACTTCTTACTGTACGTTTATCATATGGATACCATTCATTGCTTTAACCTTTTGCACCACACATTGGTAAAGGAAAACAATTATTGATAAATGTCTTCACACACGTGTCACATGCATTCCACACGGTCTATAAAGGTAGTAATATTGGAATGTATAACCAATTGTAGCCCCTGAGATCGGAATGGCCATAAAACATGACACGATACCCCTGAATATGCTATGTGCACGTGCAGCATAGACGGATTGGAAGTACACAGGTTTATTTCTGAAAATGATTGGGGGAGCTCAATACATGAAGACAATAGGTGGGCCGAAATAGATTGGCGGCACATTCCGTAGGGTCCCATGTTAAAACTTTAAATTATTGGGGGTGGGGCAAAATCGACAGTGAGAAGACACTTGCACCATGCAAGTATATAAAACAACACACCTTTCCTTTTCAACATGTTCACCTTAAAACAACATGGAAAATCGAAGCTCTATCAATGTGCATAGCTTATGTATTGGTCATTGATCACTGTTACCAATGATTGGTGATTGATGATTGATGACCGATGCTTGGTGACCGATGATTGGTGATTGATGATTAGTGATTGATGATTAATTACTGGCTACGTTATACACTGTAGTGTAGGGCTTGCAAATGAGGCAAATGTACTCATTTTGACCAGCCCATCACAGACAAAACAACTAAAGAACGAAGTACAAGCTTGTAAGATTTCGGTAACCAACATATTCCGTCATGCTAAATCTGTCGCATGGTTTCTCGTGGAATTGTTGTAAAGCGCTTCAGTTTAGCTTAGCAGTACTCAGATGAGATTGCCACTCAGTTGTCTGCCTGTTTGCGGTTTCAAAATGCGTTATATCTCACTGACTTCATCTTAGCACACTTGGTCTTGTCTGTCGCTACCCAGCAGGCCCCTGTCAGAGGTAGCAACAAACACCGCTACTACCTAGCCTATGGCTTCGATTGAATTATGCCACCAAGCCTATGCGGCCAGGTATCCATGGCCGGTTCATGTGAAGCTCAGTCCGATTCGCTGAAGACACGCTCACCTTTACACCGTCAAGTTTCTCACCGGATTGTCTCACATCTGCACACGGACAATTTCGTAACTTGAACGGAACCTCTTTGGGAAACGCAAGGCTTTACGTGATAAGAGCTAGATGTTACGTTTGCGCTTTTAAATGGTAATGAATCACTCCTTCAGCCGAGTGCATCCATGCTCCTTACTGCCCATTCACTGCACGTAAATCGCACCTGTGCGAGTTACGCAGAAGACTGTACCGCGTAGCATGGTGCATTGCGGGACAGTCTGCCAAGGTGGAGTTGGAATGTATTTATCAGCTCAAAGAGCCCGCGTGTTGATGAACCGTCTCCTCCATCCTTCAGCCCAGCTGGTCCTGGCTGGTACTCAGCGATGATTAGATGCTCTGTCACGAAATGTTCATCGTCCAGGGATGCAAATGGGTGGCACGTAGCTAGCTTAAAGCGTTACTTGAAGACGTTACGTGACAAATTGTAGCCAGCTGATTGTTTTACTTGCATTCACTTGTGGAGGGTTTCGACGAGCGATACACACACTGTCGCAGAGTTCTTGTGCTTTGGAAGTAGCCTGAAGGAGAATGGACGGAGTAACGTTTTTACCGAAGCGAATTGAGCGTGCACCTAGTGCTCATCTGAGGAAAACGAGGAGGAATAAGGGTATTGGGAGGTCTTGTTTCGGTTCCCGAGAAGAAAACTCTGTTGAGCGAACAGCTCTGAACCTCTTAAGCTGTGCCGCGGGAGAGACAATCAGCTTCATAATGGGCGGACACTCAGCATTGGAGTGTACTTCCAATGACACTAGCATGCAAGTGATCCTCTACAAATATACAAAGCGATACAACTGAGAATAAGGTGGCTAGAAGATTAACCGGAGTTATTCGAGTTTGCCTGACCTTGCTTGAGGGCCAAGAAATAATTATGCAATCAATACTTCAAAACGACACCCAAAAGCCGGCTTCAGACCCAACCCGCATAAATATATCTGTGTACCAAAATGCAATAGAGTTCACACCATTATATGTAATATGTTTGTGCTGGTGTATGCAATATACTGGTACTGGTACTGGTAATATGAGGTGTACAGTGTTTGATGTTAACTTGCTGTTGCAGCTGCAGTATGAGGTGTTCACCTGGTGTAGTACAGGCAGTATGAGGTGTCAATTTGCTGTAGTGGCTGCAGTGCGAGGTGTCCACGTGCTGTAGTACCTTCAGTACTAGATCTCCACATGATGCAGTGCCTGCATTATGATATTTCTACATACTATAGTACCTGCAGTATGACGTGTCCACCTGGTGTAGTACCTGCAATTTGATGTATCCATCTGCTATAGTATCCGCAGTATGATATGTCCACCTGCGATAGTACCTGTAGTGTGAGGTGTTCATCTGCTATAGTACCTGCAATATCAGGTGTCACGTGCTCCACTACCGGAAGTGTGAGTTGTCGGCTTGATGTAGTGCCTGAAGTATGAGGTGTTCACCTACTGTAGTATCTACAGTATGAGATGTCCACCTGCGATAGTGTCTGTAATGTGAGGTGTCCATCTGCTGTAGTATCTACAGTGTGAGGTTCCCATCAGGTGTATTACCTGCAGTATGAGGTGTTCACCTGCTGTAGTATCTACAGTATGAGATGTCCACCCGCGATAGTGTCTGTAATGTGAGGTGTCCATCTGCTGTAGTGTCTACAGTGTGAGGTTCCCATCAGGTGTATTACCTGCAGTATGAGGTGTTCACCTGCTGTAGTATCAACAGTATGAGATGTCCACCCGCGATAGTGTCTGTAATGTGAGGTGTCCATCTGCTGTAGTGTCTACAGTGTGAGGTTCCCATCAGGTGTATTACCTGCAGTATGAGGTGTTCACCTGCTGTAGTATCAACAGTATGAGATGTCCACCCGCGATAGTGTCTGTAATGTGAGGTGTCCATCTGCTGTAGTGTCTACAGTGTGAGGTTCCCATCAGGTGTATTACCTGCAGTATGAGGTGTTCACCTGCTGTAGTATCAACAGTATGAGATGTCCACCCGCGATAGTGTCTGTAATGTGAGGTGTCCATCTGCTGTAGTGTCTACAGTGTGAGGTTCCCATCAGGTGTATTACCTGCAGTATGAGGTGTTCACCTGCTGTAGTATCAACAGTATGAGATGTCCACCCGCGATAGTGTCTGTAATGTGAGGTGTCCATCTGCTGTAGTATCTACAGTGTGAGGTTCCCATCAGGTGTATTACCTGCAGTATGAGGTGTTCACCTGCTGTAGTATCTACAGTATGAGATGTCCACCCGCGATAGTGTCTGTAATGTGAGGTGTCCATCTGCTGTAGTGTCTACAGTGTGAGGTTCCACCTGGTGTATTACCTGCAGTATGAGGTGTCCACCGGGTTTAAGCAGAGCCGCTACGTTCCGAACCGTCGACCGATACTGCCGCAGAGAGGAGGCGGCGAACTCCAGACACAGACTGCTCACGACCACGTCATACCTGCCACCCAGGTCATCCAGGTCATCCCTGTCGCCTAGATTATTGAAATCATGTGGGGAATATCAGATCAAAGCGGGAATACAACGGGCCATCCGGGTCATCCAGGTCATCCAGGTCATGGACATCATGCGGCGAACATCAGATTAGAGCGGAAATACAGCGATTCATCCAGGTCATCCAGGTCACCCGGATCATTGACGTCATGCGAGGAACATCGGATCACAGGGGGAATACAACGGGTCGTCCAGGTCATCCAGATCATTGACATCATGTGGGGAACATCGGATCACAGCGGGAATACAACGGGTCGTCCAGGTCATCCAGATCATTGACATCATGTGGGGAACATCATATCACAGCGGGAATACAACGGGTCGTCCAGGTCATCCAGATCATTGACGTCATGCGAGGAACATCAGATCACAGCGGGAATACAACGGGTCGTCCAGGTCATCCAGATCATTGACATCATGTGGGGAACATCATATCACAGCGGGAATACAACGGGTCGTCCAGGTCATCCAGATCATTGACATCATGTGGGGAACATCGGATCACAGGGGGAATACAACGGGTCATCCAGGTCATCCAAGTCACTCAGATAATTGACGTCATGCGGGGAATATCAGATCACAGTGGGAATACAACGGGCCACCGGTCACCCAGCTTATTCACACATTCTTGCAACTCGAGTGGAGATGCGTCGACGAGTTGCTTTGTCAACTAGCTTCGTTGGCTAACTTGGTTCACGTGGTTAAGTTTAATTCTTAGGGACTTGATAGGAAAATTATTGGGGAACATTTCCACTGGCAGACATTGAGAAATCGCAGATTATGTGCAGGCCTCTAATGCGCGCCACTCGTTTCGTCGCGAGTGATTACTTGCGCGTCATCCGGTGCGGCCCCAACGGCTGCTCGTCGAGAACGTCCGCCGGGGTGACCCGCTGGACGCTGCGCCTGACTCGCTCAGCCAGCCCGTCAACGGTCAGACCGCCACCCTCCAGACGGGCCACGAACTGCAGATGGTGCGACCAGTCCGTCAGAAGCTCCCGCTGCTGCTGGTCCTGCTGCTGACTTTGCTTATTCTCCAGCCAGGCAGACACGACGTCCCTGCGGACATTCATGCTCGGTGGGCAGGTCTGCTGATGGATACAGAACTGAGAACAGTCCCACATCCCGACCATGAGAGGAGGGTCTACTGATGGGCACAGATCACTCCCCTACCCTGACCATGAGAGGAGGGTCTACTGATGGGCACAGATCAGTCCCCCACCCTGACCATGAGAGGAGGGTCTGCTGATGGGCACCGATCACTCCCCCACCCTGACCATGAGAGGAGGGTCTACTGATGGGCACAGATCAGTCCCCCACCCTGACCATGAGAGGAGGGTCTGCTGATGGGCACAGATCAGTCTCCACCCTGACCATCAGAAGTGGGTCTACTGATGGGTACAGACCAGTCCCCCACTCTGACACCATCAGGGTAGGGTCTACAGATGGACACAGATCAGTCCCCCACCCTGACCATGAGAGGAGAGTCTACTGATGGGTACAGATCAGTCTCCCACCCTGACCATGAGAGGAGACTCTGCTGATGGGCACAGATCAGTCCCCACCCTGACCATGAGAGGAGGGTCTGCTGATGATCATATAAGTGGGAGGCAGGTCGGCTGGGAGTCAAGGTGGCTAATGGTATTTGTGTGCAACGATATATATATATATATATATATATATATATATATATATATATATGCATCCGAGCCGAGCCGAAAGCATGGCCTCTCGTGGACAGGTGATCTAACCCGACCACGCTGTCAGATATGATATGATTTCAGATATTGCACCAGGCATCAACTTGCGAGCATAGCGTAAGCTTGGACACATGAGTTCCGTTAAACACGATTCCTGATCCGTTAAATGTATCATGCTACAGACGATGAAATATGGCAGAAGAGCCTTCGTTATCTCGATTATTCCGTTATCACATTGCCGAGGCGTGCAGTTTGAATTGTACGGCTGGCTACCAATCGAAAGTCGCGGGAAACAGTTGACTTTGGTGCATTCTGAGGACCCCTGGTGGTCGGGGAATTTGTCCCTGTCCCTGAAATGCAAATTAGCATGTACTTCCAGTTAATTCACACCTACAGTGAGTACAGTGAGATAGCTTTACTTCCTTTGTTTGCGGCAGCAAGATCAGAAAAAGATACACCGCCGTCCGCCGACCACTTACTCCGACTAGCGGCGAGTCGGAGCAAGCAAGTGCTACCGATAAAAATGAGGGATTGTTGTCGTTCTTCCGCTCGTGAGACGGAGTGAACACGGTGCGCATAGTCATGGACTTAGCCAGTGGGCGTCGGGGGATAGTCCCCTCCCCCCCCCCATTTTCCGGCCGGCATCCGTTGACTGGAGAGAGACGGCACTCTTGACTAGAATAAGCGCACACTTGAATTTTCAGCTGAAGGCGTCTCCAGAGGGACACTCATGTGCCTTCAAATTGTATCGATCAGTAGTGCCCTTCCAGACCCGCTGGCGCCCCATGAAATCGTCCCCTCCCCTAGTTTTACTGTCGCTCCTACACCACTGCGCGTTCTCGACACCTTGACCTTGCTCTGAGCAATCAGCTCACCTGTTCGCCTGGAGGTAGTCAGCCATGGTGACGTCACAGCTCCAGCGTGACGCAGAGAGGACGGATGTGATGGTGGGGCCGCAGCCGACCTCGAGTACGGCTTTGTCGGCGCCACCGGTCAGACCTGAGGTCAGACCCGAGGTCAGATCTAAGGAAGGGGATCCGCCAGATCAGTGGCAAGCCAAAGTCCAGATCAAATACAGTGGAGAAAATAGACGAACTAGAGTCATATAAGGTAAAAAATACAACATTCTGGGGCTCAGGTGATAGGACTGCGTTGATGTACAGACCCTAGTGCACTCCAATGAAGCGTGATAAAACTCCGAAAGTACAATCCGGATAGGCTGAACCAGCCCGGGCTCTTGAAATTGAAGTTGGGGTCGGTAGTGGAGAGAAGACCCTCTCGGCGTTTGGCCCCTTCGCACCATATTATCATTTTGCGGACACAGGTTAACAACGAACCGCGATATAAACGCCAATACTTTCAACAAACATGCGCGGAGTTCCCTCGTTGTCGACCCAAGTCGTCACGACACATCTCCCCTGCTATAAATAAATCAACGAACAGCACCATTTCACCCACCTTCGTAAAACGTCTCATGCAGCTGTGTGAGGAAAAACTGCATCTCGGGGTCAACGTCAGAGTAGTAGGCTCTCTGGTAGCCGACCGGGTCAAACTTCGAGTACAGCTGGCGCGTGTCCATCTTCGAGAGCGCTGGTGCTCCCAATCACTGGCTGCAGCTCGGTGTTGACGTGGCAGAGGTAGCGGCACGGCGCGCGGGCTCGGCTTGGCTCAACCACTCTGTGACACGCCGGCAGTGGCGACCTCACCTTTATGCTCTCAGGCTGGTGGGCGGGGTGTGGCGAGCGGTGATAACACGGCCGAATGGTGGTCCGCCGCTCTCCAGTGCGGCTGATAGTGGCACTGACGAGGAGGGCGAGGTGGCGGTGGCGGTGAGTGGACGGTGCTCGACGGAGGTCAGTGGCGGTCAGTCGAGCTGATAAGCCGTACCGTCCTGCTCCCCAGGGAACGCAGCCGACCTCGCAACGAGCCGCCTGCGCTATCGGCGATCGACAGCGCGGCTGAACCGACGTACGGTGCGTGCAGAGGCACGATCAAAGGTTCGGGTAGGTAGCTGTCAGTAGCCGGACGGAGAACACGGTGCGGGGATAGGCGCGGGTGGGTGGCTGTCAGTAGCTAGACGGAGACACGGGGGGGGGGGGAGAAACGGTGCGGGGAGAGGCGCGGGTGGGTGGCTGTCAGTAGCCGGACGGAGAACACGGTGCGGGGAGAGGCGCGGCTGGGTGGCTGTCAGTAGCCGGACGGAGAACACGGTGCGGGGAGAGGCGCGGGTGGGTGGCTGTCAGTAGCCGGACGGAGAACACGGTGCGGGGAGAGGCGCGGCTGGGTGTCAGTAGCCGGACCGAGAACACGGTGCGGGGAGAGGCGCGGCTGGGTGTCAGTAGCCGGACCGAGAACACGGCTGATTCGCCTGCCAGCCCGGCGATGGTTAAGTATCTACTAAGAATGCATTGCGGGAAGGGGAGGGGCGTATCCAGGAATTGTCATGGGGTAGGAATTGTCATGTGGTCTGGAGGGGCTCCACTCGAAAGTACTTGGGAGGGCGCCTTTTGCGGAAAAATTTCACGGTGGAGGTGCACTTGAGCCTTCCGGAGTGGCGCCTCTGGCTGAAAAATTCGTGGCGGGTGCAATTGAGTCTTACCAAAGTGGCGTCATTTCCCGGCTAGAGGGACGCTACCTTCCCTGGGGGGGGGCACATGCACGCACTGCCCCCTTGTATCCGTCCCTAGGGGCGAGGTAGGCACTCGATGGTCTGGATCGGCGCATTTCCTTGCCAAGGTGACACCGCATCTCCACGGAGGCGCGGGGGGGGGACATGTCCCCTGTTGTCCCCTTGGATCCGCCCCCGCATGCCGTGGCCACACCACGGAAGCGCTGCTGCCTGTTTCTTGCCCTCGCCTGCTTAGTGCCCGTCATGGCAACCGCCACTGGACTGAACCCGACGTCCGCCAGACGCACTGCTGTCACACAACAATATTTCTGAGACCGGATCCCCCGTAGTGCAGGGCACGCTGGAAACACGCGGGTAACCGCGTCGACCGATCACAGCCGTTCCCACACCGATGACGTCACGCTCCCGTGACCGATACTGTGCCGCACCGCACGCCGGACCACCGTTCCAGCCATGTCAGAGCACGCGAGTATTGCCACGTGTGTGTATTGCCTGGCTCCTCGCCAGCCCCTGTGAGGCTGGCCACCGGCGAAAATGCTAGTTCATGCAACTGCGCAAGGGGGCACCACATTCCCCGCGCTCATTATCAGCAAAAATGCAAATATAAAACAGAGGCCGGGATGATCAGTATGTTTCTACAATGTCAACTCCGAACAGTAGCATTGGCTGTCGGCAGCAGTGCACGAATGCGGCAAACTTCGATCCAGGCGTACGAAAGTTGCGATGTATGATGATAACACGCTCACTAGATATTCATAGAAAAATACACTCTGACGACTTACCAAATACCATTTGATGTACAGCAGTCACCAGCCAAGCCGAATGCGACAAAGTTCGATCCAGGCGCACGAAAGTTGTGGTATATGCCAGTGATATGATCACTATCTATTCATATAAAAATAAACTCGAACTACTTATCAAACAGCATTAATCAGCCAAGTGCGTTTGCACAACACAACTACATGCATGTAGTTAAAACACGGGTGTAAAACTGACTTGGTATATATCTGTCTGTTCTATTGATTACATACGGCGACACGGCTTGTGACAATATCTGGTCATTAGGCACATGATCCACCTTTAATTGCAAACCTCTTGGTGGTTAAAGTGGGCGCAAAACATTGTTCCATGCATACAATAAAGCATACTGTCTCATAGTTACAAGTCGAGGAATACACTTCCATTCTATTTGCTATCTACGTTCTATTTTGCTAGCATGACCTCCTTATATTGCTAGCATGGCCTCTGCATTGCCAGCATGGCCTCCCTGTGATATATAGTGCAATCCCAGCATTACAAATAACAATCAAAAGAGCAGCACACGTGACAAGCTGCAGGCGAAACACGAATAGAGACCGGCCGGCGCAGACCAGGAAGTGCTGCACGTGTGGCGCCCATCCATCGGCACCACACGTGCAGCACTTGCCTGCGGACATCCGCACTGATGGCTGGGGTCGGTCGTCCAAACACAGCCTGTAGCATCACAGACACCGCGCGTCGACGCTGATCGTCAACAGCCGACATTGCTGACTCGAGACACACCAGATGTCACCTGATGCGCGCCCACACAACCTGCACAGTCCGGGACCGGCGTAACCCGGCCTCTCTACATAAAACAACGACCGGGCAACACCAGCCACGCGGCCGGTCCACCGTCCAGCAGACGGCACACCACCTCAGCTACACCGCCAGCTCGGGGTCGGGCGGCCGTCCACCAGTAGCGACTGTACGCCACCCCAGCTCACACCGCCAGCTCGGGTCGGGCGGCCGTCCACCAGTAGCGACTGTACACCACCCCAGCTCACACCGCCAGCTCAGGGTCGGGCGGCCGTCCACCAGTAGCGACTGTACGCCACCCCAGCTCACACCGCCAGCTCGGGGTCGGGCGGCAGCTGAGGTGCCGGCCCTGTGGCGGCGGCGGCGCGCGGCGTCACCTTGTTGGCGCGCATGTAGCCCAGGAACTGGGCCGGAATCTCGGCCAGCACCTCGCGCGCCAGCCGAGACCGCAGCGTGGCGCGCGGCCCCTCCATCAGCCGACTGAGCGGCACGAACTGGACGATGTCACGCTCGGCCGGCCGGCCGTTGGACGACACGCGCACCTCGTCGCCGTCCAGCTCCTCCATGGCGTCGAAGTTGGCCGAGCCCACGCCCACGATGATGATGGACAGCGGCAGCGAGGACGCCTCCACGATCGCCTGCCGGTGGCCGTTGGGTCAGACGCAGCGGGCAGCTTTGGGACAGGGTGGCGAGCGGTACCAGGGGTAACAAGGGGTGTGGCTGGCAGGATGGCGAGCGGTACCAGGGGTAACAAGGGACGTGACTGGCATGGTGGCGAGCGGTACCAGGGGTGACAAGGGGCGTGACTGGCAGGATGGCGAGCGGTACCAGGGGTAACAAGGGACGTGGCTGGCATGGTGGCGAGCGGTACCAGGGGTGACAAGGGGCGTGACTGGCAGGATGGCGAGCGGTACCAGGGGTAACAAGGGACGTGGTTGGCAGGGTGGCGAGCGGTACCAGGGGTAACAAGGGGCGTGGCTGGCATGATGGCGAGCGGTACCAGGGGTGACAAGGGGCGTGACTGGCAGGATGGCGAGCGGTACCAGGGGTAACAAGGGACGTGGCTGGCAGGGTGGCGAGCGGTACCAGGGGTAACAAGGGGCGTGGCTGGCATGATGGCGAGCGGTACCAGGGGTGACTGGCAGGATGGCGAGCGGTACCAGGGGTAACAAGGGACGTGACTGGCATGGTGGCGAGCGGTACCAGAGGTAACAAGGGGCGTGGCTGGCATAGTGGCTAGCGATACCAGAGGTAACAAGGGACGTGGCTGGCAGGATGGCGAGCGGTACCAGGGGTAACAAGGGGTATGACTAGCAGGGTGGCGAGCGGAACCATGGGTAACAAGTGGCATGACTGGCAGGGTGGCGAGCGGTACCAAAGTAACAAGTGGCATGACTGGCAGGGTGGCGAGCGGAACCATGGATAACAAGGGGCATGACTGGATAGGACGGCGAGCGGTACCAGAGTAACAAGTGGCATGACTAGCAGGGTGGCGAGCGGAACCATGGATAACAAGGGGCATGACTGGCAGGGCGGCGAGCGGTACCAGGGGTAACAAGGGGCATGACTGGCAGGGTGGCGAGCGGTACCAGGGTAACAAGGGGCATGACTGGCAGGGTGGCGAGCGGTACCAGGGGTAACAAGGGGCATGACTGGCAGGGTGGCGAGCGGTACCAGGGTAACAAGTGGCATGACTGGCAGGGTGGCGAGCGGTACCATGGATAACAAGGGGCATGACTGGCAGGGTGGCGAGCGGTACCAGGGTAACAAGTGGCATGACTGGCAGGGTGGCGAGCGGTACCATGGATAACAAGGGGCATGACTGGCAGGGCGGCGAGCGCTACCAGGGGTAACAAGTGGATTGACTGGCCGGGTGACGAGCGGTACCATGGATAACAAGGGGCATGACTGGCAGGGCGGCGAGCGCTACCAGGGGTAACAAGTGGATTGACTGGCCGGGTGGCGAGCGGTACCAGGGGTAGGATTGGATTGTGGCTTTACGGCGCACTCAGCAGCTCAGGCCATATGGCGTCGCCTGCCTCTCACCCTGGCAGGAAGTGTGGGCATCGCGGGGAATCGAACCCCGTACCTCTGGCGTGCCAGACGCTCAGCTTAACCAGGTGCCAGGGGTAACAAAGGGCGTGACTGGCAGGGTGGCGAAGTGTACCAGGGGTAACAAGCAGCACGACTGTGGCCGGATGACGCGAGATACTTGAGGTGGAATTCTGGACGGCGAGACGACAGGAAAAGTTCAGCATAAACAAGCGGATCGACGTGATACAATGGCAGTCGAGAGCAGAAGAACGACCGCCGCATGTGGCCGTCTTACACGCGCTTGCTTCAGGTGCCATGATAGATAATGATTCCTTCAGTTACAGCCGACTTCGGGGCTCTGTTGCCTCGCCCATCACCCTGACCGGCTTCAGTACGCTTCTGCCCCGCCCATTACCCTGGTTTCGGGACGCTCTTGCCCCGCCCACCACTCTGGCTGCAGCAGGTACATCAGTGATCCAAAATAGAACAAAAACAACGTCGTCCATTTCCACTATGCATTCTGATTGACCAGGGGTCAATGGACACGTTTCAAAGCACAAGCAGCCTGCAGCAACCAGCTGACGGGGGAATAGCAGGCGGTCGGTGTGCTCCCAGCGCAGGGACAACGAAGGACAGCGTCGCCCTCCGCGCTCTCAAGAGAGCTGATTCTGACGGGCGACGTCGGGACACCTCTCTATTTCGGCTGGCATGATGGCGAGCGGTACCAGGGGACTATTTCCGCTGGCATGATGGCGAGCGGTACCAGGAGACTATTTCGGCTGGCATGATGGCGAGCGGTACCAGGGGACTATTTCGGCTGGCATGATGGCGAGCGGTACCAGGGGACTATTTCGGCTGGCATGATGGCGAGCGGTACCAGGGGACTATTTCGGCTGGCATGATGGCGAGCGGTACCAGGAGACTATTTCGGCTGGCATGATGGCGAGCGGTACCAGGGGACTATTTCGGCTGGCATGATGGCGAGCGGTACCAGGGGACTATTTCGGCGGTGCACCAAATGCGACGATTGCACATCAGCGTAGAGCTTAACCCACGTCAATTCGCCAGCAAGCAACACTGCGAAATCTTGCTTCAAGCGTTTCCGAACCAACGCTGCCGAGAGCAATTCGGCGCGGCCACGTCGTGGCGGCGGCGGCGGCGACTCGCCTGCTTGGTCTGCGGCATGTCCGTGATGACACCGTCGGTGATGATCAGCAGGATGAAGTACTGCGAGCCGTCGCGGTACTGCCGAGCGAACGTGGCCATGTGGTTGATGACCGGCGCGAAGTTTGTCGGACCGTACAGCTGTACGCGGGGCAGACACTGCTCGTAGGCGGCCACGACGCCTGACGACGGAAAACGGCACTCAGATTCAACTGAACCCGAGGAGTTGTCAGTCGCTACACCCAACACCACCTAGAGGGGGAGGCAACAACTGAACCCGACGAGGTGTCAGTCGCTACACCTAACACCACCTGCTTAACTGTTATTAGGGCCTTTAGGCACATCAACTGCATTGGTTATACAGCGCACCACCTGCATAACTGAGGAACCGGAATTTAAGACAAAGATCAGCTCAAGTGGACGGCATGAGATGTGCAAATGTTTGGAACTTCTTACCAGATTCCTAACACAACGGATTTTGCAAGCAGGGTTTCTCCGTGCGCGAGACAAAATAGTTAGTGACCTTGGACAAAAAGATATAAATATGGCGCGGGCGGGGGAGGGTGGGTGTTTGTTGAGTAGCCGTGTCCTGGGACTACCTCCCATCGGGTGGAGAGTATGAGCCGAAGACGTAAAAGCCAGCTATGCCATCGAAAGACATCAACAATATTACACATAAAAGTGACGAAATTAGAACACAAAACAGCAGTTATTAACACAGTTATAAATTATTCGTTGGTTGGTTGGTTATTTGGGCTTAGGGGCGCATCGACTGCGATGGTCATACAGCGCCCATTATAAATTATTCGTGAAATAGGTTGGAGCACACCACTTTCTGAACACTCAATTGACATCCTTATCCAAGAAGTATCGACATCCTGCTTCGTGATGCGTGTTTATGAAGTCTTCGCGTCTCCTTTCTAACAGTATCTCGTTCATAAGTATCATGTTCATGCCCTCGATAAGGGATGGTGATACACGAACATTTCACAACGCAATTTCAGGTAAAGGGATTACCTATGTGATATGGTATGCAATACCAGTTTATAACGTAGGTATTTGTATCGCTATCCCGAATATAGCTCTTCCAAAATTATAAATTCCAAAACAAATGATAAACGTGCAGTCATAAGTACGCCATTTCCTCAAATATGAGTGTGAAAGACATCAAAAGCATTTTAAATGACACTAATTCCAACGCAAATTTTGACATCCTGTGCTCATTTCGACATCTCACACCTAACGAAGAACTATTATTTTAACCCTGTATTAATAACACCTTTGCATGATAATAATGTCAAAATGGGGCAATGGAAACAATAGGATGCACTAATGTAGTTAAAGACATTCATGTTCAGCAAACGACAATTCAGGAACTGAAAACTTCTCTCGAGGTCAGAACAAAATTGTATCAGGTGTTGGCTTCCAAGTACATCTGTCAATTCCGGAACACCGTCGAGTAGTTATATGTAATGTAATGTAAAATCCTGTCCATTGTATTATCCGCCTCAGTCCATTCCCTCTATTCTGCGAGCGTCCTCAAAAATGTCGATATTGTAGCTGTAGGCCATCGCTGCGCGTTGTTAATGTTGTTAGTTGCGGTTGATGTTGATGCAATAGTTGATGATAGATGTTGGAGGAAAAAGAACAGCCGATTAGACCCGCTCTGCCGGGTTTGCAACGCCTCGACGCGCTGTGTCCGCGGTCGATGTTCATTCCGCTTCGTGCTGTGCACAATGCGTATCAGGTTAAGTGTGCTCGTGTGGGCATATCTGTCAGCATGCTTACATCGTAACCACAAGTGCTGTGAGAACATTGGATGTGTGCGCGCGCGTGAGTGAGTGCGATTATCGTTTAATCAAGGCAACACTGCACTTCAATAATCCCACTAATAACAACCACACATAACCAAAATTAGTGCTGCCATTCAATCGGGCGATCTTCACCTAGCAAGACCCGGCAATGAGACCGAACACGCCGCACCATCACACCCGAGGCATGTTCCCGGTCAGTGTGCACGCGCCGCATAACACGCCTCACCGGCGGCAGGGAGAGGGCACACGCCGCTGCCCCATCACGCGCTCCCCCCCCCCCCACCCTCTCACCACGCCGGCTCACCGTCGATCTCGTGGCAGTATGGGGACGGGCCCAGGCTGACGAAGAACTCGTGGCTGACGAGTCCGGCGGGCGGCACGCGCGCGCCGAACCCCAGCACGGGGAACTGCCGGTCGCTGTCGTAGTCCTGGATGACGTCGCCGACGGAGCGCAGCGCGGTCACGTACGGGTTGGTCAACGCGCCGCTCCGGTCCCGCACCGTGCAGCAGTGCAGCGAGTCCGTCGAGCCGGGGTGGCCGTTCGACGCTGCGGGAGGCATCTGACGTCACACACACACACGCACACACGAATACCACTCGTGGATATACCCCTACCCTACCCCTAAACTCCATACGGTGAATTGGAGCTTAGGGGCGCGCCGACTGCCAGGGTCATTTTGCCCACACACGAATACCACACTGCCGGTTCCGGCGGCGCGAGGTGACGTCAGACACACAGAGCGCCGTCGATCAGAGGGCCAGGTGGTGACGTCACATCTCACACCACCGGGATTGGTCGGGCGAGGAGAAATTCGACGGCGACTGCACACCTGCCACGGGGCACTACATTCTCGCCGCGCGAATATCAGTCTGGCGCCAATCGTTTCCTGCCACCAAATATCAGATTGGCGCCAATCGTTTCCTGCCCTCAAAAACAGACTGGCGCCAATCGTTTCCTGCCTCCAAATATCAGAATGGCGCCAATCGTTTCCTGCCGCAAAATATCAGACCCGTGCGAATTGTTTTCTGCTGCACACAGTGCCGCAAACCGCACAAACCACCCGGGGGTCTGCGGTATACTAGAGGTGACGTCACGTGCCTACGGTCAGTGCGCGTGCTGATTCATCACAATTATGGCGGTCCCGCCTGACACCGACAAGGGTGGTGGGTACTGGCTTCACGACGCGTTGACTGTTGGGTCACATGGCGTCGCCAATCTCTCATTACGACAATTGGCCGCGGGCGAATAGTGCAGGTGGGACTCGAACCCATAACCTTTCGGTTGGAAAACCGACACCTTACCTCTTGACTACTCCCTCACTCCCATGGTGAACACTTGTGGTGAACTGGCCCCACACTTCCGGTGACCTGACCCGATCCTTCTCTCTGGTAGCCTGACCAGACCCATCCTCTCCTTTCGGTGACCTGACCCGACCTTCTCCCTGGTAGCCTGAGCAGACCCATCCTCTCCTTTCGGTGACCTGACCCGACCTTCTCCCTGGTAGCCTGAGCAGACCCATCCTCTCCTTTCGGTGACCTGACCCGACCTTCTCTCTGGTAGCCTGAGCAGACCCATCCTCTCCTTTCGGTGACCTGACCCGACCTTCTCCCTGGTAGCCTGACCAGACCCATTCCCTCCGGTGACCTGACCCGACCTTCTCCTTCCGGTGACCTGACCCGATCCTTCTCCCTGGTAGCCTGAGCAGACCCATCCTCTCCTTCCGGTGACCTGACCCGATCCTTCTCTCTGGTAGCCTGACCAGACCCATCCTCTCCTTTCGGTGACCTGACCCGACCTTCTCCCTGGTAGCCTGACCAGACCCATTCCCTCCGGTGACCTGACCCGACCTTCTCCTTCCGGTGACCTGACCCGATCCTTCTCTCTGGTAGCCTGAGCAGACCCATCCTCTCCTTTCGGTGACCTGACCCGACCTTCTCCCTGGTAGCCTGAGCAGACCCATCCTCTCCTTTCGGTGACCTGACCCGACCTTCTCCCTGGTAGCCTGACCAGACCCATTCCCTCCGGTGACCTGACCGTCCTCTCCTTCCGGTGACCTGACCCGAACACCACGTACCGGTGAAGTCGATGGCGATGGTGCAGGCCAGCTCGGTGCCTCCCCGGATGTAGTCCAGGAAGCTGTACACCTCGCGCAGCTCCATCTGAATCGTCAGCTGGCCAGAACTCTGTCTGCCCTTCTTCTGTGAGACAATAGCGTAGCGAACGTGAACAGGTCGGCATGCACTGCCTTGTGCACATGCGTTGCGCTCAGTAGTTCCCGTGCTGATCAGTTTGGCTAGAATGGCTGGAAGGACATAGCCTGGCATCGATACAAAAAAAAATTGGGGCGGGGATGGCCCGAGTGGTTAAGGTGTTCAGCTCTGGATACAAAGGTCTCGGATTCAACACTTGCACCACTCGGACATTTTCAAACCCCGTAGCCCACCGGCGAAACAGTGAGGGCGGCGCCATTAGCCGTCAGCACAAAGTGCGTCGCGAACCACCCAATTAAAAAAGGAATAAATGGCAAGTGGTACTTGTTGTCTGGACACCCAGCGGTACCACGTGAGGAGTGTAATCTGCTGACGTGTACTTGGCTGCGCACAAGCCACGGCTCGCCTCTGTTGTTCGAGCTGCCGAATACATGCCAGCTGCTGCCGAATACATGCCGGGGTATACCCCATACCCGTGACATTGCTCAACTGCACCATCCAACGGCCAAATTGCACCGCTTACGTGAGCCGCACTGGAAAAATTGCCGGTCCTGCTCTAAACCGTGACATTGATCACCACCATATTCAATTGGACTTACTCGGCGCTCAGAAGAAAGATATGAACCTTGGAGGTAAGTCGAGAACACAACAATCTAGAAAACGCTCCGTCAGAAGCGTCTGGCATTTATCAGGGCGTCGAACCCACACGCTGTGAATACATTCAAAATCAGAGGGTCTGAGGATTGCTCGTGCTGTGGCAAGAAAGGTCACGGCGTAAACGAACCTGGAAATGTGGGAAAATATATCTGCCAGGCGTGCTGTCACTACTGTGGTGTCTGCGGCCGTGCAGGGACAATACGCAAGAACAAGAGTAGCTTGTCACCACCCGAACACATGGTGTACCAACAGGTCATTTGCAACGTACTGTTTTCAGGCCCACCGCCGGCCTCCAAGCCGCAACCATTCACCACAGCCTTCCCAATACAATACAACAAGTCGAGCCCCCAGGCCGCAACCATTCACCACAGCCTCCCCAATACAACACAACAAGGCGAGCCTCTAGGCCACAACTATTCACCACAGCCTCCCCAATACAATACAAGGCGAGCCTCCAGGCCGCAACCACCCACCACAGCCTCCCCAATACAGCACAACAAGGCGAGTCTCTAGGCCGCAACCACCCACCACAGCCTCCCCAATACAACACAACAAGGCGAGTCTCTAGGCCGCAACTATTCACCACAGCCTCCCCAATACAACACAAGGCGAGCCTCCAGGCCGCAACTATTCACCACAGCTTCATGCGCAATACAAGACTGGTTCCTGATTCACCCCAGGTCCAGATCTGTTGAGATGTGTCACGCCGCGGTTAGTTAGAACGCTTCGAGGAAGCGGGTCTGGCCGGTATTTCCACAAAATAAACACTCGGTGTTGGAAACGCGTGGATGGCGACGTGCTGACAATATCACGCGGCGTCCCGACCGACGACGCGCCACTCGTCTTATATCTTATTATATCTCTTATATCGCTCCGCACAAACATGGGTTCTCTTGCCAGAACCAGGTAGATATGCGGCTGGTGTGAGAGCCGATGTTCAAGGGCTCACAGCACGGGCAGCAGACTGTGAACGACACAGACACAGACTGTGAACCGAGGGAGGGCACAGTGCAGGCCGAAAAAGCCACCCACGGTCACAAGCGTGAGAAGTAGATAAGTGCTTTGGCGAACACAAATTATAACGGAAACGGCCGTTGTTGTATCTAAAGATGGAACAATTACATACATAAATACGCGTCACATTAAAAAGTGGGCACAACGAAGACAACGCTCATACTCGCTGCAACACGACTCCTGATTTATGCTTCCCCAGTCTGTTCGAGGACTAATGCTGCCTTGGAACAAATCAGCCAATTTCTGTATGTGGGCTAATACTGTGCCGTTAATTCGCCGCCTGGAGCAAGCGCTGTTGATGCGTCGTGTTCGGCAAGTCGTGCTGGTGCGGTGCTCATTGGCTGCTGGGGACACGGCACACACCGCAGCAAGTCTACACTGCGCCAAGTCGCCAGCGACGTGCGTCGAAGGCAAGCATTTCACGTGATGTCAGGTACACGCATGCTGATGTAGCCGCCTATAATAACGAAGCCACGCTAACAAGCCGCTGTCTGAGCGCTAAATGATCACGCTTTGGTCGAAGCTCCCTTAAACCAACGGCAAGCTGCATAGTTGTGCAACGCATCTTTCGCGACCCAGGCGAGTCGGCTAGCGAGTCAGCACTACCGAGGCTGCATGCAACGCCACGTCGGCGGCCATGCCGTAGCGACACGAGGGAGGAACTTACTCGGCGGTGGTCAAACAGGCTTCCCGGGCGGCGGCCACACAGAGGGGCGGCACCAGCCCGCGAGGGTGGCACGCGCCCGACCGGTGCACAACTGTACCGCCTGTCCTCTCAGCGACAGTGGGGAACGCTGCGCTGCAGGCAGACCACGACACCTCAGCCGGGAGACTTTAGCAGCGCACACGCTTCACACGGCACCGGCCGAACACCCGCCCACACAGAGCAGCCACCGGCGGAACCCACCCACATAGAGCAGCCACCGACGGACCCCCCCCAACACACATAGAGCAGCCACCGACGGACCCACGCCTACATGGAGCAGCCACCGATGGACCCCCGCCCATATAGAGCAGCCAACAGCGGACCCCGCCCACACAGAGCAGCCACCGGCGGACCCCCCCCCCCACCCCCAACACACATAGAGCAGCCACCGGCGGCCCCCCGCCCACACAGAGCAGCCACCGGCGGACCCCCCCCCACACACACATAGAGTTGTCACCGGCGGACCCCCCCCCAACACACATAGAGCAGCCACCGGCGGCCCCCCGCCCACACAGAGCAGCCACCGGCGGACCCCCACCACACATAGAGCAGCCATCGGCGGCCCCCGCCCACACAGAGCAGCCACCGGCGGACCCCCCCCCACACACACACATAGAGTTGTCACCGGCGGACCCCCACACGCACACATAGAGTTGTCACCGGCGGACCCCCACCCACATAGAGTAGTCACCGGCGGACCCCCGCCCATATAGAGTAGCCACCGGCGGACCCCCACCCATATAGAGCAGCCACCGGCGGACCTCCGTTCACATAGAGCAGCCACCGGTGGACCTCCGCCCACACAGAGCAGCCATCGGCGGACCCCCCCCCCCACACACACATAGAGTTGTCACCGGCGGACCCTCACACACAGAGTTGTCACCGGCGGACCCTCACCCACATAGAGTTGTCACCGGCGGACCCCCACCCACATAGAGTTGTTACCAGCGGACCCCCGCCCATATAGAGCAGCCACCGGCGGACCTCCACCCATATCGAGCAGCCACCGGCGCCGTGGATGTTAGAGTTGGGCGGCACATGCTGCGATACTGCCAGACTACTGGGCTGGGCTGGGCTGGGCTGGGCTGGGCTGGGCTGGGCTGGGCTGGGCTGGGCTGGGCTGGGCTGGGCTGGGCTGGGCTGGGCTGGGCTGGGCTGGGCTGAGCTGAGCTGAGCTGAGCTGAGCTGAGCTGAGCTGAGCTGAGCTGAGCTGAGCTGAGCTGAGCTGAGCTGAGCTGAGCTGAGCTGAGCTGAGCTGAGCTGAGCTGAGCTGAGCTGAGCTGAGCTGAGCTGAGCTGAGCTGAGCTGAGCTGAGCTGAGCTGAGCTGAGCTGAGCTGAGCTGAGCTGAGCTGAGCTGAGCTGAGCTGAGCTGAGCTGAGCTGAGCTGAGCTGAGCTGAGCTGAGCTGAGCTGAGCTGAGCTGAGCTGAGCTGAGCTGAGCTGAGCTGAGCTGAGCTGAGCTGAGCTGAGCTGAGCTGAGCTGAGCTGAGCTGAGCTGAGCTGAGCTGAGCTGGGGTTGGGTGGGCTGGGGTGGGGTGGGGTGGGGTGGGCTAGGCTGAGCTAGGATGGACTGGGCTGGGATGGACTGGGCTGCGCTGAACTGGGCTGGGCTCCGCTTGGCTGGGCTGGGCTAGATTAGTATGGCCTGGGTTTTGGTTGGGTTCGGCTAGGCTGAACAAAGCTGGTTTGCATTGGGTTCGGTTAGGATGGCTTGGTCTTAATTCGTTTTGGTTGGATTGTTTAGGCTGGGTTGGGACATGCTAGGTTGGGCTAGGTTCCGAAGAGTTAAATTGGGTTAGGTTTGGTTGGGTTTGGTTGGGTTGGGTTGCACTGGCTTGTGTTGACATGGGTTGGGTCAGGCTGGGTTATGCTGAGGTGGGTTGAATTTGACTGGGTTGGGTTGGGTTGGGTTGGGCTGGGTTGGGCTGGGTTGGGCTGGGTTGGGCTGGGTTTAGTTGGGTTTAGTTGAGTTGAGTTCAGTTCAGTTGTGTTGGTTGGATTGGATTTGACTTGACTGGGTTGGGCCGGGTTGGGCTACATTGGATTTAATTGTGATGGATGGGATTGGACTGGGTTGCATTGGCCTGAATTTGACTTGACTGGGCTGGGTTGGGTTGGGCTACATTGGGTTGAGTTGTGATGGATGGGATTGGACCGGGTTGCATTGGCCTGAATTTGACTGGACTGGGTTGGATGGACTAACCTTGAATTGTTGGACTGGACTGGACTGAGTTGAGTTGAATTAGACTGGACTGGGCTGGGATCGTCCAAAATCCGCCGCACTTTTTGGGCCGGGATGCAAATATCCAGCTTAACACGCGCGCCGGACCTCTCATGCATCGTGCACCGGACGGGGGATGGATTCAACCCCCCCCAATATATCGGGAAGTACTAAAGCTAGAGGAACACAATTTGGAAGGTAGATTATGGCTGAAGTGAACTAGCTGCATTATACATTTAATGGTCCTAGGTTAATGCGCTCAGGGTGAAATGAGATCGAGATCGGTTGCCCGTCGCACCGGCGAAACCTTTGTGACATTGAACGATCTGCGGGCGGGGGGTCGACTCTTCACATCTGCAGTCTCTATATTTGCCAATGGATTTCTAAATTTGTGTTTGCGTCGGATGAACTTATCAACTTTTAAGTCATAAGATGTCATTAAAATATCCCCGCAGATTTATGGGACATCGTCGAAAAACAGGAAGGGGTGGGCTGATTGCCACCCCCCCCCCACCGATAGATATGCCAAACCGAGCTCATTAAGACTACATTGGACCGCGGCAGACGTGGCCGAACTCGCCGGACTGGTTTGTCAGTTGGTTATTGACGCTCAGGGGTGCCTCGAGGACATCTGGCACACAGCGGCCCTCCGGCCCCAGCTGGGGTGGCTGTTAGTTCTGCTCCCGCCCCGCGTCAGGGTCGGCGAGAGCTCGGCACAGCCGCCAACTGATCAGCGGCGTAGCACGAGTGGCATGACGTAATACCTGACCAACTGATCAGTAGCGTAGCACGAGTGATATGACGTAACACCCTCAAGTCTCAGGTGCACGAGGAGGTCCCGCGCCCAGCTCCCAGCTCCCGCTCCCACCAACCAGCAGCGCTGCGCTACTCTGCTCGTCGGTCACCCACCTGTATTGGGGGGGGGGGCTTAACTAGTACGTTTTTCGGGGAGAGGCGTTCAATGCTGTGCGTGCTTAGTGAGCTGGTTGTCAGGGAAAGGAATCAAGTGATCGACTTTCATGGTGATATTTTCGCAGTACAATACATTTCAGCTGTTTCAATTTACATCTCCTATAATTCTTTTCAAATTTATGCCCCAGATATGCAAGATTTTCGCCAGCTTACACATTACAAATTCAACCGGCATGCACAAATTTGGTTGTGATACATTGATTTGTAATGCTGCATCTGCATCACGTAATATGCCAAACAAACAAAAAAACAAAAAAACAACAAAAACAACACACAAAAAACGCAAAAAAAACAACAAAGAAGAACGGCCCCTCAATGTTTTTCGGGGTGGAGGTTGGGGTGGGGGCGGGGAGGTGGATGGGTTGGGTCACTGACCTGCTTCTCAGGGTGCACCAGCGCCAGAGTGGCGGAGCTGCCGACGGAAGCGGCGGCGGACTGCAGCCTCCCCGCCAGCTGGCTGACAGTGAAGTGTGTCTCGCCGATCAGAGATGGCGTGCCGCTGGAGTTCCAGTGCCAGCAGACGGCGCGGATGTTGCGGTGGTGGTCGCCATTGCAGAGCGACGCCAGCGCCAACTCGAACGGCCGCCAGCGCGGCTGGCGCGTGCCGTGCACCACCTCGGTGCGCGACACCAGCACCCACCGGTTGTCTTCGGTGCACTTGAACAGCTCCAGGTACGCGCTGGTGCTGCCCAGCAGCCAGCCCTTCTTGTCCAGCTTGGCGGCCGACAGCCGTAAGAGCGCGTGCTCGCGGCTGGCGAGCAGCTCCTCCACGTGCACCAGCAGGGAGCCCTGGCCGCCGGGCCCGCCCAGCAGCGGCAGCGTGCTGGCCCGCCCGCTCACCAGCTCTCCCAGCGTGCACTCGCGCCGGCCGAGGAAGTCGTGGCGCGACAGGTCCGGCGACGGCCCGTCGATGTCGTACACGTCGAACCTGGCGCACCGCCACGACACGTCACACACACACACACACACACACACCACGGCGCGAGAGGGCACGGCGTGCAGCGCCGACACGGCACTGGCGCGGAGGCGTGTGGAGACAACGCGGAGATGACACGGAGACGGCACAGGACGACACGGAGACGTATGGAGACACACGGAGATGACACGGAGACGGCACAGGACGACACGGAGACGTATGGAGACACACGGAGATGACACGGAGACGGCACAGGACGACACGGAGACGTATGGAGACGCACGGAGATGACACGGAGACGGCACAGGACGACATGGAGACGTATGGAGACACACGGAGATGACACGGAGACGGCACAGGACGACACGGAGACGTATGGAGACACACGGAGATGACACGGAGACGGCACAGGACGACACGGAGACGTATGGAGACACACGGAGATGACACGGAGACGGCACAGGACGACACGGAGACGTATGGAGACGCACGGAGATGACACGGAGACGGCACAGGACGACACGGAGACGTATGGAGACACACGGAGATGACACGGAGATGGCACAGGACGACACGGAGACGTATAGAGACACACGGAGATGACACGGAGATGGCACAGGACGACACGGAGACGTATGGAGACACACGGAGATGACACGGAGACGGCACAGGACGACATGGACACGTATGGAGACACACCGAGTTGACATGGAGATGGCACAGGACGACACGGAGACGTATGGAGACACACGGAGATGACACGGAGACGGCACAGGACGACACGGAGACGTATGGAGACACACGGAGATGACACGGAGACGGCACAGGACGACATGGAGACGTATGGAGACACACGGAGTTGACATGGAGATGGCACAGGACGACACGGAGACGTATGGAGACACACAGAGATGACACGGAGACGGCACAGGACAACACGGAGACGTATGGAGACACACGGAGATGACACGGAGACGGCACAGGACGACACGGAGACGTATGGAGACACACGGAGTTGACGCGGATACATGGAGACACACGGAGACGCCCGGAGACATCGTGACCAGACATCACGGCGGCGACGCTGGGCGCGCAGTGCGGACTCGAAAACAAATGCAGGGTGGGGAGCAAGAACGGATGTTGCGGAATGGAGGAACGGAGGACGGGGGATGCACGATGAACAGGAGAGCTCAGACAGAGCGGGTGGAGACAGAGGGAGAGCAAGAGAGAAAGGACCGGGAAGAACGCAGCGTGGACGGCCACCACGGGACGCGATAGGTCAAATAATCGAACATGCTATGTTTTAAACTACCCACCAACAATAGACACCATCCATATTAAAAAGGTGTGTACGTTCCCTACAAGTATCGCATTTAACATCAAGTGCCATCACTCTGAAAGCCAATGCCAGACTCAGAAGTGGAGAAACCAGTCCCGATCACTAATGTCCGGAAATTCCCAAAATTGAGTGGACACCCACACTTATGACAATTGTTTTGACATTGTTTTTATTATATTTTCAACATGATTAAGTGCTACTTTTGTGTTTTTATTACAGGTTATGAATGGGATCCTGGCCTCTAAGAGCGCATATGGCTTCTCATAGCAGCACTGCAGACTGACAAAGGCGGCAGATATACCACTGACATCATCACCACCATCAACAAATCAACAACGATCGTAGTAGAAAATCCGTCATCGAAAGACATCACCCATACACATTTTCACACTTTTTAGGAACATTAGTCGGTTCTTCTTGACGTCTCCTGCTCCACTCTACACGAAATCAATTCCAGGACACTGCCGCTCACCGCAGCCGCTGCTGCTCCTCAAAGCGGTAGGTCAACACGAGCTTGGTGGCGAAGTCCGGGTTGAGGTTGTCATAGATGACTTCGGTGCGCTTGAACTCTGTCCACACGTCGCTGCCGTCCTCCCCGACGTACACCACGATAAACGGGTCCGACTTTGAGAACACGTCCATGTCGGCCAGCCCACTGTAAGATGACGTCATTGGTGACTTGTGGCTGACAACTAGCACCAGTGAATACTTCATGCTAAAAATCAAACATATATGTGTGTGTGTATGTATATGTATATATATATATATATATATATATATATATATATATATATACATATATATGATGAAGGAGACCAAGCCGTATGAAGGGTTCCTGTCCTGACTTTCGTGCCCGCATGTTTAGAAGAGAGGTCCTGAAACCGAGTGAGAAGGTATTGGGCCGTCAGAGGTCTCTGAGCCTGCTGAGAGGCTCCTGGCCACCAGACAGTATGCATATATTTTTATATATATATATATATATATATATATATATATATATATATATATATATATGCATATATATATGCCCGGCCATGGCCGGGCAAAGGTGGCCATGGCCGGGCAAAGGTGGTCACCGTGAGCAAACGTGGAGTCTGTCCGTGGTCACCTTCCGACTTGGGGCCCTCTTTATCGGCCCGGGACCCTTTCCATCAACCCGGGGCCCCTTTCATTGGTACGTGGTACTCTTTGGTACTCTTTGGTACTCTGGTACTCTTTGGTACTCTTCACATCGGCCCTCGCCGGTCGCCCGGATTTGTCTGGAGCGCCCAATTCCTTGTGCGTTTCATCAAAGACTATGCTGAAACCTGACGTGTGAAACAAAACTCCTGGGCCCTGCGGTACCCAGGGGAAGATTGGTATGACCCTATGACCTGTGTGGACCCGTCATTGCATATCAGTGTTAAAATACAGATTTCTCGTTAGGTGTGAGATGTCTAAAAGCGCAGAGCAGGATGTCGAAGTAGCGACTTAAATAATGCCGTTTAAAATACTTCGAGCCTTACGACCCGGTTTTGAGACAATTGCGTGCTACCCATTTTGATTTTGCGTGACAACTACCCATTTTGCGTGTTTTGAGATATACCTAATTTGGGGATACTGATATCAGGAAGAACGATACCATTGCTATAAACTGGTATCATATAACATGGCACATCATTGGTAATCCCTTTACCTGAAATTGCACTACGGGATGTTCGTTATCACGATGCCAGATCCGTGATGGTGAACATAAGCATGATACTTATAAACGAGATACTGTTAGAAACGAGGCATGAAGACTTCACAAGCACGCACCAAGATGCACGATGTCGATGTTTCTTTGGGAAGGATGTCGATTCAGTGTTCAATAAGTGGTATATTCCACCTATTTCACGAATAATTTATCACTGTTGCATATGCACGACTGAACCCAGCGCGCGCGCAATCAAAATTATAGAACCTGGATATTGTTTAATACAACGAAGAATGGCTCTTAGGAACCTGGATATGGATGGATTGGATGTGGACGAAGGTCGGGAAGGTGATACACAATTGAGCTGCTCTTCAAGCTCATCACCTGAACATTCGTGGAGTGCCTGTTCTATTCGAACACATACAACAAACGCAAGTGAACCTCGCATGTGTGTGCAATGGCACCCAATACGAACAGGGCATCACATGACATGAAGTGCTGACACTTTACTTTCGGTAGCACTCTTGATGCACATGTCACTATATATCAAGCCAAGCTGCGCTGATGACGAATGAGACTTGTCAGAATGTCACACGTCATAAATACACACTAGAATGCGGTCATGACTTGGTTGGACGTTTAAAAGGTGTCTACTTGAGCTTTAGGGTGCATCGGTAACATTGGTTAGTTAGTTATTTGGGCTTTAGGGCGCTTCGACCAGAATTGATCATTCGCGCCCATCGGTTACATTGGTCATATAGCTAAAATGTTCCAACTAATTGCAAATGATGCTCGAACAATGATACATTATTCGCAAAATAGGGCGATATATACCGTTTACCGAACACTGAATCGACATCCCTCCCAAAAGAGTACCGACATCGTTCTTCTTGGTGCGTGTTTGTGAAGCGTTCGTTCCTCGTTTCTAACTGTATCCGGTTTACAAGCATCATGCTTATGCTCACCATAACGTATCCGGGATGGTGATAACGAACATCCCGTAGCGCGATTCCAGGTGAAGGGATTGCCTATGATGTGTTATGTTATATATAGCCAGCTCATACTATAGGTGTTTGCATCGTTATCGTTGATATCGGTGTCCCCAAATTAGGTACATCCCAAAACAGGCGAAGCGCGAACAGTGATATGTACGCAATTGTGGCAAAACTTGGTTTGCAGGACTTCACAGACTATTAATAACAATATTTCAGTGGTGATTTCGACATCCTGCTGCACTCGTTTCGACCTAACGAGATATCACACCTAACGAGAAATCATTATATTCACACTGTGCCCGAATGCATAACGGATCCAGAATCGTGATAACGAACATCCCGTAGCGCGATTCCAGGTGAAGGGATTACCTATGTGCTTTGTTATATAATGGCAGCTTACAGAATAATGGTTTGTATCATTATCGTTGATACCAGTATAACTAAATTAGGCACCTTTCAAAACACACAAAATGGGAACAGTCATATGTACAAAATTGTCTCAAAACCTGGTTTGCAGGACTTAACAAGAATTTTAAATAGCATTACATCCATGGCGATTTCGACATCCTGTTGCATCCGCTACGACATCTCACACCTAACGAGAAATCAATATTTTAACACTGTCGTGCTATGTCCGGCGACAAGACGCTCCGCTCACCGGCACGAGAGAGTAAGCTCCACGCGAGACATGGGCGCGGCCGCCGAACCTCCTGTGAAGTTCGCCATCTCGACTGTGCGTGCTGCACTTGCACTTCAGGCTCAGTGAGACGATAGCACAGCTAGAAGATTAGCGGCGCCTGGAACTGGGACAGGTGAAGTAAGTGGGTGACATGGCACTTGTTGCTGACGACTGGTGTATTTCGCGAAAATGGGTATAGTTTCGATAGAAGTTGGTATGCATATACATGCATACATGCATACCTTTCTCCCACTCTCTCACTCTCACACATCATTTTGGCATGTCAAGACTTAATGCAGATAACCGAAAAGTTGCTTACAGTCAAAATGAAGTGAAGTATGACTTGTGACTTGAAAGTTATGTGCCTTTTAAAACTACTCAAATTGGCCTTTCTCAGCCTATAGGCATTGTTGTTCCCTATAGTTACTTCCCTTTTACAAAGTTCATGAAGAAGAATGCATGCCATTTTGCATGGACTGCATGATCACTCAGTGCATTGATAAGGTAAGGTGGCAAAAGGAATGTAATATGGACCCTAATGTTATGTTTCAAATGCTTGAAATTATGGCATATTTAGGGCAATTTCACTAGCACCACAAGCTGTGTATTCACACTGAATTTGATGTAATACACCTTTAGGTGATCTTCAAGTATTACCCCTCACAATTTATTTATATCAACAAGGTATTTAAGTCACCATCAGCTGACTGGCAGTCAGCTGTTGGTGACAAGTATTAAATAAGATTAAATATAATTAAATAACCAAATCTTATTAAATTAAATATAATTAAATAAGATTACCTTAAGGTGTATCCACACCAAATTCAGTGTGAATACACAGCTTGTGGTGTTAGTGTAATTAGCCTCTGATTGCAGAATTTTGGTCAGCATTGTCATTTGACGTATTATAGGCATGGTATGATATCTTATGAATGTAACTCTATAAACAGTTTTCAGTTTTCATGTATTGATCAAAATGAGAGCCAAATTAACTACATCACAGCTTTTCATTCATTAATCTGCCATTCAATCCACAGTGTATTGAACATGTATATGGTATCATTGTGTTACAGCCTTGATCCAGGCCATGCCCTACAAACATAAAACATTCTGTGCAGTCACTCCAGCTGCTTTGTTCTTGCTTGGTACTTTAATGTTCATGAAAAACAAGTGTCGTAATGTCTGCCTTGCAGTTGGAAGCTTGCTTGAGGGTTGGCCAACCAAAAAAAAGTAAGTTGATGAACATGGGCTTGGTGGCTTTGATCACTGTACCTCAACATTGGGGGTAGAAGTTGCATTACCTTATGTATTAACACTATGTGTAATTATCTGCCTGGTCCCCATTGCTCATGGACTTAGTATTTTTGGAGGATACATCCCTTTGGTTTCTTCACAGGGTGGTTGGTCATGAATATGTAAAGGAACAATGGCAGGGCTATGTTTATGGATATGGGAAATTATGCAGTGACCAGTAATATGTTGGTTGGTTGGTAATTTTGGGTTTTGGTCACCCTGAGCATATTCATCATATGATACCCATCACCAGCAATACAAGCAGGTACCTTGGACCTGGAAACATAAGTGGTCTAGAAAATACAGCTAAAAATGTGGTTCATAAACATGCCAAAACTGAAGCAGAAATTCAAATGTGTCCACATCAAGTTCCTGTCTTCATTCTGATATGATAATTACAGCACTTCATGATTTTAGTTTAAAAATTAGCATCAATGCCCAAAACGTAGGCCCAGATTCCTTAATTTAGACTTTAAGCAGCTTCACTTATCAAGACAATTAAGGGTAAATTTTTCTTAAATGGTGTTTTAGGAATTTTTGGATTTTTTTTTTCGGAATACAATGTTTATGAACGTGATTCGGAAGATGCGATCACTCGTTTTCTCCATAAATGCTTACTTTTCAATTCGAACGAAGACGTCATAGTCACGTCGGTACGGTATGATGACGTCATAGGCATGGGACTGAGGCTTCGATTGGCTAACGCTACAAACGTTCACATACCTTAATGAGATGGTCCCGGCTTTATCTAACCACAGATTAATAAAACCCACAACTTGCCACGGTTCCAGGCGGGTTCCGTCGAGAAAAGTTCCTTTGTAGTCGCTTGTGACGAACCCACACCTCTTATTCTCCTTCCTTCTGGCGACACGAAACGTCTCGGTGCACTCCCACTGATGCCTACTCTCCTGCAACCTACAGGCCTTGGAACACTTAGAGCAGACAACTCCGGCAGGAAGAACTCCGTGGCGTCTAAGGAAGTCTAAGCTCGCTTGGTTGTCCTTATAGCAAAGTTTGATTATATCATATGGCACTGGATCACAACCTACACACACTGAAGCCATTTTCGAACTGTTGACCTCAAAGTGACCCCTGTGACCCCGGTTTCGTCTATCCTCACGACTTCCAACAAATAGTATGATAATTCATAATTAAATAGGAAAATCTAACCAAATCTAACCTAACCTAACCTAACATAATACAATCTACTCTTATCGAAACTAATATAAACTCACATATTTTAATTTAAAAACACAAGCGTAATGTTTATCGTGACGACCGCGAAGTGATATTTAAAAGAGTCCGCTTCTGCTCGGTCTCGTCGTCTTTCCTCACGACTTCCAACAAGCAGTATGATAATTAATAATTAAATAGGAAAACCTAACCTAACCTAACCTAATGTAATACAATCTACTCTTATCTAAACTAATATAAACTCATATATTATAATTTAAAAACAAGCGTAATATTTATCGTGACGTCATCCGTACATCACGGCCGTGATGTACATCCGTACATCCGTACATCTGCTTAGTTTTTTTTGGCGTTGCGGTGAAATAGTGGTGGTGTCATCTATGTGGCAAAGAGGCGGAAATTAAGCATTTTCGACGTGAAAAAGTGTTGAATCAACTGCGTGAAGTGTTAAATGTCCCTTTAATCACGTCTGAGAAGTGCCAGGTGAGGGATGGATAAATTATGCAACAAACAACAGCGGTGTGGCATATATGGCGCATTATAGATATTATCGCTAAGATTAACCGAGATGTAAGCATTTACGGAGAAAACGAATGATCGCATCTTCCGAATCACGTTAATAAACATAATATTCTGGGACAAAAATCCGAAAATTCCAAAAACACCCTTTAAGACAGAAATACCCAATTAAGAAAAGGTGCAGGTTGACATAGTTATTTTGGTTAATTATCAAGGTACAAAATAAAACTATAAACAACGTAAAAACACTTAGGATTCATGCACTACCCCTGGGAAATTCAGAGTTGTTGCATTGTGGTGCCAACAGACTGAAATGGCTCAAATAATGGGATAAACCTCCTGCAACTTAGGCTGGGTTAGGTTTGGCTGGGTTAGGTTTGGTTGGGTTAGGTTTGGTTGGGTTTGGTTTGGTTGGGTTAGGTTTGGTTGGGTTAGGTTTGGTTGGGTTAGGTTTGGTTGGGCTAGGTTTGGTTGGGTTAGGTTTGGTTGGGTTAGGTTTGGTTGGGTTAGGTATGGTTGGGTTAGGTTTGGTTGGGTTAGGTTTGGTTGGGTTAGGTTTGGTATGGTTAGGTTGGGTTAGGTTTGGTTAGGTTAGATTATGTTTTTTAAATTGGTAATGTTTTTTTTTAATGTTTAAACAAAAATCAAACAAATTATGGAAATTGTATTTCTTCAACCACAGATTATGTTAGGTCAGGTTAGTATGGGCTAGGTTTCTTTTAATTTGGAAAATTTGAAGAAAATAAATTGCTTGAAATTATTTCCAATTGTGTTTTTTTCTCTAAAGGGATGTTTGGCTAGGCTAGGTTTGGTTATATTGCTTTTTTATTTTTAGTAATTTTTTTTATGCCATGTTACATAACTCAAAGCCACGGTTTTGGTGTTGTTTTCCTCGCAAACTGAAAAGCAACCATTTCCACATAAAATGAGTGGTCCCATCATCTTAGTCACCTTCATAGATATTGCATTACAAAGATAAATTCCAAAAATTAATAAAACACATCAAAGCACAAATTCCCAGCCATATTTTGTTGTTTCTTATTGTGTTGTAAATTACAGGATTGCATTTTCCACCTCTACTAGGTACTAGGTAGGTAGGTAGGTACCTACCTGGGTAGGTACCTACCAGGGTGGGAATTAAGGCACTTCTTAAGAGATTTTATCTCTGAAAACATTTTTGCACTCCAGGTTCATACTGGATAGGATGGGCTTCACATGTACTCCGACACAAATGTGGGAACAAAGATACCATAAAAACAAACACAGAACGACACCCAAAAAAACGCTGGTTATTCCACTTATGGTCAAAACTCAAACTAATCACTTTTTGTAGCAGTCAGCAGCCAGACCACAGTTCACACAATCCATCAATCTCAACCACCGGAATTGCCGACAACAACGAGCAAACAGCAACTTGCAAGATGATGCGCATGCACACTGAGAACCCTGTTCTCCGGCTCTGGAGCCCCGTCTCGGAATACCTGTGTTTCTGCCACCCTATAGTGGGAAACTTTGACAGTTTTAAGAGACGTCTCCAGAGTCCCGGAGGCCACCGATCAGAATTGGCTGCGTTAGCGTTTTCTGTTCTGAAATCTGTCTATCAACCAATCAATGCAAGGTATTTTGCATATGACGTCATAACCATTAGCAACTTTGAACACATGGTCAACAGTGTCCACACAAGTTAACAGTAAACACAAGACCTTGACTGATCTTTGCTTTGATCACATCCAACCACATCCAACTGTGGCGTGTGCAGTAGCGGAGTTGCGTTCGTATTACGTGGGAAATTGGCTGCATAGGTAGGTATGCGCTCTGAGCTGAGGGTGAAGTGTGAAGTATTTTTGTTTGTTTTTCATATGGCTAGCCTTGTACTGAGACCAACAGTGAAAGGAAAATGCATTTATCCTGTGAGTTATAAGAAACGAAACAGTGCTGATTATTACGGGTCTCTGCCGGGCGGTGCCATCCATTGTTCACTTCTTTGTTCGTATGTTTTGGCATTTGATTTGACCAAAAATGATAATGATATTACTTATGCATATTATGTAGGTACTGATTTTGGGTTTTCCGGTCGGTTTCTGGTAAACAGATTCCATGTATACAAAAATAATGTCCATGAAAATGTACTCCGGAAGAAATCGGTATGCACTCTGACTCCCAACCCAGAAAGTAAGTTTCCCACTCTGGTACCTACCTACCTACCTGCACAACTGACAATGGTCTAGGTTCTAGAACCAAAAGCTCAAGTGATTAATAGTATTATTTTGAGCAATTTCTATTCAACATTATCAACGACGGTCAGATTTATGCTTACATTCTACATAATGTCCACCACCATGAACTCTATGATGAAATTTTTTTTCTCAACCAACTTGCCGATATTGCTGTAGGTAGTGAAGGGTGTCCACTCCAGCCCAGTGTGTACCGATAATCTTTTTTACTCGGGGGGATTAAAACAAAAAAAAAAACCAAAAAAAAAAAAAAAAAAAAAAAAAAAAAAAAAAACATAACGTCCAAAAACCAAACGTCCAAAGTGAATAAAGTCCAAAACCGAACATCCAAGGATCCCAAAAAGTCCAAAGACGCAAAGTCCAAAGACGCAACGTCCAAGAACCAATAATCAAGAACTTCACAGTGTAGTTCATACCTTCTCCGCTAGGCGAATAATTCGCGACTCTATTGCATCCTTACCGAATGCTTAAAGGAACGCATCCAAAGCCGTTATCGGATGTTATCGAGAGATTCTTCGCCATTGTACAGTCGAGTCTGGCGAATTTGTCTGCCGAGTTTGAAAAAGGAGATTCTGCGTGGTAACGGGAACTGTTACCATTGTGGTTATTTCTGATGGCTTGGCTTTGGCGATTGTTGCTTCGGCCTCTTGCCTACCTTGGTTTAGTGTCCTGGTAAGTGGCAAGTGCAAATATTACGATATGTGCCGGATTAGGTAGGTCAACTGCAAATTACTGATTTTTATTTGCATCCATTTACTGTCTTAGCACTTCAACATCACTTGACCATCTGTGGTTGTGTCACATTCTTATACCATATGGTTGTATGAATGTACCTAGGTAGGTAGTTGCCTACCTAGGTACCCACCTACCTATAATGAGAATTGATTTATCAGTGCATGCATAGATCAAGATGGAATCCCACCAAATATGTTGATGTTACCAGCACTCCAGTTGGTGGCACATCTATTTTGAAAAGTTGATGAAAAATGATACCATGATTCAGGGAAGAAGTTGGAAGACCTTAAGTGAGTAGGGTTAGATATATCTTGTTAGGTACCTAGGTAGGTATCTATGTCAAATGTGGTGAATATTTTCATTTGAATTCAAGATGTGGTATTGGATGGGGTGCTGAGTATTCATTTGTCTATGCTGATAGTATCTCAGGGAAATGGTGGTTTTATTTTCCATCTTCGTAAACTCTATTTTTGGAAATTATTTTTATAATCATGAATGGTGATGCACTAGGTTCCCAATTTTTGGAACTTCTTATATGTCATTACTGCACTCAAGTCAATTTTAGTGTGAAGTAAATAAAAATTGTGTGTTGTAGCTCATCATTTTTGGTTTCATTGGTTTGGTTGTGGACCTAAGAAAACTCAGTTGAATTATAATATTAACATGCTTAAAGGCAGCAACAATAGTCGGTTTTACAGAGGCAATTTGCTCTCCCGTCTAGTTGCTTTTCATCCTTCCAAGTCATTCCTTGCTTCAACTAAACGTTCCAGAAATAAACTCAAAAAGTACATCGAAGAACATTTATTATTAAAAAATTGATGTCACTCAATTTTTTTCAGCATTTTGTTGACAAAACTTGTTTCTTGATGGTGAGAATAAAACGATTTTAGACTGATTGTTTTAGTATAATTTTCCCTAAACCATTTCATGTTCCAAAACCTATATCCCAATATGCGGCAGGCAACAAATCAGTTGGTGCACGGCGTCCCACTCGTGGGGTGTGCTGTGAATATTTATTAGTTGTGTGGCATGAGCATGTTGGCAGTATCAGGTATGGATTTATAAACTTGGTTGACATCGATTAAGTGTACTTTTGTTATCATTTTCTCTACCGTTGCTCAGGAAGTTGGCTTATAACCACATCCTTTGCTAATTTAACCACAGCGCCAATTTGTCATCTGGCAGTTATCCGTCAGCTGCCAGATACCGTAGAGCTGAATGCAGTCTCGAAGTAAATTAGAAAGTGTATTGCAATTTGCTGATGTTTGTAAATTTAATTATACTTATTTCAGCAGTGTCAATAGTAAAACCTATTTCGTTATAGGTTGATGTGAGATGATGTGAGAATTAGATTTGGTGGTCACTTTTATTCTATGCAGATCACTATGCCGGGTCTTCTCCCTCTATCTTGTTCCTGAGACCACGTGACCTGGGACTGGGAACAAATTTCTGCTGTAAAACCAGCTACTGTGTTGGAAATTTCTCCAATCAAAGTAGGCTAATATGTTGTTTTAATCACTTAACTTCTGTTATGTTTTAATCTTGTATGTAGTCACCAAATACGTTATTTGTGTATTGCAACAACTGGGTGACGTGGGTGATGTGATTATTTTCCTTGTATCAATATATATATATATATATATATATATATATATATATATATATATATATATATATTTATATATATATATACATATTTATATATATATATATATATATATATATATATATATATATATATATATATATATATATATATATATATATATATATATATATATATATATATATATATATATATATATATTTATATATATACATACATATATGTATACAAATACACAAATATATGTTGCGTGGTCTATATGGGGCCTCCATGGGGGCGCTACCCCCATGGAAGGTAGCGCCCCTTCGACCAGAAAAATGCGACCCTCTGCGAAGGCTCGAGTGCACCCCATCCCCCTCGAATTTTTCAGCCAGAGGCGCCTCTCGGCGGGAAAGACAGCCAATTCAGGGGCGTCACCAAGTGTCGATCTCAGAGGGTGCTGCTTCAGATGGAACCTCAAAGGGCGTAACCACGACATCGCTTCACTTATAGGCTCCGGTTGTGGGGGTGCCAATTCAGAGGCGTCACCAGCGAATTTTCGCGCCGAGGGTGTGCCTCAGGTACTAATTCAAAGGCGTCCCCAGGTATCTGTCTACGGGATGCGATTGCGGAGGTGCCAATTCAGGGACGTAATCATGGATTTGTCTCCAGGGTACAGGTAGTTTCATAACAGGAGACGTCATTAGCGGACATACATGACCCTGGTTCACTCGGTAGATGACCAACATGCATTATACACGACAGAATGCTTCTGATAAAGTATTACCCGTCAGACATACCCGCTCCCACATGGATGTGAATGACACCCCACCTACTCCGCGGTGGTCTTTGAAGGTGGTGTCATCACAGGCGACATCATTAGCGGACACAAAATGGTCCCCACTCGGTATACGATCGCCATGCATTATATACGGCAGAATGCTTCTGATCAAGTATAACCCCTCAGGCATACCCGTGCGCACATGAATATGAATTACACCTCACATGCTCCGTGGTGCTCTTTGAAGGTGATAACATCACAGGCGACGTCATTAGGGGACACAAAATGGCCCCCACCCGGTATATGATCACAATGCATTATATACGGCAGAATGCTTCAGATCAAGTATTACCCCTCAGACACACCCGTGCCCATGTGGATATGAATAACACCCCACATACTCGGTGGTGCTATTTGAAGGTGGTATCACCACAGGAGACGTCATTAGCGGACACAAAATGGTCACCACCCGGTATATGATCACCATGTATAATATACAGCTGAATGCTTCTGATCAAGTATTACCCCTCAGACATACCCGTGCCACGTGGATATGAATGACACCGCACATGCTCGGTGGTGCTCTTTGATGGTGGTATCACCACAGGCGACATCATTATCGGACACAAAATTCCCCCCACCCGTTATATGATCACCATGCAATATATACGGCAGAATGATTCTCATCAAGTATTACCCCTCAGACATACCCGTGCTCATATGGATATGAATGACACCCCACATATTCGGTGGTGCTCTTTGAAGGTGGTATCATCACAGGCAACATCATTAGCGGAAACAAAATGGCCCCAACCCGGTATCTGATCAGCATGCATTATGTACGGTAGAATGCTTCAGATCAAGTATTACCCCTCAGGCATGCCCGTACCCACATGGATATGAATGACACACCAAATACTCGGTGGTGGTCCTTGAAGGTGGTATCATCACAGGCGATGTCATTAGCGGACACACATGGCCCTGGTTCACTCGGTAGGTGGTCACCATGCATTATATAGCGCAGAATGCTTCTGATCAATTACTACCCCTCAGACATACCCGTGCCCATATGGATATGAATGATACCCCACATACTCGGTGGTGCTCTTTGAAGGTGGTATCACCACAGGCGACGTCATTAGCGGACACAAAATGCCCCCCACCCGTTATATGATCACCATGCAATATATACGGCAGAATCCTTCTCATCAAGCATTACCCCTCAGACATACCCGTGCCCACATGGACATGAATGATACCCCACATGCTCGGCGGTGTTCTTTGAAGGTGGTATTATCACAAGCAACATCATTAGCGGACACAAAATGGCCCCCACCCGGTATATGATCACCATGCATTATATACGGCAATATGCTTCAGATCAAGTATTAACCCTCAGGCATGCCCGTGCCCACATGGATATGAATGGCACCCCACATACTCGGTGCTGATCCTTGAAGGTGGTATCATCACAGGGGACATCATTAGCGGACACAAAATGCCCCCCACCCGGTATATGATCACCGTGCATTATATAGCGCAGAATGCGTCAGATCAATTATTACCCCTCAGACATGCCCGTGCCCACATGGATATGAATGACACCCCACATACTCGGTGGTGGTCCTTGAAGGTGGTATCATCACAGGCGACGTGATTAGCGGACACACATGACCCTGGTTCACTCGGTAGGTGGTCACCATGCATTATATAGCGCAGAATGCTTCTCATCAAGTATTACCCCTCAGACATACCCGTGCTCATGTGGATATGAATGCACCCTACATACTTGGTGGTGCTCTTTGAAGGTGGTATCATCACAGGCAACATCATTAGCGGACACAAAATGGCCCCAACCCGGTATCTGATCGACGTGCATTATGTACGGCAGAATGCTTCTGATCAAGTATTACCCCTCAGGCATACTCGTGCGCACATGAATATGAATGCCACCTCACATGCTCCGTGGTGCTCTTTGAAGGTGGTAACATCACAGGCGACGTCATTAGCAGACACAAAATGGTCCCCACCCGGTATATGATCACCATGCATTATATCGGCAGAATGCTTCTGAACAAGTATTACCCCTCAGCATATGTGTTATTGTATAACAATTATTTTTGTGGGGTGGGGTGCGGTGGGGTGGGGGCAAAGTGCTACATGATTGGTATAGGTATAAGATGTGGCTGTTTGACACCCGCACCGAATGAGGGGGCGGAAACCGCCCATTTCTCATGTTTTTTTTGCATTAACTCATAAACGGGCGGCGATATTGTAATGCAACCATGTGAGTTTGTGAAAAATCGATAAGCGCGACCTACGCAACATACAATGGAATTTAGTTAGCAAAAATAGAAATGCGGGGGTGCCAAATCGACCTACCTGGCGGTGGCCGGCTAGCGTTCAAGGTCACAAAAGACTCGTCGGTGCGGTGAGGCAGCCTATCACGACCTCATTTGACCATAAATGCCTGTGTCATGAAATTTGTAGTTCACTACATCCGTAATCTACTCTCCAAATTGTGTGCTTATTGCTTCAGTAGTCTTCGAAATTCTAGGATAGGGGTTGAATCAATCCTTTGCGTGTTATGTGAGAGGCCCTCCGGAGCTCGTGCCTATCTACTCTGTCCTCAATTATGCTTGCATGCTAGATTTAGGACACTTAATCTGCTGATAGGATACATTTGCAATTCATGTGATGCTCAAGATATCAATAAAAATACAACCACACGTCTAGAAAACCAGGTTGTCACTGAAGTGGCATGAAATTGTCAGACTCAATTGAAAGCCCAACAAAAGAACAGCGAATGCAATTTTCGAAACGTTCCTTTCCTTTATCATTGTGCAAAAGTTCCCCAGCCACGTGTCCTCCGCTGCTGAAATATCAACCAATAATCGACGAGCCAACCCACACACAAGCGTGATGACGAACTCTTAATATATTTGTAAGATATTTGTGAGCAAGACTGGCAGAAACACACCCAGGTCGGATATCATGGCTCCTGTCATGCCAGCATGCATTACACAGACTGAGGCAGCGGAGAGGACCGCGTTCCGACATTCAATATAAAACGAGGAGTCCTGATATGGAACTTTAATCGATTTAATGCCATATTCATGCGTTCTTTCTTGAGGGTGAAAATAATGCGAATACTTAATCCGTATCAAATGCAGTGGCCAGTTGAATCTACCTGGCACACCGTCTTCACGTCAGTTCATCTCATACCAATATCACCTGAAAAGACGATATATCCTGAAAATCCAAGCAAGCAAGACCAAGTGGGTTTTAGCATTTGTATCACTGCGTTCGCTCGGGCCGCTCGCTCACTCTGTCTGAAGTCGGTGTAAAATCGTAACGTGATCGCTGCCTGGGAAACGTCTGTGGAAGGATACGTGCTAAGTATGGCTATATCTGGCAATCTGAATCAAGTCAGACCCTTTCTGACCTTTACATTCTAGTGACTTGTCATGAAAATATGAAGGTGTGATGGCTGTTGCAAGATCCCTGATGAAGAAAACAATACATCGCTTCTGCCTTTAATAATCTGAGGGCACATAATACACAAGTCACAACTCAAAAGTATTTAGGAACGACACCGTCCTTTTCCATCTGTCGCGGTATCCCACCACCAGCCAGATTACACCAAGATATACAAATGCATGTGTGTGACCATATCGCACTCCTGTAACCGATCTTATTGAACCCTGTAACCTCAACCCCATTACCATTACCAGTGCCCTCCTAGTACGGGTATGCATGGGGTGGAATAAAGCAGCCGTCCCTTGCGATGTAAAGGGTGTCTCGATCCATGTCTCGTAGCGCTTCTAAACTCAAGTAGCAGGACAAATGTTATCGATATTGGATTGTGCTCCACGTCACCAACGTCAAACGAAAACCTTGCGGATGCACATTTGCTGCCTGTATTATCACATACTCACACATACTACGTGGTCTATCAATCTTGAAGTCGAACTGAGGGAGTGAAACTACTCAACTATCCAGGGAAAGAAGCCAATACACATACGCAGGAGAAAATGCAATGCTGGGAACAACACCTGTCCACAAGCGAGCAAGCGTGATTTCTGCTAACGAGAAGACCGGGATAACAGCAGGTAAGTACAGTACAAGGGTTCAATTGTGCAGCACTCTCAGTCCGGCTGTCTGACTCACTGATATCACGGAATAAAAAAGCACCTTAACTTATCGTGTACTAAGTGCAAAGCATATATAATATGGTATTACTTATGTGTTATTACGCGGTCCTCTGTAGCTGTTCTAAGAAGTATCCACTTCTGATGTCTCTCCGTCTTCTTATATGTCCTATATATCTAATATTGTAAAATACACATGCTTAATATAAACGAGGTATTTTATTATACATATAGCCTAAAGTATATCAGAAAATAATTATTCCTCATTACGAAGATTGGCCATCGGGTGATGGGTCATACTCCATGTTGTAGCCCCGGGGAAAAGACGAAGATGTGCGAAAAAAGTAATTTTAAAAACCAAGCATTTTAACGTCCGCGATGCGGCAGCCCTGCCAGCGCCGGAGACTCCTGCCAGGGGCGGATTCAGGACTTATCATGGGGCACGTGTCTGAAGGGTCGCCGTTTCTTCGGAGGGGCGCCGCTGCGAAAGTACTTGGAGGCAGGGGCGGATACAGGGGTAATACTGAAGGAATGCGCCCCCATGGAAATTGGTGCGCCTTCGGTAGGGAAAATGCTCCACTCGGGGAAAGCTTGAGTGCATCCCCATCTAATTTTTTTTCTTCAGCCAGAGGCGATCCTCTCAGAGTAAAAGGCGCCCTTTCAGTGTGCCCGAGTGCATCCCCCTCGAATTATCCAACCAGAAGCGCTCCTTGGAAGGAAAAGGCCCCCATTCAGTATGCTTCGGTGATCTCCCTCGATATTTTTTTTCAGCCAGAGGCACACCCGTGAAGGTAAAGGCGCCCCTCCAGGAAGGCCTGAGTGCACCCCACTGTTCATTTTTTTTCAGCTAGAGGCGCCCCTTCAGAGACCAAGATCCCCTCATGACAATTTCTAAGCCCGCTCCTGCCTGGAGGGGTGTCTTTTCCTTCCGAGGGTAGCCTTTGGCCGAAAAATTAAACCGGAGTCCATTCGAGCATACTGCAGAGGCGCCATTTTCTCTCGAAGGGGCGCTTTTGAATATAAAACAAAGCACAGGGATTTCACTCGAACCTTCCCGGATGGGTGCCTTTTTCCGGCCAGATGAACGGCAACTTTCCACGGGAGGGAGGCACATTCCCCAAGTCCCCCTCTGTATCTGCCCCTGACTCATGCATCTGCAAGCCAGCAGCTCCCCGCGTTCAGGCTATCACAGTATTCTCCTTTCTTCGGAGAGGACAGACCTTTAGCCGACGCGGACGGACTGTGCGTTTCGGGTGGCTGGAATCCAAGAAGACAGCACCAAGTTCGACCAGCTGGCGGTAAGCCTTTCAGTGTCGATCGCCACGCAGGTGCGGATGGATATTATCACGGCTCAAACACCCAGTTTCGTGGCACTTTGATTGACGTCGCACTCAGAACTGGGTACAGCAGGAGATGCCCGTGAGCTGTTGAAGACTTTCTTCGAGGGCTGCCGCAGGCAGCTTGGGCAGCAGTATCGCTGCCGTCAGAGAAAGCTTCTCTGGGCCAACTGGCTGCTGCAGCTGACATGCGATGTCATTAGCGTAAGCAAAATGGCCCCCACCATTTTTTTTCTCAAGTTCTTGGAAGCCTCGGCTTCGGGCCTGGTGTCAGCGATGGCGGCAAAATATTCAGTGCCAGCCACTTTGTGTCCGCTAATGACGTCGCCTGTGATGATACCACCTTCAAAGAGCACCATCGAGTATGTAGGGTGTCATTCGTATCCACATGAGCACGGGTATGCCTGAGTGGTAATACTTGATCAGAAGCATTCTGCGGTATATAATGCATGGTGATCGTATACCGTGTGGGGGCCATTTTGTGTCCGCTAATGAAGTCGCCTGTGATGATACCACCTTCAAAGACCACCGCGGAGTAGGTGGGGTGTCATTCATATCCACGTGGGCGCGCGTATGTCTGAGGGTAATACTTTATCAGAAGCATTCTGTCGTATATAATGCATGTTGGCCATCTACCGAGTGAACCAGGGTCATGTATGTCCGCTAGGTGACGTCTCCTGTGATGAAACTACCTGTACCCTGGAGACAAACCATGATTACGGCCTTGAATTGGCACCTCCGCAATCGCATCCCGCAGACATATACCTGGGGCCTGGGGACGCCTTTGAATTGCTACCTGAGGCACACCCTCGGCGCGAAAATTCGCTGGTGACGCCTCTGAATTGGCACCCCCACAACCGGACCCTATAAGTGAAGCGATGTCATGGTGATCGATACTTGGTGACGCCCCTGAATTGGCTTTTTCACGACTGCCCCCACCCCCCCCCCCTCCCAGAATGAAATTTCCGTCGTCCTGTCCTGAAGTCTATCTGAAGCACCAGCCCCGATGGAAAATTATTGGTAGACTCCCTGAAGTGGCATCTGAATCTCCAGCCCTTCAAGAGAACGTCCTGGTGACGCCCGTGAAATGACATCTGCACACATCCCCCAGCAGGAAATTCCTTGTGCTGTCTCGGTACGTTTGAGTGATGTCATCATCAGCTGACTGGAAGTCAGCTGACGGTGTCTAGGATGTATTGTTCATATAAGGAAAGTGTGAGGGGTAATACCTACCATAGCCTTTACCTACCTGAAGATTACAGCTGGGTAGTTACTTGAATTATAACAAGGAGACTTCCTCACTTTGTCACAGGTTGAGTGTAGACCTTATTTAGGTTGGTAGGTAGGTACCCACCTATGTTGCTCTTTTATATCCTGTATTTGGAGAGGAATGTTTCAGTTTGAGGTGGTGGTGGTGGTGGTGATCTCGTGTGGTTTCCTTAAAAGGCAGTTGGTTGTAACAGAACTGTGTGGTATAAACCTCGAAGTTTGGGTCACAACTTTATTCATGGACTGTATGGGAAAACAATACTTGACTCATTTAAAAACACTAAATGTATATCGTGTCATAGCAGGATAAATCAATTACAACCTCTTGAGATATCATTCTGATAAACCTACACTTGTTTCAGGAAAATGTTAAGTTCTTATGATTTTTCCAAACATCTCAAAAACAAGATTAAGTACCCTTCATGGCTGACAAGGAAGTAAAACATTTCCTGGAGTCAAAAAAGCATGTGTTTAAGAAACTAAAAGATGCTAATTCTGAGGCAAATCTAGAATCATATAGAATAGCTAGAAATAAAGTTAGGTGTGTTAGAGCATCCAAAAGATTGGCTGAAATCAAATTAGCTTGAGAATGTTCAACAGGCAATGCTAAGAGGGTCTTTAGCTTCTACAAATTTAAGTCTAAAAAGTGTAATGTATGGCCACTGGAGGTAGATTGTAAAATAGTTGTTGATGATTAGGTGGTTTTAGAGCTGCAATTTGCTCTCCCGTCTAGTCGCTTTAGATCCTTCCAAGTCAATCCTGGCTTCAACTAAAACATTCCAGACATGAACTAAAAAAGTACATTGGAGAACATTTAATGTTAATTATAATTTATTTCAATCAATTTTCTCAGCTATTTCGTTGACAAAAATTGTTCTTTGGTGGTGGGAATATAAAGATTTGAGACAGATTGTATTGAGTATAATTTTCCTTCAACCATTTTATATTCCGAAACCCATATCCCAATAGACGGCAAGTAACAAATCAGTCGGTGCACGAGCGTCCTACTCGTGGGGTGTGTTGTGAATATTTATTAACTGTGCTGTGTGAGCATGTCAGGAGTGTCATATGGATTTATAAACTTGGTTCCCATCGATTAAGTATACTTTTGTTATCATTTTCTCTACCGTTGCTCAGTAAATTGGCTTATAACCGCATCCTTCGCTATGTTAACAATAGCGCCAATTTGTCATCTGGCAGTCATTTGTCAGCTGCCAGGTCCTGTAGAGCTGGTGCAGTCTCCATGGAAATCAAAAAGCTTATTGCTATTTGCTAATGTTCGTAAGTTTAATTCTACTTATTTCAGCAGCGTCGATAGGAAAAACTATTTTGTTATTAAAACTGATATGAGAATTAGATTTGCTGGTCACTTTTATTTTATGCAGATCATTAAGCAAGATCTTCTCCCTCTATCTTGTTCCTGAGACCAAGTGACCTGGGAGCAAATTTCTGCTGTAAAACCAACTATTGTGACATAGAGAAGTCCCTAAGCAAATGCTTCTCATCAGTCTACTAAAAAGAACTCTGGTACATTGGAAACAACTGAAAGCAGTGCAGTAGTAGGAGATAGGTTGGAGGATCTTACAATAACAACAGAAGCTGTAGAAATAGAGTTGCAGAATATACAACCTAATACAGTTTCTGGGCCAGATGATTTATATATGCCAGGATCTTAGTAGTGTGCTAAAGAAGAATCCAATTAAACTATGGGTAATCCCCTGCACTTCTGTGTTCAATAAATAAAAGAGAACTATATGCAAAATATAGTAGGAATATAACTTTACATAATGAATCTAGATGCAAAATGTATTGGGATATGATTGTAGTGTGCTTTGGGATGCAAAATGATTGTATTACAAGAGGGCATTCCAGGACAGCAAAGGTGATTGAAAAAAAAACCTGAAAGTATTTGAATGAAGTCATCAACAAGAATGAATTACAAACAGTTCCACGGAGAGCTATATGACCATTGCAGTCGATGCTCCCTTTAACCCTAAATAACTAACTAACAAACAGTTCCTTCAACATGCTTTGTTGGTAACTCTGGGGCTACCTGTGTAAAACAATAAATACCTGATAAATTCAACACTTTTTTTGACAACATGTAAATTTGAAAAAATATACCTGCACCAGACAACAGCCCAATATGTTATTGTACAATGCCTACTTATGCCAACATGAACAATATTCCTAATGTTCATGGAGCTCAAATTGAACAAATTACATCTTTGAGCCCAGTGGGTGGAGGTATTGATAAAATTATCACAAATATTCTGCTTGGAACATATAAAAGCATTTTGAAACATCTAGCATATTTTGAATCTTTGTCTCAGAATTACAATATTCCCTGATAGATTATAAGCTGTAATAGACAAGCTTCACATAATGGGTTTTTGGTTGCAAAAAAATGGTAATAATACTTTGGAGACAAAACTGAAATGTTCTTGTCACAGGAGAAGCATTTCCAGCATAACTTAATAATTTTACTTAGGGGTTGCCATCAATTTAAAAACCTTGTAGCAATGACATCACATATGTCGTGGTCTTGAAGCAGCCCAGCCTGAAAAACAGAACCATATGTTGGATTGTTCCATGCCAAGTTTTTCAACCAACTCACATCATCAATACTAAGGCAAGGGCTTGTGATGCTGAAATGATACCAATTTTAATGAAAATATGAAGCTTGGAAGGGTAGGTAATCTATGCAAAAAGGATGGAGATAATGTGAAAAGGGATGACTATCAAATGGAAAATTGAAGTCATTAATAAGCTAGAACTGCAATGGATTTTAGATGGAGGACAAGGATTGTTGGCTTAATTTGTACATGGGATGTAAAGCATATTGTGGAATTTGACTGAGCTTGAGAAAAGCAGTACAAGGATACTACTGCTGGGGTTTCTGCAGTTTGTTGCAAAATGGCAGTCTGACATTATTGTGCTTTGGGGGGGGGGGAATTAAAAAAAAAAAAAATAAAAAAAAAAAAAAAAAAAAAAAAAAAAAAAATTAGGAAAAAAAAAAAAAAAAAAAAAAAAAAAAAAAAAAAAAAAAAAAAAAAAAAAAAAAAAAAAAAAAAAAAAAATTCCACCCCCGAGGGAAAAAAAAAAAAAAAAAAAAAAAAAAAAAAAAAAAAAAAAAAAAAAAAAAAAAAAAAAAAAATTAATGTATTCACAAGACAAATGTTGCATTCATTTTACCTGCATGATCCAAGGTGGTTAGGTTTGGCTATGTCAGGTTTGGTTAGGTTTTTATCTTGACAGTATTTTGATTTTTTTTCTTAAAGAAAGTTTAGGCTATGTTACATTAGGTTTGGTTTGTGATTTTTTTTTAAAGGAAAAAAATTGCTTGAATTTTGTGCACTTTCAATTTTTTTTCATGGGGGGTTAGGTTATGGTAGGTTAGGCTATGTTACACTTCTTCTTTTTTTACATTATTTTTCTGCTATATTACCCATCCCCAAGCCCACTTTTGGTGTTATTTTGCCAGCCAACTGAAAAGTATGCACTTACAGAGAAATCGAGTAGCCATACCATGTTGACCACATTCATGAGCATTGTGCTGGAAAAAGAAATTCCAAAAAATTCAAAAATTACCTTAACACGCGCACTGGAGGGGGGGGCGAAATCCGCCCATCCTCCGGTTTTCGTACATAACTGCCGATTTTACCGGTCGATATACGCGATTCTCTGCGTACCTGCTTAGAAATGACCGGCGCGTCGTTTAAAGGAAGAAAATGGAAATCGGCTGAAAAATTGTCAAGTTAGGAGCCTGCTAAAGTAAAAAAAAATTCCAGCGCCAGACCACAAAAATCGGCGCTGATGCGCTTCCCGTATATTCGCAAGAGGGAAGTGTTCTTGGTAACACTAATGACTTGTTTGATGTATATTGATATGCTATATAGTTTCAAGGTCATGTTAGATCACCGAGGTCAAGTCGGGTCAAGTTCATGACAGGTTAATGGAACCAAACTTGATCAACTGGAATGTTGTCATAAATGCGCTACTGTTTGTCATTTGTGCTGTTTGTCCTTGCGTTTCCATACTTTATTCATGTACTTCACTCCTTTCTTCGCGGAGCCGATTGCGCCGAGCTGCCCGACGGAGCAGTCGGGCGGGCGGCACGGTTCCGGTAACTGGAACAGGTAACTGACCTGATAAAGTGCTGCTATATAGGTGACCTAAGGTCAAATGTCGGGTCTAGCATCTGTATTGCATCACTAGTAATGTCCAAAACATCATTGATGCCCATTTTGGAGCATTTAAGCACCATCACAGCGACCTATAACAATGAAAAGCCAAGCCACACAAAACAAGAAAATTTTGACAAATGTGACCTCATTTGACCTTGAAGATATTGATCTAAGGTCATGAAATGTGCACACAATAGAGTTTACTACCGTACCCATCCACCCTGCGAATTTCGTTCCTCTAGCTTTAATAGGAGCCGAGATCTTAGGGGGGGGGGGGCGGAATCCGCCCCCCCCTCCAGTGCGCGTAATTTTCAGAGGCCCTCCAGGTCGCGTGTTAAAGCACAAACCTGCCAAATGTTTTGCCGTCTTCAGCATGCTGCAGTCAGCTAGAAAATGTCAATTATCTTCACTTAATGCTAATATGAAAGGGTTGTGGACATCCATGTTCCCAACAAGATGTATGCTAACAGGTTCCCATCTTTGTAAACAGTATACTTCTATTTTGTGGGAGTTTTCACAAAATTGGAAGATGAAATCACCGTTTTCAAGCTAAACCTTGATGTAAAAAACGTCAATGTTCACTTCTGAGGAAAGTACTCTGGCTCCAGTCTCTCCCCCCCCTCATCCTTAGGCGTGCCCACGCCTATCAAAATAATCGTACCCCTGTCTACCAGTGGTGCATATACATAGAAATGTTCGTCGCAGCAAGCGGGGCCACTAGCAGAGATCAGCTTACTGTCTCGGCGTGCAGAATCGCTCGACAACGTCCTCATCTTGTCGGCCGTCGGGAGGCCGATGAACATTGCTTCTGACTTACTTGCAGTTGCATTTGTATACATCGGCACAAACAAGAATAATAGCGTCGTTTTCTACGATCCATTTGCCCCTGACGATCGGATGTGATCCAAGCTAAATCATTTCTAACTGGCAACTTCCCAAATGGAAGATATAATGAGCGGCAGTCAAGCATCGCTGAGCTCTACAGATGTGACGTCACACATATTTTGACCAATCACGAAGCGTGGCATTCTGAGGTGCTTCTTTGAATTATTTAAGTAACTTCCGGATTTTAAAGAAATAAATGAATGCCACCATCGTCTTGAAAATAAACAAATCACTAGAGAAACTTGAAAAAAAAAATACAGGCTGTCCTGACATGAAACTTGTCCATTGCAATTCCTGTGTATAAATCAGAGGGTCTCATTGCTACCAATATTTTCAAAAGTGATTAAAAGATTAAACCACTCAAGTGTATCATTTCCAAATGAAAATAAAATCATACACCCATTGCAATTTGGTTTCAGGAGGAAAATCATAGCCATAGCATGCTGATTGCTGTGATGCATAATGAACTAATCTTGTGAATGATAGGGGAGGGTGTTTAGGGGGTAGGTTCTCTTTCTAATGAAAAAATGTTTTTTTTTACTAAATATTGTGAATGATAAAACCAATAACCAACCATTGTGAATGATAAATTAATTTGTAACCTGTTGGCTATCAAATATTTTCCAGGAAGCCAGGTTGGTTGGTTGGTTATTGGTTTTACGACACGTCGACCGTTTAGTCATATAGCGTCGCCAATCTCACGCCATGGTCGCGGGCGAAGAGTAGCGACGGGTAGACTCGAACCCCATCTTTCGATTGTGGACGAGCATCTTACCCTAACCTCCCCAGGAAGCCAGGTGATGACCTCCATATCAAAATAGATACTTTTCATATGGCAAGGCACAACTGCATAAAATACCAAAGTGTATTTATTGATGAAGACATGGTGTGGGAAAGTCATATTTATGCCATTACTTCAAAGATTTGCAGGAATATTGGAATTATAGGAAGATCTAGGTATTTTCTATCAACTTGTGAATTGCTCCTTCTGTATAATCTTTTAATCCTGCCATATCTAGATTACTGTGCTAGTGTATGGGGAAGTACTTACCACACTAATTTTGACATGATTATTAAGTTGCAGAAGCTTGTTATTAGGATTGTTGATAAAAAGCCTTACTTATACCATACAAGTGTATTGTTTATCAAGCATAGCATTCTCAAGTTTCTGGCAATAATTGATGAACAATGCACTTACATCATGCTAGGCTTTCTAAGCCGATCATTACTGGCATTTCTTTCTGATATATTGCACGTTCATGAACAAAGTTACCTTGGAGTTAGACAACACTTTCAAATACCCTTCTCCATGACCAATTATAGGATGTTTTCATTACTGTTTATTGCACCAAAAGCCTTGAATAAAATGGATTGCTCTCACTTCTGTAGAATTGAAGATGTACCTAGAAATTAAATCATTTGAGAAAAAAAAACACACCAGGCAATACATTAATACAAATATGAACTTCTGCAATGAATGTCAGTGGCAACGATGTGCTATGCATGATGATCTGCGTGCCTTATTCTGATAGTTTCGTCTCTTGTATCACGTTTTCTCACCTCCTTCTTTTTCTTGGTTCTTTGTTCATTTCTTCTCTTTAGTGTAGTAATAGTTTAGAAGATACGAATGCAAGATTAGGGGACGAGTGGTCTAGGGGTAAGATGCTCGTTTCACAATCGAAAGGTTGTAGGTTCGAGTCTCGCCTGTCGCTACTCTTCGCCCGCGACCAATCGGCGTGAGAGATTGGCGACGCTACATGACTCAACGGTCGACGTGTCGTAAAACCAATAACCAACCAACCAAATGCAAGATTAGGGATTTTGTATTGGTTCCCCATTAACACATATAGCACCATCTTTCCTGGGGATGTTGTTACTAGCTTTGCTATTTGTCTGAAAGGGCTTCAGAAACATCTTTAACAAAGCTCTGGTGTTAGATCTGTCCAGCAAGAAACACAAGTGGGAAGTGGTGTGACCTACCCCGACATGCTTACCATGACCTACCCTTTTTCCTTACTATGACCTACATCCCTGGAATTTAATGTACTTTTCATCCGTGGAATTTAATGTAATTAGGTTACACATGTATGGCAGGGCACTCCTGCCTACCTATTAATGGGTAGGGGAAATAAAAAGTGAAGTGTTGTAGAATGTACATGGCTCTTTAGAGCTCTAGCCAGCTTTCGTCAGAGCAAATAATCTTGACCCTAACAAATAAGGGCAACCACAATAACCACACTGCATGATACACAGGCACTCACATGCATACAGTCCTAACTAACAGAAGTTATTTAGAGAAAGAAGCCTCAGCAATAATATATTTATTATGACGTGCAGCTTACATGTTGCGATAGTTGCATGGCAATTGCAAGCAAGAATATATCACATATAAGTTGTTCTTAGTTCAATTTATTTTACTGTAATATTGCTTTTTATCTGTAGCTTAAAATAATAACTATGCTAAGCAAAATATATTAATTTTGAACACATTTACTTTTGTCACAAAGTGGTAATATTGCAAATTATCAGGTATTGGCTGCATCCATCTTCCATGTCCACCACTTATGATGCAGACCATACATTTCATGGCAATTTGAAATATTCCACTTGACTACGTCTACTTAGATTTAGCTCACAAAATGAGCTGCATTTTACCTATCATATACAAGATGAAAACATGTTAAGATATGATGCCTTCTGCAATATGGACAAAGAGTACATGTACCTAATTAATGTCAGTAGTTTATTACCAATAAAATTCAACCAGAAACATATTCCTTGAAAATGGAATAATTTATTTTTCTACAAAAGTATTGTAACAATGAGGAACAAACAGACCAATTTTGCTGTACAAGCAAAATTAGCAATATATCAATATCTGTTGTTTGTAAGGGCCAGGGAAAAATTCAGTGTTTCAAAATAGCCAAGCAATGCACAAGTAAAAAGATATTGCAGTTAGTTCGAAGGCTACGAAAATAGTCAACAGGTCATGACACAGTGCCACATGTTTAATTAGTTAATTCATGCTCTCCTGTTGCATGTTTGCTCAATAGTTTGTGTTTGTACAGGATTTATCAAACATTTCATATTATGCCAAACAATTCACATCTCTTTCAATCTTTGAACACTGTTTAACAATTTGACAACAATTTGATGCCTGTGTGGAGAAGTTTGGTACCCATGCCTCCTAGAAAACACATTTTGAAATGTAGTGAAGCATACGTCACCATGCTCCCATGTCATGAAGGATATATATAGTCTAGGTTTGGTCAAAGTTGTGCAAGCCATATGAAATATGGGGCGCTGTATAACCTAGGCAGTTGATGCGCCCCTAAACCCCAATAACAACAACAACAACATATGAAATATGGGGCAAGGAGACTGCTTTTGGTGCACCATGTCCCATCTGTCTTGTTGCAGCAGAGTGCACAGAGGCACCTAGTGATGTCAGCTCATGCTGGTTGGACTATGTCTCAACCTAGTTATTTCTAACAGATATAAGTACATGCCGTAGATATGCACTGAATCGGTTCAAATGCCCAGAGCTAGTAATGATGGTTGTTACATGGAGACATGCGTTTTTTCGTTCTTGATTTGCAATACAAACTAAGCATCGTTGGTTTGCTTGTGTTGTTTTAGCATAGCCCTCATTTTCAGCAGGTGTTGATCGAAGCCTTCCACGAAAATGAGTTTCTTCAGCAAAATTTTTGGCGGTAAGAAGGAGAACGAAACTCCGTCGACAGGGGATGCCATTCAGAAACTGCGCGAAACTGAGGAGATGCTTCTCAAGAAGCAGGAGTTCCTCGAAAAGAAGATCGAAACGGAGCTGGCTACTGCCAGAAAGAATGGCACTAAGAACAAGCGCGGTAAGCATTTGAAGGTATATGAGCACTGGTGTAATCGATATTCATGTATTTGTGGAAACTTTACCACACAAATGTTCAATCCTCTTATGCACTTTTGTACGCTATTTTTCGTGATGCAATGCGAAATCTTGGAAGTAGTTTGAAAAGCAGGCTGTTCGCATGGGCCATAATTTCGCCTTTTGAGTTTGATCTTTGAGAGTCACTATTATTAACTATTTGTATTAATATATCACTATTAACAATTTAAGAGTCACGGAATGCTCCTGCCTTTGGAAGTGGTGGATGTTAATGTTTTCTGGTTACGATTCGATCTAGTAGCGTCTTTGACAGGAGGCTTAACCCCCCACCCCCCGACGAGGCACCATCTTTCCGTGGTGGGGGTATTGAGTGCTCCAATGATCCGGCGGACTAGTCCAATGTTGAGTGGCCAGACTAGGAGTGCCTAACTCATCCTTCCATCTCTACGTTTCAATCTCAATGTCCACCCCATCTCAACATCTATGGGATGTTTAGATGGGTGGACGTTTCAATGTCCTCCATCTGGCCCTCGAACACTAACTGTCCCTACTATGAGCAGGTACAATAACTTACCCTGCCCTGCGCGCCTGCTCAGTTTTATTGGGGTAGTCGCGCCTCCTTTGCCCGCCTCCGAGGTTGACGGAGTCCTGGAGGCTAAAGCCCCCGTCGCACGGTGCTAGTTGTGACTGGGGAGCAACACACCTTGGTCCTGATATCTCGGAGGGGCGGGCGGGCGCGTAGGGCCCCGTACTGGTCGAGTAGCTTGTCGTCTCAGGTCGAAGCTCTGGACCTCGGTCCAGTACCTGTTGGCCTGGCCGGCAGGGGTCAAGGGGTGGGTGGCGATGGATCTCGGTCGGGGTGGCGGATGGATCCCGGGTGATGGCGCCGCTCGTCATCGCCATGGCCCGCCCGCCATGAAGGGGCCAGTATGGTCCCTGGTTTAATTTGTAAAGCCTGGTTCATGAGCCGGCCATATATCCATATTGATATATACTGGGTCGGTGTGGTCCCTAGTTAAAAATTCCCCCAAATGTGGCATCTCTAATTCACACATTGATGCGCACCTTACAGAATGTTTAGGTCTGGGTGTCTGACTCCTGATCGTTTGTCCCCCAGCGGAAGCGCTAGCGAATGGGACCGACTAAGAACTAATAGTTCTTAATTTGGCCGCCAGTGGTGCTGTATGTTCTGAATTACAGCAGATGAACTTTTCTGGCGTGCCAAGCTGTTATCTGTTAGTTTACCAACATTAATTTTTTTTTCCGGAGCAAGCCTGAGCGAATTGATTATCTTAAACTAATTACCAAGCTTGACCTATTTTGTTTTATGTTCCCAGTATTATTTTTTCTCATTTCAACGTAAATTTTCCTTACTAAGGTCACACGTGTATAGAAGGGTGTTCCTATCCACCAGTGAGCAGCCTCCAGCTGACACCATCCCGCCTCGCCACCAGTGGCATTGTCGGCGCTGAAGCGGAAGAAGCGCTATGAGAAGCAGCTGCAGCAGATTGACGGCACGCTGAGCACGATCGAGATGCAGCGCGAGGCGCTTGAAGGCGCCAACACTAACACGGCCGTGCTACAGACGATGGGCGAAGCCGCCAAGGCGCTCAAGTCGGCGCACCAACATATGTGAGTACCGTTGGCGATGCGAGCCATGGCCACTCTCTGGCGGACAGAGCTAACTGCAGGGTCTCGCCGGTCGGCTATCTTGCCCGCAGACTCGCTCGGCGTGAGAGATTGGCGGACGCTACAGACTCAACGGTCGACGTGTCGTAAAACCAATAACGCTGTAGGCAGGAGCTAACTGCAGACTCACTGGCTGTAGGCGGAGGTAACTGCAGACTCGCTGGCTGTAGGCGGAGGTAACTGCAGACTCGCTGGCTGTAGGCGGAGGTAACTGCAGACTCGCTGGCTGTAGGCGGAGCTAACTAGAGACGCGCCGACTCCGGACAGAGGTAGGGGGCGAGTGGTCTAGGGGAAAGTTGCCCGTCTCACAATCGGAAGATTGTGGGTTCGAGTCTCACCTGTCGCTACTCTTCGCCCGCGACTAATCGGCGTGAGAGATTGGCGACGCTACCTGACTGAACAGTCGACGTGTCGTAAAACCAATAACCATCACTGGGACAGAGCTAACTGCAGACTCGCTGGCTGTAGGTGGAGCTAACTGCAGGCTCGTTTGCTGTAGTTGAAGGTAACTGCTATGTGGGCTCCGTTCACAACTAGCTGTTGATGCGCCTGCTATGGGCCGAGCTAACTGCAGATGCGTCGGATCTTGACCGAGCTAACTGTTAATGCTCCGGTTGTACGCCGAGCTAACTGCGATTGCGCCGGACCCTGGTCGAGCTAGCTGCAAACGCGCCTGATGTGAGCCGAGCTAACTACAGATGCGCGGCTATATGCTGATCTAACTACATACTCGCTGGTTAGCCGAGTTAGTTGGGCTAACACCACTAGGCCGTATCTGAGCGACGCGAAAACTTCGACTGTGGGGATCATGATGCTGTGTATTGACTGTTGACTTTTCAATCATTGCTGATTTATAAAAACTAAATCAATTTGCTGATAATAATGGCGGTTCAATTTGCCGTTGCGTATGCTAATAAGTGAGCGCTCAGCATGTGAACGAAGTCTGATCGCCTTTGATGTTTGGGACATTCAATTTCAATACGCCCGTCACTAGTCTGGATTTAGAAACATGTGTGCATCCACCAAATATTAGATTTCGCGCAGATATAGATTTCCAAGATGTCTTCCTTGGCCAAATAGATAGCACGTGGCATGGCTGCAAAGTTCGCAAAGGCGCTTCAGAAAGATATCTTCCAGTTACCATTCCGACCAATGAATAACAAAGTATGCATTGTTGCTAACATACTGACGAATCAGGAGAGATTGGGACGTATAAATGCGACCTGTGGACCAAATAAGTGGACAGTAAGAAGAGCTGGGAGCTGGTCTATGTGCCTCTCGTGTAGCGGCACGTAACCCACAACGTTTGAATATTCATGCACATGTATTTAATTTAATTTGATTTGGCTATTTAATTTTTCAAGCAATTGCGACAATGGAAGAGTTTGTGATATTTTGCACAAATTGTCTGCATCAGCTTATCGCCAGCAAAACTAAAAAGGTAACAACGTATGATCAATGGACTGACCAACTGATTCTCAAAGGTGGACACGCTATTTTAGCTGTCAGATCTATCACTTTCCGGTTGCTAGTCGGCATATTGGCATGACAATGCAAATTCTCGTCACAGTGTGAATCACTGTCGGCTCTGGAAGATTCATGACGCTCGATAAATTAACTAAACCAAAAGAAAAAGAAGTAAGATTTGATGCCAGAAAAAGTTTGTTTTAGAACTTACTTTGAAATGGAACACAGACACTTTGATTTTCTGGATTCTCTGGATCTAGTGAAACAAGAACTGGTTGGTTGGTTGTTATCTTGAATGCCTTATAAAGCTATCTCATCAATATTATGTTTTATGCACGAGTTTTGGATAGAAGCTTTATAATAACGGAACCGAAGGCGAGGCTATTGTGAAGCTTCTTTGCAAATCGAGTGCAAACAAATATTTATCGCACACAAATTATCGGACAATTCGAAAACTTGTCACTGTAACTTCGCAGCAAGGGTATAATTCATTACGCTTATCACAACCGAAGCAATGTTTGTCGAAGTTTCCAAAACAAGGAAGTGTGTATTATATACAGCGCCAGTGATTATGAAATGTCAATCACCTTACCCGAAGACACGAATCTATCTATTCATCTATCTATCTATCTATCTATCTATCTATCTATCTATCTATCTATCTATCTATCTATCTATCTATCTATCTATCTATCTATCTATCTATCTATATATCTATCTATCTATCTATCTATCTATCTATCTATCTATCTATCTATCTATCTATCTATCTATCTATCTATCTATCTATCTATCTATCTATCTATCTATCTATCTATCTATCCATCCATCCATCCATCCATCCATCCATCCATCCATCCATCCATCCATCCATCCATCCATCCATCCATCCATCCATCCATCCATCCATCCATCCATCCATCCATCCATCCATCCATCCATCCATCCATCCATCCATCCATCCATCCATCCATCCATCCATCTATCCTATCTATCTATCTATCCTATCCTATCCATCCATCGATCGATCGATCGATCGATCGATCGATCGATCGATATGCGACGGACGTATGTATATATATATATATATATATATATATATATTTATATACCTATCTAACTGTGCATTCCTATCTATATCTCTGTCTATGTCTATATCTATCGCTATCTATATCTATGTCTCTATCTCTATATCTCTTTCTATATCTATACCTCTCGCCAGACCAGCTGGAAGCCTGCCGCAGTTCGCCCCTGCGCTGTGCCGTTTCGTGTCACAGCCAGCCGATCGAGCGGGCTGTCAGGCTCACCACCGAGACAGTGGCGCAGGTGTGTCGCCAGCGTCAGCAGGAAGGCAAACCGAAGAACTGGTCTCTGCCGCTGGACAGCCTGCGAACCGAGAAGCTAACAGTTCGACCCCTGAGCTGTCGCAGCACCATTTCGTCGCCCTCGGCCCACCGACAAGATAACCTAGCAACTCTGACGACCTCAGCAGTTAAATGGGTCACACACGAGCTGGCGGTTGGCATGAGCCGGAAATCCCCGGCGCTGGTGAAGGCGTACGCGTCGCCGTAGGCGGCGGACGTGGTGCGCGCACCTCCCGACGGGAGGCGAAAGTCGTCTGTATTCGTGGCGGCCGCCTGGCAGGCCAGATGAATTGCAATAGTACCGTGAAGACTTGACCCCGAGCTGGGAGCCACGCTACGACGAACGAGCGCTCGGAGCCAATTCGACGTGACGCATGGTGTCACGTCCCGGCCGGCTAGCAACGTGTGTCTGACCGGGCGGCACAACGTCACGTCACGCCGGCGGACGTGACGCCCGCTCTCGGACCGCTCTCTCTCGGCCCGCTCTGGGACACGTGACGCCCGCTCTCGGCCCGCTCTGGGACACGTGACGCCCGCTCTCGGACCGCTCTCTCTCGGCCCGCTCTGGGACACGTGACGCCCGCTCTCGGCCCGCTCTGGGACACGTGACGCCCGCTCTCGGACCGCTCTGTACCCGCTCTCGGCCCGCTCTGGGACACGTGACGCCCGCTCTCGGCCCGCTCTGGGACACGTGACGCCCGCTCTCGGCCCGCTCTGGGACACGTGACGCCCGCTCTCGGCCCGCTCTGGGACACGTGACGCCCGCTCTCGGACCGCTCTCTCTCGGCCCGCTCTCGGCCCGCTCTGGGACACGTGACGCCCGCTCTCGGACCGCTCTCTCTCGGCCCGCTCTCGGCCCGCTCTCGGCCCGCTCTGGGACACGTGACGCCCGCTCTCGGCCCGCTCTGGGACACGTGACGCCCGCTCTCGGCCCGCTCTGGGACACGTGACGCCCGCTCTCGGACCGCTCTCTCTCGGCCCGCTCTCGGCCCGCTCTGGGACACGTGACGCCCGCTCTCGGCCCGCTCTCGGACACGTGACGCCCGCTCTCGGACCGCGCGGTGTGGCGGCCAATCAATGCCGCGAGCTGCTGGCCGGCTGGCACGTCTCGGACGCTGCCCGAGTCGATGATTGGCAGCACGACCTCCCATCACGAGTTGTACTTGGGTTGGGTGGGCTGGATCATTTCCCAGGACACGATGTCCCGGGGAGACATCCGTTGTCGGCGCTGCGTCGCCCGGTCTCGTGGGCGGGCAGGAGCTGGCGCGGCATTCGCAGCTCCTGGCGGATTCAGAAACTCGCGTTCAAATCGCTCGGGAAATGTTAAAGAAGATGCCTGGAAACTCTTTCAAGGTTTTAACATGTACGGGCGCAAGGCGCGTTCGAAGATAATATGCACTTTCGCAATCAAATGTGCGTACTTGCTGGACAATGTTGACTTGTGCAATTTTCCGTAAGCATTGGTGACTTCGGGCGGGGGGCTGGACTCGAAATCCCCCCCCACATATATATGCCAGTGGTCACGATGTAAGTCATATAATCTTTAGGGATTATTCCATTTATATTTCGAACCAATTTAGCAGTCATATATCTGTTTTCATATTTTCTCTCGTATGTTAACATTTTTCGGTCCCAGTCGACTTGCTAACACATGCCACCATCTTTTAATTTTCGAGATGTCCTTGGTGTTGATGGATTTTTACGTCCACTTTGACTGATGGTGGGCAAGAGCAACCCGCATTTTTATTGACGGCCTTCACAATTGGTGGCGTCCTGGAATGGTTCGGCGTTCTTCTTAGATCCGCAATGTTAAGACCCTTACCCTATTTCACACAACGTAGTTCACCTGATGTGTCGTAGACACTTTCGCTTGTTTCCCGTCCGTAGTGTTTCCGCAGACGTGAATAACCGCCCGTTATTAATCCAGATGTCGGTATATGCCGGCAGTTATCGATAATCTTAAGTACACTCAATTCCGATCAGGTTTTATTGGTGGTATTTTTAGCAACTTGCTGTGAACTGGCTGACCTCTTGAGGTTTTATGGTGGTATTTTTAGCAACTTGCTTTGAACTGGCTGACCTCTTGAGCACATCGGCTCGTCCCGCCATTCTCCACGTCGGCCCGAGTGTGCTTCAAAGTCACTGGGCGTCGCCACCGATGTGGAGAGACGACGGTGACCGCAATCGATGAAGCAATGGTCGTCCGGCTGGGCGCGGCCGGTGGTTTGGGACCAGCGCCGCCAAAAATAGCCGCCATCGCCGTCGCAGCTCCGAGTCGCATCCATGGCCAATCGGACGACAACTTGCCTGTCGGTATGAACGTTTCGGCAGCCTGATGGCGGACCGTTTTCGATGTCAAGCAGCCAAGGGCAAGTGCCTTTCGTTCTTGCCCTCTGATTCTAGACAATGAGAGGGTTCTCGCCTGCGATTGTCTTACGCTGCTAAGTTTCCCCGGCCTTGAGGCGACTACCATCTGGCCGCTTACCCAGCCGCTTCTGCAACGTCTGCCCTACGCGTCAATCTTATTATGTAAAGGTGGATGGGGCACAACGTGGACTCCCCTGTGTGTTTTTTTGTCTGACTCCCGAAGACTTTAGTGTCATGAGTTCTTGTCACATTGTGGCACACTTTTTTTGTCTGTGTCTTCTAAAGTGGTTGACCGTTCTTCATCAAACTTCCATCCAATGTTGTAGCTGATATGCCTTCCAAAGGTGCTTTCAGGGGGTAGGGGGAGGCATGAAATGGTTGGAAGGTCTGATGTCGAAGGCCAGGTAATTAGTGACATTGAGCAACTAAAATGTCGAAGTCCAGGTAATTAGTTACATTGAGCAACTGAAATGTCGAAGTCCAGGTAATTAGTGACATTGAGCAACTAAAATGTCGAAGTCCAGGTAATTAGTTACATTGAGCAACTAAAATGTCGAAGGCCAGGTAATTAGTGACATTGAGCAACTAAAATGTCGAAGTCCAGGTAATTAGTGACATTGAGCAACTAAAATGCTGTATGAATGATTGTGGAGCATTTGAGAAAGTTTTAAAGAATTCCAAACATATGTTGTGGACAAGAGCGGCTCCAGACGACATTTCGAGAGGTATGCTTGACAGGCGTTTTAATTTGTATTAGCGTTATGCACTCTGAATACAGATATCACCATCTACCCCCAATGGCCTCGCACTACATTTTTTAGATTGCAATTTGTAGAAGCTAAGGAACATTTATCAGCTAAGTAACGAACAACCACCAGCTGGTTTAGTTTAAGTATATATTTAAATGCCCTAACACACCTATCTTTGCATTTCCCTATCCTATATGCCCACATGTAAGCCTCAATGTTCCGGTATTTTAGTTTAGTTTTTGAAATACCTGCATCATTGACACCAGCAATTGTCCTACTTTCCTTGTGAGCCACAAAAGGTGCCTAACCTTGCCTATTCTGATTTGTCTATAACTGTTGCCACCGAATTTCACTCAGGAAGATCCTGAACTGATCATAATTCCCTTGGCCAATATTTGGTATCAGTGTCCTATTGTTCACGGCATTCTCGGCATATAAGGAAAGGCATATACTGTTATGGTAACTATTTCATAAAGTCTTGGCTATTCTTGTCTTCTGCACGAAATATTGCCCATTTGCGAGTATTAAATCTAGCATTTTCAGGGGCGTTGCTTTGTGCGCTTTTGGGAGGACAGTTCCCCACCCTCGCCAATGTTGGCAGTGCCCTCTCAATTTTAACTTCTAACATGGGACCCAGGGGTATGCATTCAATCCATTTGGGCTCACCCATTGCGTTCATGCATTGTTCTCTCCCAGTAATTTTCAGAATCGTACACCTTTTCGCCTTTCATTGTAATCATCAAATGTTTTTCGCATTTTACTTCCCCTCGTAGACTCGTTTATCATTTGAGGCAAGACATTTTCCTCAGAACATTGACGCTAAGTGATCAAACCTGATGGATGCGCCCTAGAACGTAAAGAACCAACCGGCAAGGTAGATGCAGGAATGTTGCAATTTTCAGTAACCATATGTTTCTTGGCATTTCGTAGGACCTGCTTTCTCAACTTCTTCTAAGACTTCGAAGTTTTTTCGCAATGCTAGATGACTTCGTTTATCGCTTGGCTGGAGCACCACGCTATTTTCTCTCTCAGCAAAAATATGTCGCCAGCGAAGCGCCCCACTCATCATCCCCAGCGCATACCTCTCACTGCCCCGCTAATGGCAGCGTTTCCCATCGCTTAGTTTTCCGCGGACCGGCGGCGACCGTGCCTCTTTGATCAACGCGCCCACGCTGACCGATGCGATCCCGTCGGATCCCGTCGGATCCCGTCGGATCCCGTCGGACGTTCCAAATGACGGGCATTGCATCCCCGGTGATTCAAGTCTTCAACGGCCGTTTTGAATGTTACATGCTCGTTCTGTTTTGTTCGAGTGTTCGCTTGTCTGTTTCTACCCGAATAGTGCTTTGAAGAGTGGCAGTAAGTGGAAAATCCTGCCAGAAAGCCTTCGCTGTAGCCGCATTACGTTGTCCCATATCGTTGCCCCAAGGACCGTGAAAGTGTGTTCGCTAAGACCGAAAACCGTTATAACTGGAGTTAATTGCACTTTATGCTCGTTGTGTAATGCACGCTCTAATGTCACTAATTGTGAGCGTATTTGTCCCGGTTATTTCATTTTGATGAATACATAATGCATAGTGATGATAGTCACTTAACTCGCTCCCACATCTGGCTATTCCGAGCAGCCCGCAACTACCTGGTGACGTCGAGGTCAGTGCCAAGTGACCTTGACGTCTTGCTGAAGGGCTCGGACGGATCTCCCGACTGGCCAAATTACCTCGGATGCAGCATATTGCCGGGCAGAGACGAACGACGCCGGGGCGACTTTCAGCCGCGACCGGCGCCCCGACAAATGAATGCAAATACGTTGTTGACCCGACCGTACGTCGTCCACTTCTGCAAACCCAGTGCCGACGCCGTTATTGGACCGATGCAAACGAGCCACGCGGCGCGGGTGGCGTTCATGTGGAACTCACCAGCGCACGCTGACTAGGCTGTGGCGCGCAAACACATTTCCCTCAATAAAATAAATAGCCATCATATGTTCTCTTAACGCGGGTGCGCCACTAAAATGATGACAGTATAAAACAAATCCTATTAAAATCAGCGTCGAACTTGTTCGACCGCTTTTAAGTTTGTCGTATTTCCTAATGCAGGTGACGCTGGCTTCTAACGGAGAATGATGAACTAATTATTCCATTTAACTTGGAGGGTACTGATGTGTTTCGAATGGGGCTATTTACGGGATTAATATTATATTATATTGGGAAGTGTATTGAGTGACTTTCAAGTCGAAAGCGTGATTTAGTGATAGAAGGACACATTTATAGTGTTGAAACTGGAATATTTTCTTCTCTTTTAATCACATCTGGTCCATTTCATGGGTTGGCTTTTCATTTCCGTGTTCTGGATGCGGAGGGAACCATGCTCTGCTGCATGTTGAATTATTAATGTCCGAGGGGATAATCTTTTAAGCATTGAGATCGGAGAGCGCAATTATTTCACAATATGGAGGTCGGAGAGCATAATTTTCCATCTGCTCTTCTATGGGCGTTGCGACGGATTTGGGATGGCAGCAGTAAGAGGATGATTCATTTGACGTTGGTACGCAACGTCATAGGCGTAATGTTAGATGTGACAAATTATGGGCCACGCCTCCGTCGTACCTCGCCTTGGCAATATCCATAGTTGCTTTTTAGAACATTTACACTGATTAGCGGAGCACAGTTGCCATAGCATTGGGGCGCATGACTGGTCATGATTGCACTTGCGCTGCAATTGTAATACAGCATGCCTTCACTTATTCTCGTGGTTCAATTAGACAAGAAGATGACATCCTGAAAGTGTTCGCATTTGTATAGTAGCCTGTCATATTCCAGAATGGTACAGCCGCATCCTGTCATATCGCTCCAGCTGCTGTCATGTGTCCAGAATGGCTGTCATATTCCAGAATGGTACACCCGCATCCTGTCATATCGCTCCAGCTGCTGTCATGTGTCCTCAGCTCCTGTCATATTCCAGAATGGTACACCCGCATCCTGTCATATCGCTCCAGCTGCTGTCATGTGTCCTCAGCTCCTGTCATATTCCAGAATGGTACACCCGCATCCTGTCATATCGCTCCAGCTGCTGTCATGTGTCCTCAGCTCCTGTCCTCCAGAATCCCTGACCGTTCGGCGAAGATCCAACGAGCACATGGTGCTGGGGCGTGGAACTGCAGCGTCCGGCCGTGGAATTGGTACTGTGATGGTGTTACTTCGGGGGTGGATACAGGGACAGAGGGAGCCACTGGTGGCATGTGTCGCCCATAGAAAGGGGAGGGCACCTAAACATCCGGATAGGCTTAGGTATACCCCCATCCCGAAGGCGTCTCTTCAGGAACCTTCGCAATGGCACACCTCCGGCGAAATTGCTCCACTCCAGACGAATCCCCCATGAAGTTCCTGGATCCGCCCCTGTGTTACTTAGTTCTGAAATTCCTGCACATCTGTGGTAATTTGACTCAATAAGGAACACTTCTTCACTGGCATCAAGAGAGTGCAGATGCAATCAGCCCACAAGGTTTCTTTCGCGGCTTGATGCCCGATCCTGTGCCTGCAGCAGGAGCCTTGATTTTGCTATAAAGGTACCGTTATATTCAGCGCAACTACATTGCACGTCAGCACAGGCAGCTGCCATTGCCGAAGGTGCAAACTAACGCTGTTAAACGAGAGCGGGGTCACATTGCTGTCGTTTGTTAACCAAACAACATAGGCAGTGAGACATCATATGTCCCAGGTCAAAATTGAACTCACGGAAGTGTTATGAGAAACACCCGAGTGCTAATGACTTGTGTTGCGACTTGTGTTGTGACTTATGTTGTGACCTTTGTTGTGATTTGTAGTTGTGACTTGTATTGTGACTTGTGTTATGACTTGTGTTGTGAATTGTGTTGTGACTGTTGTGAATGGAGGCTGCCAAAGCACCTTCCATCCTCCCTCCAAGTCAGAAGGTCTGCAGCATAGCATGATACAAAATTGGATGTGTTGTGGCGTGCGCCGCGGAACTGAAATTTGACTGATAAGTTGGTGCGATAGGAAAGTCTGAGGAAGCATTTTTACTCACAAGTCACATCAATGTTTCCATCCAGAGAGGCGCTTATTGTAAGCGCGTTGTGTGCTTTTTTGAGTGAAGGAATGTAATTTGATGTCGAGGAATTTGTTTACCAAATGTGAGGGTGTTGTGATACTAGCCGATATTAAAACTTCGAGCGTTTGTTACCTCCCCAGCCACGATGCGAGGAATGTGTAGGTGCTTCCTCCTTCCACGTTTATAGTTCTCTGAAAAAAATGCTACTGTGATAAAGATATAACAGTACTATGATTTGGCTGTGCGTAAACCAGATGAGTACTGATCTTAATTTAGCCATGTTACCTGTCCTGAACATGTTGGGGTGCAAATGGTCACCAGGCTTGCGGCGCTTATTTGGGGCGCTTGGAACTGTTGATGATTTCCATTTGCATCCATGGTATGACACTATTGTGTTGCGTACATCAAGCTTATCATAACAGTGTGATTTGGAGGCATGCGAAGTTCGACTCGATGCGTTTACACAGTGTTGTATTTGCATATGGTAGGCTTACTCACCGGGGTCGTTGATGCAGTGTTGTCTTCGCGTTCGCATGTCATAATTGTAATATGCATTGGCTCGAACTGCCTTCAGTGCATCTGTCCATCCAGTATTGTGCATTTGCAGATGGTATTTCGTCAACTTAGAAACTTCTATAACATCGGGTGAAAATGTATCGATTCTCTTGGAATTCTCCGTCATCCTGACATCGTTCGTGACGGCGAATTCATGAGCCAGCCGCCGGCATTTGCATGCAGATAGACTGTGACGTTGGTCTTCCAGTTGTTTAATATGATCAGCCAGCTCTTTCTCCAAGTCGATGGTGAACATCTGATGAACGGCGATTTTTTTTCGTAGCAGACGCTGTTTTTATTTCGACTCCTTGCAAAATTGCGTCAAGGCCATTCGATCTATGTTGCGTTGGCTTGCGGCCTTCTGAACTAACTTCCTCGCGTTTAAGTCTCCCAGGGCTTTCCGCAGCTCTCCGAGAACCCCTGGCTCGTTTATCTTGCATAAACTCATGTTGACTTTCAAGGAACAGGGAAAAACAAGCAAGCCAGCAGGCAACTGAATAGAAGAGAACTACTTGGGTAAAGGATGTGGAAGCTTGGACCAATTTGTCGGTCCTCATTTTGTCCGCTCATTTCTGCCTGTCCGCTCATTTCATTATCGCAACTCGGCATCCCACCGCTTTAAAACCGGAAAATAACCGGAAGGCATCAAAGCTGTCACGCTCGTTTTAAAGACGATACACGAACAGACAACCTCATGTTAGTGGACAACTTACATCTGTAATAGTATCGGGAATTATAGACCATACCTCGTCGACTGAAGTATTTCACTCAACCTTAAAATGACTACCACCATTATTGTGCTTTGCTCTGCATTCACCTGCCATACACCCGCGGCGTCTACTGGTCTGTTCCTGACCCTGCTCCAAGCTGCTCCGAGCAACTTTGAGTAGCTGCTCCGCGTTCCCGTGCGTTTTCGGAGCAGATCGGAGTAGCTCCAATCTACTCCAGCTTACTCCGGCCGAGAGCAGGGGCAACTTGGAGCAGCTTGGAGTAGCACAAATGTGGCGCTGAAGATACATTCGCGAAGCACTTTATGACTCCCTCAAATTTGTTGTGTTTTAATTTGGAAGTATTCCTGCTGCTTGCTGATGGTTAGACGATAATTATATGTTACACAATAATCTAAATTTAACTTCGAACCGCAATGATAGCCTATCCAATACAATGTCGCGTAATGGTTTAATGAAAGTTTCGAACATCGGGGTCATATATGTAACCATAATACAAGCATAAACAGCTGATTTCTACTCCAAGTTGCTCCAGACGTTCCAGCGCTCGTTTTTACCGAGCCTGCTCCGAAATGGTCCAAATTGCTCCAAGTTGCTCTACTCTTTTTGGAGCAGGGTGAGAAACAGACTCTACAAGTGAGTGTATAGTGCCCCGAAGACACCAGATGGCAGGTCACGCCAAATGACGTCATCGGTTCGGAGATGTAGGGGGTGGCTGAACTTATATAGCTAGATGAGGACTTCTCTCAATGTCCACTTAGTTTCATATATGTATATATATATATATATATATATATATATATATATATATATATATATATATATATATATATATATATATATATATATATATATATTGAAATATTGGCTATCCAGTGGCAATATTTTTGTGACGGTGACATGAACACTTAGCTGACGACCTTGCAATATGTTCACATACTTCAGCTCTTGCATTGACAAATTGAATATATTAGTGAGAGTTATCTTGTTAGTCTGTCTTGTTAATCTGATGCAAAATTTTTCCCGATGGCCACTCAGCTTCATATGCAATAAAACATTGCTTATAAAACATTGTGTCGGTTGTGTGGTTGTGCCATTGATCCGTGGCTCGCCAGATTGTAATCTTATACTTTATTTAGCGCTCTTGCGAGAAACGTATCGTTTCATCAATATCACACGATGACCTTTCCTCGATGATTATAAAAAAACTTCGGGCCGTTAGCACAGGGCCATTAACAACTCTTCCAATTCAGAGAAAGAAAAACGGATCATTGACAAAATCTGGACTTTACTTTTGGACAACGGTTACCCCAGACAATTACCATCTAGGCTTTTGCGGGAAATGAAAGAAAGCAAAAACCGCCAGCACACTAGGATTTCCAGGCATCGACGCACATGGCATGATAAAAATGATGGCTTCTTGATTTTGCCCTACATCGATGAAAACATACCTTGTAAGGTAAAGGAGATAGTGAGAAAGTCTGGCCTAAAAGCGAAAATAGCCTGGAAAAGCGACAGCAAATTGCGCACTTCTTTGATTCATTCAGATTTCACTAAGCCTAGGTGCCCAGGAGGACGACGTTGCCACACCTGTAGGTCAGGTTTCAACGGAGACTACACCCAAAAAAAACGTAGTATACAAAATGTTTTGCAAGCTGTGTCGGACTACATACATAGGGGAAACAAAACGCCCAGTCCGACTCTGATTCAACGAACACATTCGGGACATGTTAAATCAAACAGCCGACACCCCTTTTGGAGATCACTTCAGAAACACCCACGCACAGGATCACCACACATCTATTCCTTTGGACCTTCGGATACTATTCAAAGCGAAAGACCATTTGGATCGGAAGATCGCTGAGTCATTACTCATTAAGGAACATAAACCTGACATAAATTCGAACACAACCTCTTGGCCGATATTATGATACGATTAGTCGTCAGGCATGTTTCCACAGTGTGTGTATAACGTGCATGCCAAGTATGTTATGTTCCAGGAACGAAATGTGCGTATGCCGATTGTGATGAACAGTAGCTTCCGGATTGTTTTTTTTTCTTCTCCATCCTGGTGCAGCAATGCAGGGTGTCTACCAAGGAAAAGCAGATAGATGCCATAGGCATGAAAGGAGCCCCCAAAAAAAAATGACTAGTTTACTTTAGTTAACTTCAGTGCTTTCGATAAATATTTTTACAGTAGGCACCGCCGTGTGTGACCAATGTAAGCAAATGTATGTCTTGTACGTAGCATCATTGAAGGCGTCTCCAGAATCAAAAAGCCTATGCCTAGCAAGGCACGACATCGACATAGATAATAAAGTATGGCAGTGAGAATTCGACCGTTAGTTGGAATTGCTTTTTGTGGTTCGACGAAGGGTTGTACCCGAATATACACCAAGTTCTAAATACCTTTCGATTGCTTTTTATAATCATCGAGGAAAGGTCATCGTGTGATATTGATGAAATTGTAATCTTGTTGCATAGTTTAGAGCGATTGTTTGACGGCAATCTGTCCATTTTCGGATGTTTTGCTTTGTCATTTAGGTTATATTATATTATATTTATATTGTTTGGCGATCAGCACGGATCCGACTATGTAGATTACAATATATGCCTTTAGAACGTTAAAATATCAAAATATTCCCAGTGATGAAGTCGGGAGGAAAAAAGATGGGGGAAGATGGGGAAGGAAATTGAACAAAACGATTTGGGACTGTGTTTGTATATTACATCCGTAACATTATTCATGGATGGGTATAAATCATTCTTAATTATCCAGAATACCATGTAATGTTCGTGCATGCACATGCAGAACAGTCAACGGCGTAGCCAGGAGCGCCAGGGGGGGTGGGAGTCATTTGTTATTTATTGCAGGTCCTTCGCAGTCAGTGCCACACATGCCTATTATTTTGCCATGCTTACATGCTAATACTTACCATGAGGCTTTTGACCAAAGGTGTCGCAATGAAATGGTAGTGGGAAGGATCTCGAGGTGCCTGAGTAGGAAGGCCTCAATTTTTGGCAATTTGACAATAATTGGCTATTGTAAAAATATCCTGGCTCCGCCACAGCGTGTCATTTATTTTAATCATTTGTCCTGACTTGACTTCTTTCTCTCCTTGATCCTTCATTGGCAAAGTGTCAACCCCATCGCGCCATTCCTTGCAGTGGTTTGACTAGGGTATGTTCTGGGTATCTCTCCTCGCGTCCTGGATCCGCCATTGGAAAAGTCTTCTGGCTCCACCACTGCTTGTGATGTATTATTATGCTATGCACACTGTCTGCCTCGAATTCACCCCACCCTCCCAATTTTTCGATGACAACATAAATGATGGCGCCTTGAGAAAACAGGTCACATGTTGCCCATTTTCCCCTCCACCTGGATCCGCCCGTGACATGCTTAGACTCAAAATTGCCATTCCCGTAGGTAAGGGAGGTAATGTTAGCAGTTTAATTCCTAATTGTAGTCACCCGAACAGCAACACCATGCAAATATTCAGATGTGCGTGCTAGTGCTAGGTTTTGGCAAAAATCTGCAGGTGCCTTCCAACATTCGCTCCTGGAGCTGCCTATGATACAGTTTTGAAGCTAAAATTTTAGCACAAAGTAGAAAGAGGAAGTCAGAAAAAGACACCGAGTGTCACGTTCATACCACAAATGTTAAGGAACGGCAAGCGAAAAACCATGGATGGGGGGGGGCGAATACAGCCCCATTCTTCCTCACCTACACCGGAACAGGTTTAAGTTCAGATATTGTGACAGTGGTACCACTCTCGGCAGCCCAGCAGGCCCTGGCGGTAGAGGTCCGTTCCGGGGCTCCTGCTATGGGGGTGTCGGGCCGGACGTTCCGTGGCGGGCCCCGGGACCCATCAACAAGCGTGAGAGCCGCGGGGCCTCCGGAGGCTCCTCCACATTCAACGACACTCCGTGTCGGCACTGTGTCCGCTGAGAGCACATAATGTAATGGGTCCACCGTCCATGGCTCCCCGTGCAGGCGGGAAGCCAACCCACTGGTCTCCCGTGGCGGCACGTGAGCGAGTCTCCCGTGGTCAACATCATCACCTGGTGGAGGGAGCCCGAGATCTCGGTCACGTGCTCAATCACCATCCACTGAACTGAGTGGCATTATATAACCTATGTAGTCGATGCGCCCCTAAACTACTATAATTAACTTACGAACTGAGTGGGAATCCAAGTACAACACGGACTGTGTTATTTTTTTTGTTACTTAACATGTATGTACAAATGTGTTCACTGTATTATGTCAAGCTGTGCGACTTAAGCGTTTTAAATGGTTCGTTTGCAAACCATTTTACAATGGAACTGCAGGGGCTGCGAACGAGTATGGACGACTTATAAGCATAAATAGTCAGTATAAGTCTTGAGTCAGTGCCGTTCAAGCATGGATTATCTACAGGAACCCGAACTGAGACCCAGTTCAGATTGCAACGTTAAAAGTTACACAGTTCTCCGTAAGGACGTGTCGGCTGGCGTCGTTGCGCATGGTGGGGTGCTCCTGGCTATACACCACAGCCTACCCGTACAGCAGGTCAAGTTGCATAACAATGCTCAAGCAGCACGCATGTATTTTGGACGACGTCCAGTCATTATATGCTCTTTTATCTACCTCCTGGAGCTTGTTTTACCGCCACAGACTTCAGACTGCTGCTGACGCTGACTTCAGACTGCTGCTATCTACCTCCTCCCCTCATTCTCTTTGGCGGTTGTCATGCACACCACACGCTTTGGGTTTGGCTGACATCAACACATGAGGGCTAGTTTTAGAACGGTTTTTACTCGACGAGTCGCTATGCCTTTTAAATAATAGAAGCTGATGCATTTTGCGCTGCCGTCTGGACATACCTCAGCTCCAGACTTGAGTATTGTCAGCCCGCAACTGGTCCAACATTGCACCTGATCGGTATCGGATGACCGGCCGGGCAGTGACCATCTCCCGAAATGGCTGTCAATGGCTGTCATACCGCGATGGCGCGGCGCTCGGCTGGCGTCCACAGCAGCGCAATTTCTGCTACATTGAGTCTACTGAATTCCAATCAGGAGTGAAAATTGGACTTCCAACCGGCCCCCCGGAAGATCCATCATTGACAGTTGATGTTCTGACGTCTATTATAATTGACTCAGCCACATGTGGCTTGAGTGCCCCACCAATCATTTTCAGACTCTATCCATGCCTGCTTCAAGGGGCCTGTTTAGTGCACACCTACTTAGCATAAATCTTACCCATCCACCACTACTTAGAACTCAAAAACAAGATTTGCAGTCTAAAAAGAGTCATCCACACTATTTTTAAGCCTAATATCATAGGTATCTGGCAATTCATCGGCGCCATCCACATATCTTACGTTTATAAATGTAAGTCCTGCGCAAGATTTGACTCATGCTTTGACCGCGGCGGGCCGCGGCGGCGTTCAAGTGCGTCCCGCTGCTGATGACGTTTCGGTGGTAGGCGGAGCCTATTTTGACCGCAGAGCCGCATTGACCGCAGGCTCCGTGAACAGAGCCGCATTGACCGCAGGCCCTGGACGCCTTAGCCTGAATCTCAGGCGTATGGCACACATAACAAGCTATACACTTGTATTGTGAGTATTGGTGTTTGCCATGGATTGAAAGCGTCGGAATGTTGTTTATATGGTGGCCTTTCGTTCCTTTGCTGCACTGTCCGGTTATGTTTCAGTCACTGCAATTACGTGTATAGGGGTTTTGCTCAGCGAAGGCAGTGGGTGCCGATGAACGCAGTAATGAGGTTTTGCCGTGCCATTGCCGGCCTATCCTAAGCAATAACATTGAAGTATAGATCTAAAATTGCTTTAATACTGAATCCAAGGTTCGAAGATTGCCAGGGGAAAAGCTCAACTAAGGATGTATGGAACAACATAGAAATGTAGGCACAGTGCTGATTTGGTCATTGTGTGGAATGTTTTCCAGCGCTAGTATTGTTTGTTTTCGTCATCAATCAAGATTTTCCTCCTTGAAATGGCCATTTATTTTCCCGTGCCTTTTGGCGTGCCATCATCCAGCTTGCTGCACCATGTGCCGTGCCGTGCCAGAATGTGTTGTGCCCGTGCCGTGATCCGTGTCAGTTTTTTGGAAAAAGTTACGACTCTAGTCCGCACATCGGGGCTGCCGCGCCGAGGCACAATACCAGGCGCGCCAATGATTTCCGTCGTACGTCCAAGATGTACGACGAGAAGGCGTTTTCGTAAAAAAGCGTTTTATAAAAAGGCGTTTTGTAAAAAGGCGTTTTTTCGTAAAAAGATGTCTTGTCGTTTTGACCCCATTACGGTTGGGCTCTTTTATGCCTAAATATGTATGTGGCGGATTCGTCACCCCCACCCCCCCCCCCCCTCTCCCAGATGTCTCGGAATACACTGAGCCGATTTCAAAGCTGAATAGCTGAAGCGAATTCCACTGGTCTAATCTACACTTTTAGTTCACCATTTCAAAATGTTTGCCATGGCGGCGAACCCAGAATTACTGACTGTGTTCGTATTTTATACCGGCAAATTGTGCGTAGTTGGGCATAAATCATCCTTGGTGGTCCAAGGTACCATTTGATGTCCATATGTGCCAATGGCGTAGCTAGGAGCCTCAGGAAGAGGTGGGTATCATTGTTGTTTGTGGCTCTTTATTCTTGGCAGCCAGTGCCACAAATACCCATTTTTGTCATTTTTCATAATACCTATACTTGCCGCAAGGTTTCCGTCCTGAGGCATCTCCAGTGAGTTATGAGAGGGAGGATCCTGCTATACCTGTATTCTAGTCGTTTGTTCTGAATTTACTTCTCCCTCTCCTTGATCCGCCATTGGCAAAGTATCACCCTCGCTGCGCCATTGCTAGTAGTTAATCGAATATGGCATGTCCTGAATGCCTCTCGTCACCTCATGGATCTGCCATTGAATCTTCTAGCTCCGCCATTGCTTGTGATGCATTATTACTGTTTATCCTGAATTCACCCCACCCTCCTGACTTTCTGATGGCAAGGTAATGAATACCGCTTTGAGAAAACCGATCACTTTTTGCCAATGTCTGCTTTCCCCTGGATCCCCTCTGACATGATTAGGCCCAAAATAAGTATTTTCGTACGTAAGCAAGGTAGTATGATCAGTTGAATTCCAAATTATAGTCCCCTGAATAGCAAGGGCGGTGTATGACCGACGCAGTCGATGCCCCGCTGAACTCCACAAGCCAACCCACCAACCACCTGAACAATACAACAATGAAAATATTCAGTTGCATGTGCTGGTCTAATCTTTCTCAAAACTCTGTCGGATGTGTATCCCAATAACCGCTCCTGGAGCCGCCTCTAAAACAGTTATGAAATTAGAGCTTTGGTACGAAGTAAAAAAACAATCGGAAATGAGTCACCGAATTGCACGCTCCTACCACAAAGGGTTAAGTCACACGCGGGGGTGGGGGGTGGAATCCGACCCCTACCGGAATAGGGTTAAAGGTGACTACTGAGAGGTGAGGTGGGTCGGCTTAAAGTCTCTCTTGTGATGGCGACATCGGCTGAGATATTTGTGATTCAACTCAGTGATCTGCCAGAGGTCGTGGCTCGTGGCCTAAAATGTAAACCGCCGCATAGCACGCAAATGAAATACGTGTTTGCCATAATGCGATTTTTGGCCAGCAGGCCATCTTGTTTGCGGTGTCACGCAAGTTAGTGCTCTTGTCTTACTCTTTATTTAATCTAAATGATACTACAGGCATCTTGGTCTGATTGCTTGATCAGCTTTTAGACCTTTGAAGCTTTGCAAAATTCGGTACGAAAGCCTTCTATCAAGAGATACGGACGCATATGCGTTGGAGGATATATGGGGGAGTGTAACGAAGTTAGTTTCTGACCCCCTCATATCAATGCATTTGGCTCCCAAGTATCCTGGGATCCGAGCTCTGAGCGGATCCCAGGCATTTCGTCGGCACCTGCCACGTGCTGACCTCAGCTGTTTGAACACCACAGCCCCGGCCGCCGGGCGCCGGCCGGTCATGAGATACTGACTTCGTCGACGCTTTTCACCCGCGGCTCTGACCCAAGAGGCCCAGTCGAAGGTGCCGCTTCATTGTGCCTCTAGTCCAGCCATTGTGGCCAATAGCAGCATGCGAGGTGTCTGTCGGATGCAATGGCTCTGGCTTGCGAGACACAGGTCTCCCGCTGTCGGGGGAGTCAGCTCAGAACTGTGATCGAGGGTGGACGTACGTGTGAGAGGCGGAGGCGAGCGTGTTTTTGGCATCACTGTTGGATTGGAGGACAAGTTGAGACTGTTTAATGTATGCCGTTTTGATTCATTCATCAGCCCATGTAAGGACATTCATTAGTGACTGTTGGTTTGAGAAGCTCTCCGAATTGAGAGTTCGGAGAATGAGAGAGGCCATTGAATTTGAGTACCAGTTATCGCACAAGCTAGGAAAACCTAGACTATCATTGTCAGGCAAGCAGAGAAGTGCCTACAAAGAGTCGCTCGTGTCAAATAATTAACATTGGATAATAATATTGATCGGCATCAGTGGCTGTGCGTCGCATCGGAAATGTCATTCTATTGGTATTCACTACTTACCTGCTTCCTTGGCATATTGGTGATACATCATGCATAGCAATATTCGAATAGAGACGAAAATGCCAGTTCTGCCAGTGAATATTTGCTACCGTACAAGAGATGAGGTAAAAGTTTTCTTCCCAGCCGGCGGGTGATCGTTTCAATTCACCGGTATTCACAACGACGATACTCTCGTGTGTCTCAGGAACATGTCAGGTCTTCTATCCCGATCTCCCACCGGTGCCGGGTCCAAGATCTGGCCATGGGCATTGGATGGTATGATGCCATGTAAACCGAGCGCTCCCTTGGCTACCGAAGAGCCTCCACCGCTCACCTCAAGGTAGCAGGAACGTTTGCTATTTGTAGGGTATGGGCTATGCCCCACTAAATCGCCTCAGAGCAGATCAGGGCGTCGGGGCTTCCGTCAACTCAAATCAGGGAATTTCCTCTCGGTTCGTTGCAAGCCCTTTGTCAATTGCAATGGCTTCATTGGTTCCGCACTGCTCCTTTATTCGCCATTGATCTTCCCACTCGGGATCCTCGGTGTCGCTGGGCTGAAATATTTTGCTTGACTTCCGTGATTGTTACGAAGCCATTGTTGTAAGCTAATATCCGCATTATTTTTAAACAAACACCCAAGGTATCTTCGACGAAATGCGCTACTTCAGGTCATTCTAGGTGAGGCTGCAGTCTGCACTCATGTCCCCACCCGGCCTCGCCCCACCACACGTTTGTTAAGCGGTAGTGTTCATTATCAGACACCTCCACTGCATTCCACTGTACTGACGGTCGTGAGATATCACTGACTGTCTGACTGTGTGCACTACGTGAATTTCACACTGTATCTCAGCCGTGGAGAGCGTCGCTCATCGACCGGCGACCATTGCGACGACTGTCCGGCGACAGCAGGCCTGGACCGACTGCAATATCTTGTGGCTGTGGGCGGCCGTGGCGCACTCTTCAGGCGGAGGGCGTTCTGTTCAGACCACTTCGGCTGTGGCCTGGCCACTTTCTGCGTATCGACACAAAGGAGACTGCATGCGAATGCCTGGCGGACACCGGTGTGTCCACGCGGTAAAACTGGCAGCCGCTGACGGGCAGTCACCCCGGCGCAATAACGCGCCGGCCATGGTCGGCTGTCGTCTCTGGTGTAGCCGGCCGCGACCTTTGACGTGTCACCCAATCTGTACCCGGCGCGGCGGATCGGCCGCCTTGCCCGCCGCCTCAGGCCGAAGACGGCCAGTGACGTCACACGTGTCGTCATCGGACAGCCGGCTCGACTGAAGCCTATTCATTTTCGTGACGCTCCTAGCCCAGCTGATATGCGGTGCTGGCGGCTCTTTTTCTGGATTATTCTCCATGGTCTGCCCGATGGTGGTGGAGGTCACTGGTCCACGGAGGTCCATCAGCTGTCCAACCATGGTCCTTCCAACGCATCATGGGTTGAGAGGTAGGACCAGAACCAAATGCACTTTTGTGTTTGTGCATTCAATAGTAGCTATATTGTATGATTTGCCTATCCATAATCTGCATTCGCCGCTCATACTTTGAACATGATCCTTTCTATCATTGGTGTAACCATGATTTTTTAAGGGTTGGGTGGGGGATGGAGCAACAGCTTTCGGCGCACGATGCGGGCCGTATGTTTTGGGTTTTTGTAGTGAAAATCTCAAAATTCCTTGTTTCATCCAGGGTATTTTTGGTTCCTAAGCGGGCGGGTCACCTTGGCTGCGCCTCTGCTTTCTATGCAAAGCCCATCAGCTTTATGCTAAGCCATTGAAGGTGGAACGGAGCCCGGAAAGAACAGATCCGGTAATACGCTGTAAAATTCGGTAAAATGCTTAAGTTGGACAAATTCGTTAAAACGTCCTTAATTATCATTGGAGCTGTTCATAATCTCCTAGGTTATTCGAAATAAAAGTGCTCTTTATTGTCCCATCGGCGTCAGTGCCGCATTACTTGCTCTGCTATGAAATCTAGATGCAACCAAATTAATGCCAGAACATAGCAGATTTGTAGCCAGTTCGAACTAGTATATTTGGGTACGCAACGGGACCAATTACTTTTCACAATTGCATCGTAAGCCGCGTAATGGAAAGTAAAAAAAAACGAACAAAGTCACAAAATACAAGCACACTAAGCGATCGGACGGAAGCCCGGAAATCCATCACATCGTATGATGATACCCTGACAATCACGTTGAGTGTCCAGAGTTGGGAGTCGTTCGCGGATGAGGATGGCTTCCGTGATGCGTAATCTCCTCTTGTCACGTATGTGTGCGATGGTGTTTGTGTTTTGCACCAGTCTAGTGATGTGTCGGTGGTGTTTGTGTTTTGCACCAGTCTAGTGATGTGTCGGTGGTGTTTGTGTTTTGCACCAGTCTAGTGATGGTGATGGTGGTGTTTGTCTTGTGCATGTCGGCGTGGAGCGCCCGACTGCAGGTGACAAATCGGGCGTCGCGATAATGATGTAGCGGGTCCAATATAGCTTTCTGAGGGGATTTGAAGTTTGCAAGCTTCTTCTGAGCATTCATATTCATAAACTACATTGTTTGGTTTGATTTTTGGCTTCTTCACCATGTTATTTCTCGTGACGAGATCGGTAGTTTTTTTGTGCTTTTGTAGTAGATTATTTGTTGTACATTGTTGCATGCCGTTGGTTTCATGTTGTTGAACACGATTTCCCTGAGTACCCTTTCTGTACGGTATGACGGGCTCGTTTGGTTTTTGTAAAATAGTGTGTCTCGGTAGCGGTAGAGTTTCCATTCGAGCCGTCCCAATCGCTATCACCGTCGCCGGTGCAGCTACTGCCGCCACAGCAGTAGCTGTGTCGCCGAGCTCCCGAGCAGCCACCGAGCACTGTCTTCACCAACACTGCGATAGACACTACCGTCACCGACGCTTACGCCACCACCGCTAGTCACCGACGTTGTCGCTACTGACGCTACAGTCACTGTTTCGTCCCAACCTGGGACATTTTCACCCATGGGATCACCCATAGGCGTCGTCTTGTTCGCAAATGCCTACATGTGGTGTGGATGCATTGGCAATGCAAGGCTCGAATGACGAGACCCACGTGCACAAACAATACTTCAATGATATCTTCCTGGAAATTACTGGGAAAGACACATTATTCAGACGCGCCTACAAGAAGCATTTTGTTTGCATTTCACTTACGAACTTGGCGTGAACTAAGCTCCCGTTTCTTGATATTGGGTTGGATGTAAGCAATGGACTGTTCACCGTAAAAGCAGTTGACGGTGTCTGAATGCCCTGAGCGATTGTCCCGGTCGATATAAGCGTGGAGTCATTCGCGCTTACGTAAGGCGGGCCATCAATGCCTGCAGCTCCCGGAAGTTGGTAGACAGAGAGCTGAGTTACATGAAACAAATGCTGACCAACAATAACTACTCGACCAAAGATATTGACAAAAACATCAGAGCGGCGATGAACCGCTACAAACACCACCACACTGGCCCAGGACGACGGTGGCAGCGTCGGTGACGGCGGCCGTAGCGTCAACGTTGATGTCGGTAACGTCAGTAGCGGTAACGTCGGTAACAGTAGCGGCGGTGGCGGTAGCGTCGGTGATGGTAGTGTCGGTCACAATGTCCGTGAGGACTGTGGCAGGGAGCTCGGTGGCTGCTGTGTCGGCAGTAGCTGCAGCGGCAGCGGTGGCAGCGATTAAGACGGCGGGATGGAAACTGCCACATCCGAGACACTCACAATATTGAACAAAAACCAAATGAGGACGTCATGCCGCACGATGAAAGTACAAAGGGAAATCGTATTCAACAACATCAAACCAACGGCATGCAGCAATGTATAACTAATAATCTACTACAAAAGCAAAACAGAAAACTGCCAATCTCGTCATGTGAAATAACTTGGTGAAGAAGTCAAAAGTCAAATGAACACATGTAGTTTATGCATATAAATGCTCAGCTGAAGCTTGCGAGCTTCAAATTCACTCAGTAAGCTATATTGGACACACCACATCACTGTCGCAACGCTTGACTTGTCACCAGCAGTCGAACGCTCCACACCAACATGCACAAGACAAACACCACCGACACATCACTAGACAAGTTATAGCGTAGTTGCACGACTGAACACGCTTGGTACTGGGTTGTTGGCTGCTTCGGGTTCTGCATTTATTCTATTCCAGTCACTCATGTTGGTTATTCGGAGGGAATTTTCAGCAACTGTGAACTATTATCAGTAGGCATGCCGTGATTATTTCACTGCTTCTTGACGTAGTTGTTTTGTTGGATGTTCTACGCTTGGGCTACAGTAATTTGGTAGTGATCTACAGGCTCCCTGCTACTTGTATGAGGTTATAGAAGTCAGTTTCAATATTCTCCATCCTCATCTGGCCCACACAACTACTTGTTTTGCTTCACAAGGAAGGGTTGAAGTTGCCTTCTTTTGAACCTAGCTTGCTAGCATCAAAAGACATTCAAGGAAGTTTCCCCTAACGAAACACTCGCTGCTTATTGTATTCAAATTTGTGCTGCACTACGATGAAGCTCTCGCGGTAAGTTTTTTTTTCGCGGCGCTCAGCTGCCGAGAAAATGTACGTGCAAACAACATTGTGAATGCACTGTTAGTCCATGCTATGTTGACAGAAGCATTGGGGCCAAGAGCACCGTGGAAGGTGTACTTATGTGCCGATTGCTTGATGCTGGATCGTTGATGGGTGTATTGCTGTAAATTGGCATCATACTGCGCCTGCTCCTGCAGCACAAATTATGTCGTAGTAGAGATACGGACTATATTGTTACGCAGTGTTCTGCAATTCCCAGATTTCAATGGAGACTCATACTTAATGACAATTCTTTTGACCTTTTTTCACATCATTAAGTGCCACTTGCTTTTGTATTGCAGGTCATGAGTGTCCTTTGAGTCATTTGGAGTCTTCAAAAGCGTGTATGTCTTCTCGCAGCAGCACTGCCTACTGGTAAAGGTAGCAGATACACTACCCGACATCACCATCATCAAACAATCAACAAAGGTCATCAAAGAACATTCACTCAATGGGCATTATCCATGTACATTGCAACATATTTGTTTACATCAACTCACGTTTTTGACATCAACCTCTCCCACCGCACTCTACACGAAATAAATGTCAAGACACTGTTGTTACGTGGCTCTAATGGTGAGGGGTCATACCTGAAATGGTGAGGGGCCATATCTGAAATATAGGTGTTCGTATGTTTATTCGAATCACAGCCAGAAAGGCGGACCCGCTAGCAGGCGAAGTCCACCAAAATTCAACACAAGGTAATGAAGATATAAAAACAAACATGAAACGGTGCACCAGCGCATTAATGATATAATGTAAACATAATAATAGGACATAGTACAACGACCGAAGTTCACATTCTTGCTACAGTTAAGTACATGACATGGTGCAACACAAATAGGACTGACATGCTGGACTACTACCCTTAAGTGAGCCTTCTGAAGAAGAAAAGAAGTCCGCATCGGCACCCCGATTCGCTAAGACGCTGTTGGCCTCCGTGGGGAGCCTGGGGAACAGTCCAACCGCACTGGCCATACGGGCACGGGTCACCTCGAGCACCTGTTGTGTGCAGGTTGGCCGATCCGTGCAGACTTGAGTGGCACAATTGTTTCGCAGAGTAACAGTTAATATTGGTCAAAAACAAGCCTCTTGTGAAGGCCAAGTGGTGCTGGAGTCTGCGGCTTGCAGCGAGGGATATCATGTTGAAGCGGCTTATGGGCTGGTGCCAGGACAAGGAGAAGGAAAGTGAACATTGTTTTGCAGCCAAATGAAAAATGTATGCTGTGTCCGTTGATCCGCACGGTTCCGGCTTTGGTCGCACCCGTCTAAATCGCAACGCTGACTGCTCCAACATCCGCGTTGAAAGCTGCCAGAGTCGCAGTGTGCTTCAATTTGGTACCGATAGCGCCGGTCTGAAAATGCCGAGTAAGTAGGAGGCTTCGGAAGCTCGGTGGTTAACCTGAACGTCCGACACGCTGGAGGTACGAGGTTCGATTTCACGCGGTGCCCGCCCTTCCTACCAGGGTGAGAGACGAGCGACGCCACATGGTCTCAGCTGCCGGGTGCATCGCGAAGTCACAAAACCACCACTACCACCGAATAGGGAGACCCAAAGCTTGGTTTGCCTGACCAGACACGTGTGCAGTAAACGTCAGTTTTCCTCGACACAACATGCTCTCCCCCACTTTCTCGAGACGTGTGTCGTCGCTGCGACGTATCACTTGGCCGGGTGTGCGCCGGAGGGTCATCGTGGAGGCCTTGTACATCGATGATACCGTCCCATGGACGAGACTTTCAAGCCTGCAAGGCGAATGATCAGATGTGATCTGATCACCCTGCCAGGCTAATCTGTCAGATGGGCAGAACGTTTCGCAGATGTTTGCATCGCCGGAATGCATTAGGCTGTCATATTAAATGATCAGAGGGCGGTAGGTGCTTGGGTTCTTTTACGACGCATCTGACTGCCGGGTCATTTAGTGTCGCCAACTTCTCACGCCGGTTGGTCGTGGGTGACTCGGTAATCCCCCCGGTTATGGGATTCGAATCCACGATTTTACGACTAAGAGTCCAATTTCATGCCGACTGAGCTACCGTGGCCCTTAAATCACCTGAGGGAGATGGTTAGCGAACGTGGGGCAAATGGAAGAAAGGCCCCAGCAAAGATCCGTCAGTGACACAAGACATGACTCGTCTCCACTCTGACGTACCGTTCACGATTACTATGATGCCTATCGGACAAATGCGAGACGAACACATCTGGCACAGACCCTCTTAAATGATTCAGACACGAGTTTCCCAACTTGTGCGTACCCGGTTTGTTCGTATTGAAAAGCGGCCGAATCTTTCAGCGTAAATCTGTGTAAATATAAATCTGTCCCTTGATTGCATTGAGTGAAGAACCTGATATTTTTCGCGTCAGGATACCTTTTATTTGTTTGAACGTCTGATTTACCGACAAGGTAAGAATGATGCTAAACTATTTTAGTACTTATTTGACTGACTGAAAGTAGCGCTGTACGATTGGTATGGTCTCCGGCAGCCTGACCATTCATATTTCAGGTGGCCTTTGCGATTCCAAGGCATGCGTCCTGAATCCTTTTAAACTTCGGCTATCAATTCAGATTTGATTTTAAGGTCGGTGTTGCCTTTGGCGATAGCTGTCCGGTTGAGTGCACTGGAGCTGGTACCGCGGCGACCAACTTTACCGTACATATAGGTTCGATTGAGAAGTCGGTTAAGTTAGGAAAAAAAACCTGAGTCTCAAATCATGTGCAGCATTTGCGTTTGGGCGTGTTGCAGGGACGTGGACCAGGTGCACGACATGATGGACGACATCGCCGAACAGCAGGACGTGGCGCGCGAGATCTCGGACGCCATCTCCAACCCGGTGTCGTTCGGCCAGGACATGGACGAGGTGAGTTGGCTCCTGACGCTGCAGCTCGCTCGCTCAAGTGCTGTCTGCGCTGCACTGGATCGCTACTGTGGATGATCGCACGTCGGAGATTCGCTGCATGAAGGTTCGCGTCGGTTCCTGAGGCCGGGGCTAAGTTTTACGCAGGTGCTAAGGTATTTCTGGCCTCCCTTATTCACGTCGTACCGGTATTGGTCGCAGTAGCGAAGCCAATATTTTAACCTGGAGATGGGCTCGGAGATGGAAAGACGTAATCATGTTTTCAGTCGTCAGCTCGACGAAAATATGAGGAAACAATTTGTATTCCTGAGAACGAACGTGCCAACTGATGCATCTGACACGAACCCCCATGCTGGGTGCACGTGCGCGTTGCATATGTATGTGGACAGGTATGTGCGACGTGGATGAAGGAAACATATATAAAAAAGTTCAATTCAGTCCAGTTTCAGTTAGGCGTGATAGACGGTGTGTGTGTAGTTTTCACCTTGGCCGCGCGGTGATCCCTCGTGCTTCCGAGAAGAGTAGGTCATGTGACAGCACCATGGCAAAAAGTGAACCAAATGACCCCGCGGTCCCTCTCACCACTACACAATTAACTTGAGGAAGACTAAAATAAACTGCCCTACACCACGTGAAAATGCTGTGTCTTTGCTTGCACAGCACACCAGCTTTGTAGGCAGCGTAGGTGACCTTTGTTCCGATTTGCCTCTGAGGTCACTATCATTCACTCGTCTTCAGTTGCGTCGCATCACTTTTTGTAATGTCCACAAACTGTTCCAGTTTGAGAAGAAGCTGCAAGCTATCAGTTACATTCCGACGTAAAACTAGCCCACGATATCTTATGGAACCACACCAATTTTTACGCTTTCGATGCTTTGTCCAAGTCATTAAAAAAAATTTGCTACTGCACAAATAATAAGTCAATCGCCTTTTTTTAACGATTAACTTAGTTGAGTTCCTTCGTTTCTTTTCTTTTCTTTTTTATTTATTCAGTTTATCGTCCTTTTTTTCTTCACCCCGAAAAACCGAACAAGTAAAGTGAACAAGACCTTATGCGTTGGTTCCATGACAGTTACTCCTACCGTAGTGCCAAGTTGTACATGATGGCTTCGTTCACCCCATTTACCCAGTGGCTACTTGTACCGCAATTACATATGTGCCAATTCGGGATATCATGAAACAAATGTCGAGGCGAGAGATGGCACAAATGAATGGAATGTCCAACTTTTGGTAACAGCCGTGCAGTGTTCCATCCCGAATATGAATGGCAATGTTCGGTAAAAGGACATGCTGCTCAATGCCAGTACCGGTTCCATCTCACTGTAAAACCATATTTGTCGCCATTTCTCTGGATATGGCTATTCAATCTTGCTCTTCAACTCTTTGATCTGATGATCTCCAGAAAGTCTGCTTCCCTAGAAAACCAACAGGACAAAACGTTCGTTCTGTTTTACCAAACTTAAACAATGAGTATTATGCCATGCTCCGGGTTTCAATGGAACATGTAGTCTGACCATTTGGCTCCAGATTTTGGTGGGGAAACCATACAAAAATGGTATGGTGGTACCAGTGGTGCTTTAACACGGCTTACTCTAGTTGCGAAGGTGTGCTTTGCGATTGCATTTGGCGTTAGTAGAGAAGTCAGTGGTCCGCTGGTTCGAGTCAGCGATGGCGGAGCTCGTCTGTGCATTCCGACTATCGACTTGGTGAGCTGTCAGCCGGCAGGTCAGTTCATGCCCAGTGTCCACCTGCTGAACTGGAGCTCACCGTACATCAACACCACCATAGGTGTACCAGTCTCACCTGAAATGAACATCACCTTAATAGTGGTACACACGAATGTATGCTAACTTATTATCTGCACCACATTCCGAAAGCAATGACACTTACATTATAGCGTAAGCAGCGACTTCGCCAAGCGTAGAGTCAGTGGCGAATCCATTAATTTTCGTGGGGTCACTTCGTCTCTGGAGGGCTGCCTCCGGCTGAAAAAAAATATCGGTGGTGGGGGGGGGCTGTTCACTCGAACACACTGAGGAGCGCCTTTTTCCTATTTTCCTATCTTATTCTCCCTTTGTCTCTGGCTAAACATTCGAAGGGGATGGGGGTAATCAGCCTTGCCCGAGGGGTGCCTTTTGTAGGCCGGAGGGGAGCCACCTTCTGTGGTGGGTGGCACATGCCCCCAGTGCCCACCCCCTGTGTATCCGCCCCTGCGTAGGGTGACGTGGAAATCCAGTTTAATGCTTAGCCCCTGCCGTGCCGGCCGGCAGATCCACCTTTGCCGGGCCGGGGGTCTTGAAAGCCCCCAGCACAGGGAACGAGTGGTCTAGGGGTTAGATGCTCGTCTCACAATCGAAAGGTTGTGGGTTAGAGTCTCACCTGTCGCTACTCTTCGCCCGCGACCAATCGGCGTGAGAGATTGGCGACGCTACATGACTCAACGGTCGACGTGTCGTAAAACCAATAACCAACCGAAAGCCCCCAGCACCGTTTAAAAGCTCTGGTCATGGATAGCCCGAAACATACCTTTGACCTTGCAAACCTTTGACATACCTTGCATTTTGACTGCTGATGAGATCACCAGAGGTCGTATTCGGTTAGCATATGGACCCTGACTAGTCCCTGTGATTGAATGGAAATTATTAGAAAAAGACTGAGGTTGTTCTTTTGACAGTTTTGCAAGAACTAACATAATTTAATGTATTTACGTCGACCATAGTGGAAAAGGGTAAGGACGGGATAGGTCAGGTCAGGTCAGTGTCAGTGTCAGGCTTGAAAACCAACTTCAAACTATGCATGTCAGAGACACAGTGAAAATGACATTGGCAAGTCAGTATAGCCTATTGCTCATATCACATCTTATTTATAAATTTTCGGCCATGCTAAGGTCGCTAAAGTTCGTAAAGGTCGACCTAGTGACATGAGATTTATCTTGGATAATTACGTGAAAAAAATATGAAGGTATATTTCATGTATATTAGCATGGTGTAGAGTATACATGATAAGTAACCTGACCTCATGCCATTGACCTTTAACACATAGATAGTCCCAGAATGCGTGTGCCATGCTCTGTATCATTCTTGCCGTGACAAATTACCCCCAACTCGAATTTTACCCACTGCATACGGTAAATAGGTGCGGAAATTAACCTGGACTCAGGTCAGTAGCCTTTACCTTAATGAACATTTCCAGATAGGAGTTCGTTCGTCTTGGTGAAAGAACAGCATGCTCTGAGTTTGATGCTTATATCTTGCAAATAATCTGATTGGCGGAACTTTGAATATTTTGGAACACCACTTCCTTTGACTCGTTCCTGTTCAGTGACCTTTGGTGACATGTACCTTATTTCTTGTCGTCAAAATATGGAAAGCAAATTTATAATCAGCTATTAAAACTTTGGTATCATTCAGCCGCTATCGCGGGAAACCCTGAGTGGGGTCTTGAGAGCCCTCCACCCCTGCACGTCGTGATTAAGAGCAGTGCACCGAACAGCAGTTGCTCTTACCTGAAGCCGACCTTTATCTAAATACCAGGGGAAGTCGTGTTGCACAAATACCCGGTAGCTAATGTTCACCATGATAAAGCGTCAGACAGAGGCAACCTTTCGTTTCTCGGAAGTGTCATGGAGCTCCATGCACGATCATACCAGCTGGAAATACCACTCCGGCACTAAGCACGAGGCACCCAGATAAATAGCTCAACATATGTCTGGGAGGGAGTTGAGTTGAGCGAATTACCTCGAACTAACCCGGCTAACATTGCCGGATGTGGGAGGATTGGTGGCACGGTGTTTGGTGGGCGAGTTTGAATAATACAATTTCAGCTATGATTAGAGTGGTTTTCCAGACCAGCGTTGATGCCTCTGGCGTACGAAGTAAGCCCAGATCAATCCGACTGCAACATAAGCAGTTCTGATACCCGCTTAGCCGGGTGTATGATGACCAGCACTTCCGATCTGAGTGATATGCCCAATGGGTGGCACGAGAACTGTTTCGAAGTTTGCAGATGGGGGGGGGCAATAACCATTTTGAATTGGAATCTTTCTATGCAAATTCAATAGGGTCAATGCTAAGCTCCTTCACAGGTGTGTTCGCTGCCCCCTCTGCCCCCTGGTTCCCGCGCCCTTGGGTATACCTTTATTGATTGGGCACTATCGCGCATAGAATACCACACAGAGACACATGCACACATTGTTTCAATGGCATCGTTGATCGTATTCCTCATTTGCGTTCATTTGCATGCGCTTTTCTCGAAGATAGTTGGTTTGCTCAAATCTCCGATATCAGTGCTCGAGATGTCACGCTTCGGCCTCGGCAGATGCATTCTTGCGATTCAGATGGAGCTGCAGCAGTGTCGTGCGGTTGGGGTCGCAGTGAAACTTCTTGAATATTTCCAACGACGTCATCACAAGACCGGCTACAAATCTGGCCAATCATGAGCGAGCGGTGCTTAACACCCACCCACTATTGGTTCGCCAACGTGGCTCTGATTCGTGTTTGATACAATACGATTCATTATGTATTGAAGCCATGCTCCTTTCTGCGGATGGTTCATTATAACCCCCCAAGTCGCCCACCTTCAGTATAAGGATTAACGTCGGTTATTCGAGCCGTCGAGAAGCGAACTACAAGGTCGTTGTGCGAATTAGGACGACCATAACATGGGGATGGGGGGTCTAGGGGTAAGTTGCCCGTTTCACAATCGAAGGGTTGTGGGTTCGAGTCTCACCTGTCGCTACTCTTCGCCCGCGGCCAATCGGCGTGAGAGATTGGCGACGCTACATGATTCAATGGTCGGATGTGTCGTAAAACCAATAACCAACCAACCAACGACGATCATAACATAGTGATATTTGTGTTCAGCTTCGGAATGAAATCACTGGTCGGTACGTCCTCAGTTGGTGTGTGAAGTCAGTGCCAGTTCGACTTGTAATGACTGGTCGATGCGTCTCCAGTTGGTGTGTGTGAAGTCAGTGACAGTTAGACTTGTAATGACTGGTCGGTACGTCTTCAGTTAGTGTGTGTGAAGTCGGTGCCAGTTCAAAGTTTGCTGAATAAATTAGGTTTTCTTAACCTAACTTACCTTAGGACAAGTTCAAATTTGTCAACCTGTCGATCGTTGCCTGCACTTCTAGAAGGTTCTAGGGAAATAAGATTGTCCATTGATTCATTATTATAACAACGTCATAAGAACAGACTTGTATCACAACATTCGTCGGCGGCGTACTGCTCCCTAATCGGCTGCTATTGGTGACTGTCCACAGCAGTATCGGCTGCATATATATATATATATATATATATATATATATATATATATATATATATATATATATATATATATATACATATACATATATATATATATATATATATATATATATATATATATATATATATATATATATACATATATATATATATATATATATATATATATATATATATATATATATATATATATATATATATATATATATATACATACAGCAGTTTCAGTAGGTCCGCACGGCGCGCTGCCGCTCCGGTCCTCTACAGTATGGCTCGCGGCACCTCCGGTTCCAGTCACCGTATGCTGAATGGCAATTTGCGCTTTTGGTCGACGTCACTCTTAGCTTGTCAGCCGCCTTTGTATGTGTGGTCCTGAACAACGCCCTATGCATCGTCAATCGGCCGGAACTGTGACACGCAATAGCAATTCATTTCACGTTCTCTGTATGGGATTTCTCGGTCCCGGAGAAACTCTTGAGCTTTGGTCGCGTAATGGCATGCGTTCAGGTCCAGCCGGAAGTGAATCCTGCGGATAGTGAGTGCCAAGAAAGGGCAGCATGCGCTTTTCTAAGCAGTCCTTCCTGAATGCTCTCCCGTCCCTGCTGGCTTCACTCGGACATAATATGGGTTCGGCGACACCCTTCGTTCTTATGGCGAGTCAAATCATTATCTTCTGAAGGAACTCGGTCTTTTGACAGTACTTCACTCTGAGTGGTGTGTTTTGTCCACCGTAGTAACTAGCGCTGCTTGGTGTAAGGTTGCCAGTATGACCAAAATACGCCTCATCTTCCACCACGATATCGTTATTGTTGTATGTGCGCATTGTGTCGGGCGACAGACCATCGTTCCTGACTGTGTTTGATGTTGCTTCTCAGTAGCATGAGGTATGTTTGCCGCCGTCTGTACTTCATGCGATTACTCTCCAAGATTGCCTTAATTGTTTCGTGAAATTTTATACTTTCGACCTAAATTAAGCGTTCAAAGTTCAAGTTTCCCCGTACATATTATACAAGACCTTGCTTGCGAGCTGCGGTCAGCTTTGTGGTTTTACATCCAGATCGTCCTTTTCCTTGGTGTGTCACTATTCCAGCATCTTCAAAGCGCTTCAACATACGAAAGCAAGTTGTTCTTGGAACTGACATAATTGTAAAATGTCTCACAGTGTACCTCGTCAAATGCTTCAGATGTTTCTCATCCAATTTAATGGCCATTTCTCGAGCTGCTTCTTGTGATTCTGACATCCTTTTGTCAATGGACTAAAAATGAAGCTGAATTTGAAAGTATGCCCCGGTCACGTGGAAAGATCATACCTTAGCTTTACATCGATGCTAAATGTGTCATGAAAAAAGAAAGAAACAGAATCATCTGCAAAAATGACTAAAGACGGTGCCAATGATTGATGCTCATCCGTTATTGTAAAGCAGATACTCGGTATATTTATCAGACTGTCATTCAGCATAGCCAGCATACCCAACATATGAAATGACACCAACGTTTCAACATGCATTGCTTACCCTGTGGCCATGCAGTCTGCAGATATGTACGGCACACACATCACATGCAGCCATACATTACTTACCCTGTGGCCATGCGGTCTGCAGATATGTACGGCACACGCATCACATGCAGCCATACATTACTTACCCTGTGGCCATGCAGTCTGCAGATATGTACAGCACACACATCACATGCAGCCATACATTACTTACCCTGTGGCCATGCGGTCTGGAGATATGTACGGCACACGTACCACATGCAACCATACATTACTTACCCTGTGGCCATGCGGTCTGTATGTATGTACAGCACACACATCACATGCAGCCATACATTACTTACCCTGTGGCCATGCGGTCTGGAGATATGTACGGCACACACATCACATGCAGCCATACATTACTTACCCTGTGGCCATGCGGTCTGGAGATATGTACGGCACACACATCACATGCAGCCATACATTACTTACCCTGTGGCCATGCGGTCTGGAGATATGTACGGCACACGCACCACATGCAGCCATACATTACTTACCCTGTGGCCATGCGGTCTGTATGTATGTACAGCACACACATCACATGCAGCCATACATTACTTACCCTGTGGCCATGCGGTCTGCAGATATGTACGGCGCACACATCACATGCAGCCGTACATACCCATTGTATCCCTCCCCACCTCAGAGCATCGTCGACGTCATGTGTACACAACATATAGAGAAGCCAAGCGAACTGGAAACAACACCATTAACCACATATCGGACACAATCCGGCGCGCAGCATGCACGGCGGCGCAGATAAACACGTCACTTGCGAGCATCACCGTGGTCCCAGTCACCACATCTCCCAGGCGCACGTCTCTGCCTAAGGCTTCCGCGAGCTCATGGCTCATTGTGGCCGTACTTGTTTGGTCTGGTTCTGCGTCTGACGCTGCACGTTCAGCAGGAAAAGTGTCATATTGGACAGGCCCCCATCAGCTTGACAATGGGGAATTAGCATTTCTCTCCCGATGTCCCAAATCGTCATGGCCAGCCGAATGGTGGTAGCTTCCAACGGAGAGTCTGGGAATCCAAGATGTCACAGTCATGTTCACAGCGCAGGGCATTGCCCTCTACGCCATCAACTGGCCCACATACTGCAGTATTCTGCGAACACTGACTTCCCGGCTCCCCTTACATACTGACCATCCCAAGCATCCTAATTCACTGCCACCATCGTCTGAAGTAGGCTTTCTGTCATCTTTTGGAGCGGCATCATCATCAGGCACTGACACAGAAGTAGGGAACGGGTAGGTGGGCTTAGCGCATGGGGTGTTTCCTCTGTAAGGGATTGGTGTGTAGTGTGGGGTGTCAGGGACTGGTGTGTGATGTGGGGATGTCATGGCGCATGGTGCCCAACGTGTATTAAAATGTACTATTGTGGCCATACCCACGTCTAGTTCGAACTGTCCGTTTTTCTTCTTTATTTCCAGTTAATTATCGTTGTTTATCTTGTTTGTCCCCTCCAGATTTGGTATGTTTTCTTCATTTCCGAAAAGCCGAAGACACCCATCTTCCGGTGTCATCAGGGAAGGTCCCGAGGAGGATGGCACACGTTGTGTTGCAACCCCCAGGCTCCCAGTATGTACGCCGGCAACGGGCCGACGTCGTGTCCCGCACCACGTGGTAGCGGAACGCCCCGACTCTTTGTGTCGGCGGGTAGACAGTGCCACGACACAAATTCTACGTCTCCTTGACACAATGCAATCAGAGTGTCAATCGTCTAACCACTGCACTGACAGACTGATACCTGTGGCTGCAGCATACTTTTTTGGAAGAACTGCAGGACTATTTTCTCATTCCCCTTTTTCTTCCCAACCTGTCTCTGCTGGACCTGCTAATAGAGCAGCATGTGTTAACACGCCTGCCGGAGGGCCTCTCACATATCGCGGCCCCGAGGGAGGGAGGGGGGGGCGGATTCGACTCAGATAAGATCTCGGAAACTACTGAAGATAAAGGCACATAATTTGGAGGGTAGTTTACAATTTTAGTGAACTCGCTGCAGTATAATTTATTGACCTTAAGTCAATGCCCTCGGGGTCAAATGAGGTACAGATAGATCGGCATACCACGCCCCGCACCACCGCTCCGACGAAACCTTTGTGACCTTGAACGCTCGGCAGCCTGTTGGTCGATTTTGCACCCCTTGTTTACTATGTTTACCAACGGGTCTTAAAATTATTTTTGCATCGGATGCGCTTGTCAATTTTACCATTGCCACACGATTTCAGTACAATATCCCTCATCGTTTGTGAGATATCGAAAAGCAGGAGGGGTGGACAGATTTCGCCCGCCTCCCCCCTCCGATGCACGTGTTAAGCCCGGGTCACACTGGCCCGTCCGCCGAACCGTACACGACTCAACAGGCATCAGCCAGCTTCCACGCCGGAGCGGGTCGCTCCCGACGACCACCGTCCCCTTGGCAGGCCATACTGTGGCGTTATCCGCGCCGGAGCGGGTCGCTCCCGACGACCACCGTCCCCTTGGCAGGCCATACTGTGGCGTTATCCACGCCGGAGCGGGTCGCTCCCGACGACCACCGTCCCCTTGGCAGGCCATACTGTGGTGTTATCCGCGCCGGAGCGGGTCGCTCCCGACGACCACCGTCCCCTTGGCAGGCCATACTGTGGCGTTATCCACGCCGGAGCGGGTCGCTCCCGACGACCACCGTCCCCTTGGCAGGCCATACTGTGGCGTTATCCGCGCAGACAGCGTGCTCGTAGCGTCGTTGTCGGCAGATCGACGGACAGATTCGACGGGAGTCGACTCCCCGTGACTCGGCAGAGCTGGAACAGCAGACGGGAGTCGACTCCGTGACTCGGCAGAGCTGGAACACCAGCAGGCGCATGGGCAGTTGGATGTCTGGTCGATGGGGTGACGAGCTGGGAAGGCGACCATTCGATGCCAGATTGCTGGTCGATGGGCAATTGGCTCTCGGGTGCATGACCTGAACCGTGCGTTCGTCGTAACAGCTCGTCCAGAAGCGGTCGATGACGTCGCAGGAAACGTCGGGTTCGCCACAGTATCTACCCACTATCCAACCTGACAAGATGGCTCAGCCTGCAACCAGACACCGACGATGGTTCATATGGTGCTGGACATTGACGTAGGTGCCAGTCTGCAGGATCGCGAGCGGATGTGAGGCTGCATCACGACGCTCCTGGGCATCCGGACAGAGTTTGGCTGCCTTTGCGTCGCGCTGTCACGCTGCCCATTGCCATCGAGCCGCGAAGGCGCAGCGATGCGCGCGGACGGAGAACCGCAGCGGGTGACCGAAGAGCACTTGTGCCGCCCATCTATTCCGCAGCTCCAACAGTTCATTCGCGAAGGTGTCTTACGGATGTTCGTCCGTAAAAATCGCCAGGATAAGAAGTTTGACGGATTTCACCACCGATTCCGTGTATCCATTTGACCTGCGTTAATTTGAGGATGACATTGCACGTCTGACACCCCATCGCTCCAAGACCCGACGCAGTGTGCTGGACGCAAGCTGCGATCCGCCGTCTGTTCTCAGCAGTACGGCCGCTCCGGTGTCTGCAAACACGGGGCGCAGCTCGCTCATCAGACGCTCCGCTGATGCTGCACTTCGGGGACATGAGCTGATGTACGGTTAGCCAGACATTCCATCAACATTCACCAGAGCTGTATGACCCGCCACCTGACAATAATCTGCTGGGGCAGACTAGAACACTGCTTAGTGGTGTGTATCTTGCCAGAGAGGTTATCTTTTTTATTTGGAGCGGCGTTGTGGCAGCAGGAGCATGCTGAGGCGACAGTCTTGATGTCCTTGTCGACACCAGGCCAACAGACCGATTGCCGCTCCCGTCGCTTGATTCTGTCGAGGCTCTGATGACCGTCGTGCAATTGCGCTAGCATTTTCCGGCGCAGACTTCGTGAAATGTTCAGACGGGTGTCATGTTCAATTGGCCGTCATCACCTATATTGGATACCCCATTGAGCGGATACCCAAATATGGGCGCAGCACGCACTGACCTTCATGACGATGATCCAGAAAACCTCTCGTCATTAGGTCGCCGAGAACTGTGTAATCAGAGTCTCGTCCCGCACTTTTCCAGCGTGCTGTCGCGAAGAGAATCGTTGTAGCTCACGACACTCAGGTTGGCCATGATGAAGCGCGTCCGAACACTCTTCGACCACTTATTTTCAAGCGCAGGATCCTGTGCCGGCGCTCGCGACATGGTGTCGAGTATGTTGTGACGCAATATAATCCACATGGGTTGACGCACCCTAAAACCCCAATAATCATCAGTATGTTGTGACGAGATCCCTTGTGCCAGCTATCCCGGAAGTATCTTCCCTGTGTCCGTGCTGTATCTTGCCAGCTTTTCCTGCATGCGCTGCAGTCTGAACGCCGCTGGTACCTTTGCAGTTTAGGAGAGGAGCTATGTGTCTGTGGTCGACGACCACATCAAAGTGTGGTCGGCCGACTAGGTAGGTTTTGCATTTTGTACGTGCCTACATGCACGCTGCAAGCCCGTCCCCCCCCCCCCAAAAAAAAAAAAAAAAAAAATAAGAAGAAGAAGAATATCTCGTCTCGGCGTCCGATAAGAAACGCGAGCCACACTGTACGCGTCTGCATACCTCACCATAACACTGCAGGAGAGCAAGCCCCGTACCTTGAGCTTTTGAGGAATCAGTCTGCAACATAGTTGGCCTTGACGAATCAAAGAATACCAGAAAAGGTGGAGCCATCAGTGCCGCCTTCACTTCCTTCAATGCTGCGTCGTGCTTTGGAGTTCACTGCCAGACGTTATGTGGTGTCAAGGTTCTCACAGCGGCTGAGTCTTGTGGATATGCTCGCTGAAAAAAGAAGCTCCTAGCTGGCTGATTAGACCCATGAATGACCGGAATTCTGTAATGTTTTCTGGTCGTGGGAATCTCGGTATGGCACAAACCGTTCGGTCCTCGGATATGCACCCATCGGGCAATATGATATATGTACAATACTCAACGCTGGATTTGACAAATGGGACTTCTCAGGATTGGGCGTGATCCCCGAAGTGTCACACCGCTGCTCGAGGGTGACGACGTGTTGTGATGCTCGCAGTATCTGCGATCACATGTGAGTATGTTGTCCACTATCTTCAGTGCCTGTGGGGTGTCTGTCACCCAATGCCTGATTACCTCGGTGGTTATCCTAATCTCCAGGCGAGACTCAATTCGAAGTGTCCTCAGGAGGTGATGGCAAACGATGTCCTGGCATTATTCAGCAATTTGCACCTTGAAATAGCCCATTTACGCATTGCACTCGGTTAGCCAGCACGCTCCAGACCCAATAACGGCAACGACATGAAGGAGCCGACTGGGTACGTTGGCCGGAGAACGTACAGTCTGGCTGAAGCGGCCAATCTGGGGAAGTCGCGCCAGCCGGCGCCCAGCGGGCCAGATCGCCTTCAATACCGCCTTTTATTTAACAAAAATAATCAACTTTGAACTTTGCTACTTCCGACCACGGGTGCATATGTAAAAATGAATAGTGCATCCGATGGTTGTATTTATTTTGACCGTCGCCATCATCTTGTCGGTGCAATATGCCGTGAAAGTCAACCAATGGTGCGATGTCTAAACCGGCTTCCTGTCTGTGCTTTAACTAGCTGCGTCCATGAAGCTGTAAGTCATGATTTAGTAAGGGGACGAGTAGTCTAGGGGTAAGTTGCCCGTCTCACAATCGAAAGATTGTGGGTTCGAGCCTTACCTGTCGCTACTCTTCGCCCGCGGCCAATCGGCGTGAGAGATTGGCGACGCTACATGACTCAACGATCGATGTGTCGTAAAACCAATAACCAACCAACCATGATTTAGTAATGGCAGCATGACATAGCATGGGGCAGCTGGGTTTGTCTGCTTGTGAAAACCATCGCAAATCAAATGTGAACGGAAAATTTCGGACCTGTTTCGTACAATTAAGCTCCGGAGAGTGATATGATAAGTTATGACCGTTCAAGGCGAAAGAGTTGCCAACTATCCGCAGAGATGTTGAACTACTGTGTGCCAGATACAAGTGTGACAAATCTGGCGCGCTACCAAAACAATTTGGAAGCAAGAATGTAAACAAGCCAGAGTGACATGCATGCAATATATTTGCACACTGCTGAGACGCTGACTGATGCTTCATTGCACTCCAATTTTTATCGCTCTTTAGCGAATTTGTAAATTTTGCAACAAAGCCTCATCCAAAGTAGCTGACCGTTTCCTGTGATCTGAAATGATGTCTTTATTATATCATACAACATAGGTGATGCACAAGCTATCTGAGATATGCATTTTAGGAAACACCTAATATCTTTTCGGGTTAGTTTTAAAATCATCTGTCAGGCTGCGCGATTATTCGAAGTATTCTGTGCTAGAAACAGACTTAAATTAGCTCATTTTAAATGGAAATCAGCTCCGGTCTCATCAGACCGAATGCAGCACACTTGGTGAAATGCTTCCTCCTTTATCCGGAGCGCTACGCGCACGGGCGGGTTGAACTCGGGGGAGTTGAGCGCCTTAGTGTCACCACAGATACAGGATCCGAGATGGCGGACTCCAGTAGGTCATGAAGAATGTCTGACTCGCGACGCAAGCATTCCCATACACAAGAACGTGACACAAATTCCGATAATTATCAATCGATCTCCTAGCTCGCTTACCCATATGGGCGCTGTATAACCAATGCAGTTGATGCGCCCTAAAACCCAAATAACTAACTAACTAACTCGCTTACCCATAGCGAGCAGTGTGCAGTGTACCCATGCAGTGTGCTTTTTCAGCATGTGGGTCCTGTATTATGTGCCTAGTAACACGTCTTGATACCAACATGGGCATGCTGCACATACTAATCGCTTATCTTTGTTTTGTGTGTGGAGGACGGGAGGGCGATACCAGACGGATACAGGACGGATGCCAGACGGATACAAGACGGATACCAGACGGATACCAGACGGATACAGGACGGATACCAGACGGATACCAGACGGATGCCAGACGGATACAGGACGGATACCAGACGGATACAGGACGGATACCAGACGGATACAGGACGGATACCAGACGGATACAGGACGGATACTAAACGGATACCAGACGGATACCAGACGGATACAGTACGGATACCAGACGGATACCAGACGGATACAGGACGGATACAGGACGGATACAGGACGGATGCCAGACGGATACCAGACGGATACCAGACGGATACCAGACGGATACCAGACGGATACAGGACGGATACCAGACGGATACAAGACGGATACCAGACGGATACAGGACGGATACCAGACGGATACAAGACGGATACCAGACGGATACCAGACGGATACAGGACGGATACCAGACGGATACAGGATGGATGCCAGACGGATACCAGACGGATACAGGACGGATGCCAGATGGATGCCAGACGGATACAGGACGGATACCAGACGGATACCAGACGGATACCAGACGGATACCAGACGGATACTAGACGGATAACAGACGGATACCAGACGGATACATGATGGATGCCAGACGGATACCAGACGGATACAGGACGGATACCAGACGGATACCAGACGGATACCAGACGGATACAGGATGGATGCCATACGGATACCAGACGGATACAGGACGGATACCAGACGGATACCAGACGGATACAGGACGGATACTAGACGGATACCAGACGGATACCAGACGGATACAGGATGGATGCCAGACGGATACCAGACGGATACCAGACGGATACCAGACGGATACCAGACGGACGCAATTGATGGAGATTGTCCCGGCGCTTTGCAAAATGTAAATCACACTTTGCTAATTAGAAAGTTAAAACAATCCTACCATCTGCAGGACATTCCTTTTGCATGGTTCGTGTCGGATCTGTCTGGCCGAACCCAGAGTCATCGCGAACGGTAAGTCTTCCCGGTGCAGATCAGTAGTTCCCGGGGTCCCTGACGGATTCCTGCTGGCTCCTCTTCTCTTGTCTATGCTTATTAACAATTTACCCTGATATCTTCACCCAAAGCGTGTTTTTATGCAAGTGATGCAAAAGCATTCCGCAAGATTAATTATCTGGTCGACTGCTTATTTCTGCAACAGAACGTCGATCGTCTTGCAGCATGTCCATCAGATGGGATTGTAAGCACAGTTCGGGGCGGAAAGTGACACTGGTAGTTGACGCGACCCTACGCGACATATGAACGTATATATGTCATATATGCATATGTTCATGTACAGGTCAAGATGCGAGAGCCAATGTAACTTCCACATTATAGCTTTGCATTTATCAATCCGCCATTGACTCCACAACATGTCGAGCTTTTTCACAATGCCATCATATCACAGTCGTGGTATGGGCCATGTCCTAGAAACATACATCGTTTGTACGATCGCTTATGCTGTTCCTTTCTTGCTTGTTGCTTTAGTTTTCATGAAAACAAGTGTTATACTTCCTGCCTTGCTGTTGGAGGCTTGTATCCTTTAATGATGGGGGAAGGCTGGCAAATTCAGCAAATATCAGTCGATGAATGTGAACCAAGTCGCCTTGATGACTACTTTTATATCTGATGTACAATTTGTATTTTCTGGTGTTGTATCACTACGTGCAGTCTCTGCCTTGTCTCCTTTGCTGGTGGACATAGTAGTTGAAGGGGATGCTTGACTGAAAACTTGTTGGCGTTTAACTATCTTGCACCTCGACTTGTCTAACATGAACTAATTACCCCAATATGTTTCCATTAATATGAGCGCCACTCAGATTGGCATTATTTAACCCTTTTATTGCATTGAGCAGCTTGATTATATTTATCTTGAATCTCCTATGCATGAGTAAGTACATGACATACGCTTCTTCCCATATTCTAAATTTTATAGTCCACAGATAAGCATTCTAGCTTTTTGCTGCTATCTTTGCAGCATACCTATGTTCCGTTCTAAGGAAAGACCCCATGCCTGTGTGCCGTATTCCAAGTTGATATTATAAATTGGATCCAAGTGGATCCAATACAATTGTACATGGGCAAAATACAATTTCTTATTACTTCCTGGTTTTTACGTGTATATTGAACAATCCTATTCATGGTTTATAACTTTATAATCTCCCTGTATCTAGCTGAGTTGCACTGCTTTTCTGCTTCAAGGTCCCTTAAAACTAACACTTTTTCTTTCTTCAATGGCATCCGGTTCACTATTTCCCATTGTATATCCAAATGTACCACCTCCGACCTCAGATGATAGTCTTGCACTTATCATAAATGAAAGACGTCTGTCATTTATCAGTCCACTTTTGCTCTATGTGTTCTAAGTCAAGGCGAATATTTCTCGATTCATCACTATTGTTAGCCATTCCTTCCAGTCCGCTGGTGCCGAGGGTTCTCAGTGTCCGCTTGTTCAACATTGGGACCAGTGATCGGTGACGGCTTAAAACCGCTGCATCCCGGTCAGATACGTAAAACAATTCCGGCACGTCCGTGCCACGTCCAGCAGCTTTATCTCGATCATGGCATAACGCATCGCCGTTTCTGTCAGGAAGCGAGAGCCACATTGGATTAGGTGCCAGCTTCCATCATTGTCCTGCTGTCGGAGACAGAATCCGAGGCCGCCATGGCGTGCTGCGTCGGTCTCCAGGACCGTTCGACGCTGAGAGTAGACAAAATTCAGCACCGGTGTCGTCACGAGCGGTGTCTTCACGTCTTTGACTTGCTTTGACTTCATGTCTTGCGCCGGCGTCGAAAGCCACACGTTCTCAGGACGCAGCAGCTGGCGAAACGATTCAGCGGCCACAGCGATCTCCGTCGGCAATTCGCCCAGCTGGCTGACCCGGCCAATGAATGACCCCAGGTCCGTGATGCACCCCGGCTGCGGGAGCTCTGTTCCTGCGTGATGCAGTGTCTGCTGCTGTATGCATGTCATGCAATGCATCTGTTCCCGTGATGCACTATCGCCTGAAGCTTCTTTTCGTCTGATGTATAGCCTGCCGCGCTGATCTTGTACCCACAAAGGTAACTTCATCCTGTGCGAAGACACATTTGTTGGAATTCAGCGTGATGCCGTGCGCTTCACATCGCTTCAGAATCCCTTAGACGTGCTTCAGGTGACCTGGGTAATCGACATCGTACGCGAGGATGTCGTCGACCACCTTGCAGGTGTTTGGAATGTCTCCAAGGGCCGCACCTCCTCGGCGGTGGTATTCAACTCCTGAGCTCACCAAGCTCATGCTTGTTTACCGGCACCTGAACCTGCCGAAGGGGGTGATGAAGGTAGTAAGGTCTCGGTCTTCATCGCGGATCTTGATTTGGAAGTAACCAGATAGTCGTCCAGCTTCGTAATGTACGGTATGTTGCTGGCGATCGAGGCCACCACATCATGCGGCGAAGGCTGCGCCGGCCTCTTCACGTAGCGGCTTAATTTGGTAAAGTCGATGGTGAGCGGACATCACGAGAAGGTCCCATCAGCCGATCGCTTGGCCACTGCCACGATAGGGTGTGCCCATGCTGTCGGGTGCCCCACTGGCTCGATTACTCCGATTAATTGATTATTTGGGCTTAGGGGCGCCTCAACTGCTCCTGGTTATGTAGCGCCCATAGGCTCGATAACTCCCATGACCAGTAGCTCATCCAGCAGCCGTTGGACGTCTTCACACCAGCATGATGGTATGTGGCGCGCAGTGATGAGCGCAAATGGAACCGCGCTATCAGTTAGCTCGATCTTCATTCTGATCTTAGATGGCCTCCCAGACATCTCTCGCAGCGTTGACGTCACTCCGAACTCCTGTAAGAAGTCGGCCTTCATGGCGGCAAAGTGGCGGTCACAGGCGGTCACACGTGGAGGTTTTACCCCGACACGCCGCACCCCATGTCGGCGTCCACACCGGCGGCTGCCTGGTGTCCGCCGGTGATGGTTCAAAGCCGCTCGCGATAGATCCGGGTTGAGCTTCTGGTCCCCACGGAGGCCCCTCGGCGGCTTGCGAGTTGCCCTTGCCCTGGCTAGTCGCCTCTCAGTGATCTGGCTAGCTGCCAGTTTGAAGGCGGGTGTCCTGGATCCCGATCCAGCTGTTTTCCAGCAGCAAGCTGGAGTGCAGTGGATGTCGGATCTGGGCCATACCGAGCCTGTACTCCGAACTCGTTCTGGCTGGTCTCGACTCGTTGTGCCGGTGACACAGCCATCCTGACTGCAGTTGGATCGGTACCAAGATTCTGCACAGCTGGTTGGATCCCGTGCCTGAATGTCGATCCAGATCCGGATCTGGCGGCGGTGGCGGTGAATCCCCGGATGCGGCGGCATTGCGTATCCGTTCCAGGCAGTTTGCCGGCAGGATACCAAACTTGACATAATCATGTCATGACAGAAGTTGGCCGTGAATCGCACGAACTTCGGTGATTTCCACGTTTTGGATGGTGTCACCTAGCTGAAGTGTGAAGTGTGACTGAAGATGTCCTGAAGCACTCCATCTCACGATTGTTCGCATTGAACAGTCGGCTAGTAGGTGGGCTGAGGTTACAACGGCGAATCCCCATCTTCTCAGCGCTGCTCAACGACAAAGCAGACGTCTCAGCCACAGAGTCTGGTGTCCATACGGTGCTGACCGTGCTATCGTCGGGCCGATGCAGCTACATCCGGACCCGTGGTGAGTGATGAGCGGCCACTCCTCTGACCAGCACGTCCACGACGCGCGTAACCGGGAGCCGCTCAGCCAGCGCGCCTCCCGTGCCATCTTCGACGAGCACTAGTGGCACCTGGCGGCGTGGTTTGGCAGCTTATCGCCCCTGACACGGCGGCTGGAACTACTCGGGACTGCTCGCTGCTCTCTGTGATGTTTGTGATGTTGCGGGCGCACGGCTGAGAAGTGTTCCGTCTGGCGACACGAGCGACCGATCACCGGACAAGGGCGACCGCCGCCGTGAGGCGATGCTCCGCACCGGCCGCACTGCTTTCCGGGCTTGGCTGACGGACGCCGCTCGCTGCTGGGACCACGCTCGCCGGCGCTCTGGTCCGTACTGCGACGCACGGGACAGCCGAGTCGCAGATTGCAGTGCTGTTACTTGCAACATTTTTTGACGCACGGCAAATATCAAGCCGCTTGAAACGTCAGGTCGGCTACCTCCAACATTCAGTAGCGTGCGTCCTCTCGTCACGCGTTCCAGCAACTAGATGGTCCCAAAGCCTTATCGTCCATACAATGCGAGCGGAAGTCACAAAATTACGCTGTCTTTCGCAATGCACAGAGCAAACCGTCAACGGTCTCACCGGGCTTCAACACTCGTATATTAAAGAGTATCGCATTTCTGCTTCCCGTCCACCATGCCTCGTGCCACCTCTGCTCCGCCACTCGCAGCCGTGTCGGGACGCGGGCGAGTAGCAGGCGTGGATGCTGTTCCGCAACACACGAATCACTGTGAGATCAGGCAAACGCCTACCTCAAGATCACTACACACTCGCAATCTCACAATTCACAAACTACCGCGATGTTGCACCATGGGGAATAAGTGGAGCACGTATCACTTCCTGAGCACCGGGTAGAAACATGCTTTGGTGCTAGTTTCATGAGCAGAACATTTTTTTTTCGGCGAGATTTCGCGTATAGAAATGAGATTGAAAACGGTCGAAAGACGGCGACACGTTCTATGCGACTCATGGAACAAAACTTGCCTTCCAACCAATTCATCTCAACCCAATGCTGCAGTCATACATGACATAATATAATGGCAATAAGCAAAATTAAAGTCATGAAATTGTTAATTCCGGCCCTTTGCATTTGACGTATGATTACCTTCGTGAAATGTCGAATGTACTTTTGTTTATGCTTCCTGGCATGCTCCTAGCATGCTGCTGATTTCCATAAAATGCACCATTCAGATACAGTTAAGATCGTTATGCATTATTTGGTCCAATGTCTATTTGACCTATGATGACCTCGATGCAGTTGCGTGATACGTGCTCCTACGTTTTACCACTCGTCATTTTGAGAGAATACTCAAATGCAGTTGTTTTCACTACCTTTCCCACCCATAATTTACAGTGCGACACGTTCTTATGGTGTGCCCTCGTTTCTCATCCCAACGACGACGATACTTTGGAAGAACGGTGTCCACGCTGACGATGGCAAATATTATAGGTGATGGGTCACGTGTGGTTCAAACTGGACGACTATTCGAGTTCCTCTCACAACTATGATTTGCTGTCATCTATCCAGGGAAGTAGGAGCCTTGCATGCAATGCAAGGAACCTTGCACTGTTTTGGGGCTTAGTGAATACTCCCTACACCTGGAAGTAAACCTGGTCAGAACCTGAAACCTAGATAGAAAGGAACACTGTTATGGGCGCTATATGATTAACATGGGCGATACGCCCTAAAGCCCAAATAACTAACTAACCCACCCATAATTAGAGTGAAATTCGTAGATATATGGTGCGATGGGATGAGGCCAGGAGTGAGGGGACGAGTGGTCTAGGGGTAAGATGCTCGTCTCACGATCGAAATGTTGTGGGTTCGAGTCTCACCTGTCGCTACTCTTCGCCCGCGACCAATCGGCGTGAGAGATTGGCGACGCTACATGACTCAACGGTCGACGTGTCGTAAAACCAATAACCAACCAACCAACCGAGGCCAGGAGTGATCGACGTATGAGGGCAGAGGTGATCTGGGATGAAGCCAAGGGTGATCGACGTGAATTATGCATTGTAACACGTTCTACATTGACTCATGACGTACGTGTGCATGCAAAATGTTGCAGCTCGCTTTAACCTACTAACCGGAACAGGAATATCCAATCAAAGGCATCGAAGCGGAAACATGATCTGTTTGATAACGTCATAGCCGATGAGCTAGTATGATCTCTGAGACAATGTTTTAGCACAATGTGTAAATTGATGGCTTGAGGGACACGGGATGTTTGACGGCGCCGTGCCGCTTTGTTCTCGAGTTATATTTGCAACAGCACGACGGGCGCGAGAGGCGCCCCCCCCCCACCCCCCACCCCCACCCCCACTCCCTTCAGTCAATGCTGGGTGAAGCAACTAGCAACTGACAACTCTTGATGGATTGCAATATTTAATCCCTGGTGGCTTTGCTATTAGTGTTGATCATTAGATACCGTGATCAATGATGCGTCACTCTGCTCCATGTATTTTGCGATTTCTGCATATGCGATTCGCCATATTTTTGTTCCGCTCTTGATACCTTCCTCTGGGTGGTGTCGGAGGCTGAACAGTTTCCAGTGGACACCGATGTTGGCACGACCCCACCGTACGCAGGGGCTACGGTTGTACTGAGCCGTGGATCGCAACACGGAGTGGGGAGCAGGGACACACCTAATCTTGGTACCGCATCAGGCCGACTACAGCGACCGCATATCATTGCACGTGCACAGGCCAGATATCCCATATAACTCCGTTGATTGATGTAAATAGCAAAGGAGAAGCGACTAATAGGCAACATAATATTTGAGGTATTGATGACAGGTATTGATAATTGAGGTAACATTGATTTGAGGCCGGTAACTTAGAGAACAGTGCTGCCATGGATGATCTATTTGAACGTGTCCGAGATTGTTATCTGCTGGCTGTTCAATAACCTAGACAGCAACCAGTCATGGATGATCTATGTGAGTGTGTCCGAGATTGTTATCTGCTGGCTGTTCAATAACCTAGACAGCAACCAGCCATGGATGATCTATGTGAGTGTGTCCGAGATTGCTATCTGCTGGCTGTTCAATAACCTAGACAGCAACCAGTCATGGATGATCTATGTGAGTGTGTCCGAGATTGTTATCTGCTGGCGGTTCAATAACCTAGACAGCAACCAGTCATGGATGATCTATGTGAGTGTGCCCGATATTGTTACCTGCCAGCTGTTCAATAACCTAGACAGCAACCAGTCATGGATGATCTATGTGAGTGTGTCAGAGATTGTTACCTGCTGGCTGTTCAATAACCTAGACAGCAACCAGTCATGGATGATCTATGTGAGTGTGTCCGAGATTGTTATCTGCTGGCTGTTCAATAACCTAGACAGCAACCAGTCATGGATGATCTATGTGAGTGTGTCCGAGATTGTTATCTGCCGGCTGTTCAATAAAATCGTCTCGTTAGACCCGGTGGTGGCTACAGGCCATCTCCGGCGCCATCTCATCGTGAGGCGAATAGCGCGTAGCTCAGATTATTCCATCTGTCAGCGGCACCGTCGCTTTCACCCTCGTCCGCCAGTCGGATAGCGAGCTAGGACGTGAGTTGGTGAAGCGAAGGCGAACCTGATCTGACCAGTCACCGGACAGAAATAGTCCTGCTTTTTCAACCAGAAGATTATTTTCCCTGGACATGTCATCTCTTTTTTCTCGATGGTAGGCTCGGTAGCGACGTTTGGCAATGAAATGTTGCGAGGGTATTGCTCCTTGATAAATATGTCTGCGTCTGTGTAATACGCCTGTGTTTTATTAAACCATTCCTTCCATTCCAATATAGTGCGCTTTATGGAACTACGAAGAGAACCTGGAGCTACATCTCGTTTCCCCAGTTTTCCCGTAACCCCATGATTTGGAAATTAACAATCAAAGTTGACTGTCCCAGTCTCCAGAAGTGTGAACAGAAGTTAGTGATGTCAAATGACGAGAACTATGTCCGAATTGGATGCAATACAATTGTCCCCACTAAATCCAGGATTCTGGAGTGCAAATCACATCATCTCTGCCGTCATCCATCGGCTGTACTGAACACTGCAGTGCTAACTCGCGGTACCCGGATTCCAGGACGAGCTTGAGCGTGAGCTGGAGGAGCTGGAGCAGGAGGAGTTGGATAAAGAGCTGCTGGACCTGGGGCCGGCGGCGGCGGAGTTGCCGTCGGTGCCGTCGTCGGAGCCGGAGCAGCCGGCCCGTGAGTACCGACCACTCCGGCTGGAAATGCATGCCACTACATGCCTTAGTCGGGTAAAATGATGGTGTCGGCCAGCTGTATAAGGGATAAAACTAGTTTTAGCTCGTTGAGCTATCTGCTACATCTCTGTAGGCTAAATTTTCCGTAAGTTGGAATTTTTATCCAGACTTTATTCACTGTAAAGTGGCACAAGCTGGCCTAAGCAGTCAGTCTTCCTCCATATAGTCTCAGACTCTGGGATGTCACATTGTATGCGCTAAGGAGGGCAACTGCCCCCCATTCATTAATTCCCCCTAGTCATTGATTTTGCTCCGAAGCCGACAGAAGCTTATCCATTGAGCCCATGGAGGAGCACTTCCAGAACGTTTGAGTGCACCCCCGCCCCCACCCCACCCCCCGCTCAACGAGTTTTTCAGCTGATGGTGCTGCTCTCAGGATACAAATAATGGCATCAAAAACATCAATTATCCCCCTAATCAATTTGGCAGTGCCACACATGCTCGGAACCGATTGCGAAATATGTCAATTATGGTTATTTCTTATTTCAGATCATCTAGATTATTCCTGGATAGGGGCGAACGACTTTTTCATTTGAAAGGACGCTTTCAGAAGCTGCAAAAAACTTTCAATGATTGCCGGTAACGTCAGTAAATATTTCCATAATGTATGTACACGTCGCACAGCTGATTGGCTTGGGGACTTTTCATTCCTTCAACTTGTGTCAGCGTATGCTGGACAGGTAATGTTATGCTACCTATGTCTGCTGGCTTTAAAAATGTTATAGCTCATGGTGACGCTACACATACATTATCGAGTGTTCAGGGCCAGCTTGCCTGCGGGCATCGGTGGAGGCGCGTCGCTGGCAGATAGTGCTTGAGCACCAACTCGCCTTTCAAAATCTATCCCCAGCCTTACAGTAACCAGTATAAATGGTATCACCGGGAAGGCACCGAGCTGTGCGTGCTGGTCTTTTGTGAAAAGTAGCATGAACTCTGTTTTTTTGTTGTTGTTTTTTTTTTGTTCTGGAAATGTCAACTGGACGTTCTGCCAGTTTTGACTACTTTAAGCCGGTTTTGAATGATTAAAATCAGTTTTAGCCACCTGAGCGGAAGCGGAAGCGGCAGACCGTCGACTGTGCGCACATGACACTCAGGCACCGGTGGACGGTCGACTGTGCGCACATGACACTCAGGCACCGGTGGACCGTCGACTGTGCGCACATGACACTCAGGCACCGGTGGAAATGGATCAACCGATGGTGAATGGAACTGGCTGGCGGTCTCTGTACGTTTAGCCGGTACTGGTCAACTCACCGGCTCGGTGCGGTGCTGCCCCTCCCCCGAGCTGTGCGCGGGCCGGACCACGAGCAAGGCGGTCAGATGCGCAGGCGGTGCCCGCCTGGAAGCGGCAGCAACCTGGGTCGAGTGGGATCGATATCGCGGCGCCCCCTAGTCGCCGGCACACTTGTTTGCTTCCGCTCAACACGGCCACGGTTTTGAGTCACGGCGCGCTGAGTTGTTGGGGCGGAAGCGTGTGGTAGCGTGCAGGTGTGGGCACTGCTGCCCTGTGCCTTATAGACGACATCGATCACCACCCGTGGCCAATCAATCACTCCTCGTCCTTAGACGTTCACGTAGTTGCCGCAGCTGAAGCCGAAATGGTAGATGGCCGCTTTGGCTTCAGCTTAGCTTGGCTCAGTGGAGAGTGCGTGTTTGTACGTGCTTAGCTAGCTGCCGGCGGCGCTCGTTAGCGCCGCGCCGCGCCGGTCAGGTCGGCGCTCGTTAGCGCCGCGCCGCGCCGGTCAGGTCGGCGCTCGTTAGCCCGCGCCGCGCCGGTCAGGTCGGCGCTCGTTAGCCCGCGCCGCGCCGGTCAGGTCGGCGCTCGTTAGCCCGCGCCGCGCCGGTCAGGTCGGCGCTCGTTAGCCCGCGCCGCGCCGGTCAGGTCGGCGCTCGTTAAGCCCGCGCCGCGCCGGTCAGGTCGGCGCTCGTTAGCGCCGCGCCGGTCAGGTCGGCGCGGCGCCATGTCGGCTGGCGGCACCAATCGACGCCCAGCTGGGCGACGCCGGTTGGCTGCGGCGGTCTGCTGCTGCGTGTGTGGAGGCGGCAAGAGGTGAAGTTTCACTCGGCGGCTGCAGTGTTCACGCGCAGTTGGCTCGGCACGAGTGTCGCCGGTCACAGAGCGTTCCGCAGCGAGCAGCTGTCAAGCGCTAGGCTGTTGATGTGTCCTTAAACGATAACAACCGTGCACTAATATCAGACGGGCTTGAACCCCAGATAGGCACGCTTGAGCCGGCAGAGTCGGGCATTGCGTTTGCCCGGCTGTTTCAAGTTCTGGTGCCGGCTCTCAGTAAACACCTCTAGGTCCTCCAAGTCAAGACAAGCCATCGGCTGTCGGGTACAACGAAAACATGCTGGCTGCTGTTTGGTGGGTGGATGCTGGCTGGGCTGGTGCATCAATACAATCATTATATCCGTTGGAATATCGTAGGCCGGAATGCTGTTAAAATTTGTCTCGGTGTGGCGGGCCAGCTGCCCTGTCTTCCAGATGATTGACGGTTGCCACGGCTGAGGAACATGTGACGTCACACTGGCCGTAGCTGCTTTTGTCCGAGACACGTTGTGTGGACTGAAGCATCTCGTGTATGTGCTGTTGTGCGGTTTGTATCTGCTGTTGTGCGGTTTCGTCCTGCACGTCAGTGTCATCAAGTCTGCGCGGTGAACGTTAGCTGGTGCAGTGGCGTCGCCACGAAATTCTTCCAGGGGGCAATGTTGATAGGGGGCCTCCTGCTCCCCGAAAAGGGGCCTCCACTGTGTTAGGGCCTCCTCTTGCTTTTTAGGCTCTTAGTATGGTTCCCGAATGGGAACATGATTTCATATTGATGTCTTGTTTGTTCTTGGCATGGTATATAATTTACGCAAAGCGCAATAGCAAGAATCTTTTTTTTCGCTGAGAACCGAGCCATACCAGGGTATAAATAAGCAAATGTAGATAAATACGTCAGTGCCAAAACAAACCAATATCTTTATGCTTCATCGACGAGAAGAATCTTCCCGCTGCCCTCTAGATTGTAGCGAGCTGGTGGGGCTCGTGCTGAGCATATCTTAAAGATATCTCCCATTGATCAACCCACTTCTTTGTTCACCAAGTTTAACTGAATATAGCTAGGTTCATCACTACTGTTAGTCATTCCCAACAGCTTGATCTCATAAACAAACTTAAGCGATCATTTCTCAGTCCCAGGACAACAATTTCGCGAAGGTGACAACGAGAAGTGGATTGAATTGGTTTTCTGATCGTCATCTTAGGGATTTTTTTTTCATAACATTTGGTGCTGGCTGCAAGGCACTTGGCACAGAAGCTAAAATAATAAATACTCCGCGAATAAATTCACGGCAAGAACAAGCATTGAACAACCATGCATCAATGACAATGCAACAATGTAACAATGACAATGCATAAATAATGCAAAACCTTCGAATTCCACGCCGTCACGCCCATGGTTATCGCTGTGCTGTACCGTTTTGTAAATTTTGTAGTTGAGAAGGTACTGAAGCTGGGAAGCTCTAATCATGCAGGCTGTAATCACAGAAGACAACTTTGTAGGAAGAAAATACATTTTAAAACATCATTCCTCCCATTTAATGTGGGGCATCGGTGTTGTTTTGTATGCTTGTGAGGGGGAATTTACCCCCGCAATGTTGGCTTTGCTCCATGGGCGTAAGTTTCTGAAAATTATTGGGAGACCAGTGACGCACCCATATTTGCGTCAAGGGGAGGGGGCAAACGTATTTGGAGGGGTCCAACTACTGAATAAAGTCTTCCGATTTCGACCACTATTTTTGCAAAGGGGAACTTTTTAAATAAAATAATTAGTGATCAACTGAATTATCCTGTGGAGGGGCCTAATCTACCACTATCGTTTCTGATTCGTCGGATTTCAACCCTAGCTCCCACAACCTGTTCAAATGTATTCTTTTGGTATTCCTTGATAAGTCACCTCGCACTGCTGAAATTACACCTGCACAAATCACTTTAGAATGTAAAATTTTCAAATTTCAGACATTCCAGTTCATAGTGCCCGGTCGCCACGACGCCAACGTTAGTGCACGTGCACACCCATCTTGCGCATTCGGCGCATTCGCCACACTTCGTGCGATGCTACGGATTCTGCTGGGCCTCCTACGCTTTGTTAATTGCTGCCACATGATAGACTTGCGCCATATCTGACGTGATAAAATGCTCCGTATGGGCGTTCGCTGCGAAAATTCGATTAATTAAATTCGATCATTAGTTCCCTTCTTACCATATTTTATGGTGAAGAAATGCGGATACCCGCTGGGCTTTGATGCACCTCATATCTTTGATTAAACATGCTTCCAGGTTGGCTACCGAACCGAAGCCCCGCCTGAGTGTACTTCTTTGGACCCGTTCGTATTTCTTCGTCTACGGATGTGTCTTAAGGCTCCAATTCATTTTTGTTAGAGGCCCAACGCATTTTCGAAACCCCTGCTCGTTTTAGCTCGTTTTGTTGCTTTTTTTGCGCACCAAATATTTTTTTTAGTTGTCGGGGCGCTTTCAAAGATCTCGATGTGTTTACTTAGTGCCCGGTATTTTTGTTCGTTTTGGGATCATGTTGCTTTTTGCGGCCCCAGCCTCTTTTCAGGCCCTTGTACGGTCATATGGCCCCTGTGTGCCTTGGGAGCTTCAGGTGTTTTTGTTTTTTGTTTTAGCCTAGCGCGAGTTTTAGCGACCTCGACACTTTGTGGGTGTCCAATACGTTTTGGATGCTTTTGGTGTCATTGTTGGGGCCCAAGAGTGATTGTCCATGTACGGATTGTTTTTCGTTGCCCCGGCTTCATTTGTGTCCAAATGATACTGTTGGGGAACGGTACGACTTATCGTGCCCCTAGCGTGATTTTCATGATCTGGGCGTGCATTTTTGGTACCCATAGGCTCAGCGAGATTTTCAGGGGCCCCGGCCGGATCTTTTTGGGCCCATGTCGTGATTTTCAAATACCCGGCACGACTCCTGCCATTTCAGGTGCTTCTAGCAAATTATAGACCTCCTCTCGCGTCTTAGGGGTCTCGTCTCATTTCCTGGAGCTTTTTTACCGGTTTTGGACGTCTTCTCGTCCGGCCTACCCTCCTCCATATTCAATGGTCCTCCTCTCCCGTTTTGGAGGACCTCCTCCCACATCCTGGGGCCCCTTTAACATGGCATGGGACTTCCTCTCATGTTCCAGCGGCATCCTCTGCCAAATTAGGGGCCTCCTGCCACGCCTCGTGGGCATCCTCCTTTGTCCTCGCAAAGCTTACCCGTCTTGAGGGGATCTTCAATTTTGGAAACCTCGCCTCCTTCCATACCTGCTACCTACCACTCCCATTTTAAGGGCCTTCTCTCATTTCCTGGGAATTCCTTCCGGTCGTCGGGGCCTCATTCGGCCCTGGAGACCTCCTACTCCATCTCGAGGGACTCCTCTCAAGTCCGGCAGGGGCCTCCTTTTTTCTTTTGGAGGCTTTCTTTTTCAAATTAGGGGCCTCCTGTTCCGCGTTTTGATTCTATCTTTTCCCATTTTAAGGTTGGCCCCTTATCTCCTGGTGGACTCCTGTTCTCTCTTAGGTGGCTCCTCTTCCAAATTACACGCAACCTTTCCTATCTCAGTTACCTTGTCATTTCCTGGGGACCTCCTTACCCGTCTTGAAGCCTTCGTTCTCGCCTGGGAGCCATCCCTCTTATCTAATGGCCATTCTCTCCTATTTTAGGGGGCTTCCTCGTGCATCATAGGGTCTCTTTCCAATCATATATCGTCCTCTTCCGAATTAGGTGCTTCCTGGATTATCTGGATTTTTCTGGATTATCCTTTTCTATCTTGGTGAAACCTTACCCGTTTCGGGGACTGCTTTTACGTCTCCGAAACCTCATCTCATATCCACTGGCTTTCTCTTCCGTATTAGGGCTTTCTCTCATTTTCTGAGGTCTCCCTTCCCGTATTGGGGCCTCCTTTGCAATCCTGGGGGCCTCCTTTGCAATCCTGGGGGGCATCCTTTGTAATCCTGGGGGCCTCCTTTGCAATCATGGGGGTCTCCTTTGCAATCCTGGGGCCTCCTTTGCAATCCTGGGGGCCTCCTTTACAATCCTGTGGGCTTCCTTCGCAATCCTGAGGGCCTCCTTTGCAATCCTAGGGGCCTCATGTGCAATCCGGGGCCTCCTTTGCAATCCTGGGGCTTCCTTTGCAATCCTGGGTGCCTCCTTTTCAATCCTGGGGGCCTTCTTTGTAATCCTGGGGGCCTCCTTTGTAATCCTGGAGGCCTCCTTTGCAATCCTGGGGGCCTGCTTTGCAATCCTGGGGGCTTCATTTTCAATCCCGGGGGCCTCCTTTGTAATCCTGGAGGCCTCCTTTGCAATCCTGTGGGCCTCCTTTGCAATCGTGAGGGCCTCCTTTGCGGTCCTGGGGATCTCCTTTGCAATCCTGGAGTCCTCCTTTGCAAACCTGGGTGCCTCCTTTGCAATCCTGGGGGGCCTCCTTTTCAATCCAGGGGCCTCCTTTGTAATCATGGAGGCCTCCTTTGCAATCCTGGGGGCCTCCTTTGCAATCTTGGGGGCCTCCTTTTCAATCATGGGGGCCTCCTTTGTAATCATGGAGGCCTCCTTTGCAATCGTGGAGGCCTCCTTTGCAATCCTGTGGGCCTCCTTTGTAATCCTGGAGGCTCCTTTGCAATCCAGGGTGCCTCCCTTTGCATTCCTGGGGGCCTCCTTTGCAATCCTTGAGTCCTCCTTTGCAAACCTGGGGGCCTCCTTTGCAATCGTGAGGGCCTCCTTTGGATTCCTGGAGGTCTCCTTTGCAATCCTGGAGTCCTCCTTTGCAAACCTGGGGGCCTCCTTTGCAATCCTGGGGGCCTCCTTTTCAATCCTGGAGGCCTCCTTTGCAATCCTGGAGTCCTCCTTTGAAATCCTGGTGGCTTCCTTTGCAATCCTGGGAGCCTCTTTTGCTATCCTGGGGCCTCCTTTTCAATCCTGGGGGCCTCCTTTTCAATCCTGGGGGCCTCCTTTGTAATCCTGGAGGCCTCCTTTGCAATCCTGGGGGCCTCCTTTGCAATCCTGGGGGCCTCCTTTGTAATCCTGGAGGCCTCCTTTGCAATCGTGAGGGCCTCCTTTGCATTCCTGAGAGTCTCCTTTGCAATCCTGGAGTCATTTGCAAACCTGGGGGCCTCCTTTGCAATCCTGGGGGCCTCCTTTTCAATCCAGGTGGCCTCCTTTGTAATCATGGAGGCCTCCTTTGCAATCCTGGGGGCCTCCTTTGCAATCTTGGGGGCCTCCTTTTCAATCATGGGGGCCTCCTTTGTAATCATGGAGGCCTCCTTTGCAATCCTGGGGGCCTCCTTTGCAATCCCGTGGGCCTCCTTTGCAATCCCGTGGGCCTCCTTTGTAATCCTGGAGGCCTCCTTTGCAATCCAGCGGGCCTCCTTTGCAATCCCTGAGTCCTCCTTTGCAAACCTGGGGGCCTCCTTTGCAATCCTGGGGGCCTCCTTTGCAATCCTGGGGGCCTCCTTTGCAATCCTGGGGGCCTCCTTTTCAATCCTGGGGGCCTCCTTTGTAATCCTGGAGGTCTCCTTTGCAATCCTGGGGGCCTCCTTTGCAATCCTGGGGGCATCCTTTGCATTCCTGGGGGCATCCGTGCCAATTGTTGGCACTCTCATGATTTCTGGGTCCTCCTATCCTCTCCTAGGTGACTCCTTCTTCAAATTAGGGGCCTCCTCTCACGTCTTGGAGGCCTCCTCTGGTGTCTCGTCGGCCTCATTGCTCACTTTTTTCCTGTGCATTTCCGGATTGGGGCCTCCTCAAATTTCAGGGGGCGGCGCCCCCTGTTTGACGGCAGGGGGCGACTGCCCCTGCCCCCGGTGGCGACGCCCTTGAGCTGGTGCCTTCGGAGGGGTTGCTGCGCTGCTGGATTTACCTGATAGCTTCAGAAGGATACTGGAACCATAGAACACAAACCACAGTGGAGCTTGGCGAATATGTGGATGGGCGGTGGGAGTTTTGTTCTCGCACATCATGGCTCCCTGGGAAATCTTCCTTTATTTATATTATGGAATCTTGCTTCCGTCTGTGGCGGATGCCTGTGGATGGGTGGGTGGCCGTCGCGAATAATTATCTTAATACACAATCATATAGTCATAAAACAAAATATTCCATCTTAATTTATTGAATATGCAACCGCTCTGAGCGCATTTATCTTGGCCCATGTGGGCGTATCAGATGTTGAATGTGGAGCTCGTATTTGCATGCTAATGTGTGAACTGGTAGATGGCCGGTTAGTAGCTGACGGTTGACAAGCTGATGTGTGAACTGGTAGATGGCAGATCAGTGGCTGACAGTAGGCATGCTGATGTGTGAACTGGTAAATGGCAGGTCAGTGGCTGACAGTAGGCATGCTGATGTGTGAACTGGTAAATGGCAGGTCAGTGGCTGGCAGTAGGCATGCTGATGTGTGAACTGGTAAATGGCAGGTCAGTGGCTGGCAGTAGGCAAGCGATCGCAGATGTAGGAACGCATCACTTGGCAAACATGGATAGAGAAGCTGGCAATGCCATTTGGTAGCCTCACTTTCAAGGGAACACGAAGCGCATTGCTTTCATGAGGGTAAGCTCATACAATCATGCATAATATCATGATCCTGAGATCATACTCAGCTGAAACCATGCCCAAAAATTGTGCGCTACTTGATGTGAAGTGCTTGGAAGGAATAGGAAGTTGATTGAAACGTAAACCCTATTACGATAGGGCTCCTTTGGACCTATATCACTAAGGCACAGATTCCCCGACCACATAACCTGGGAATATGTTGAGACAATTTCAAAATGGAATGGCTCAAGCGAATTGTACTGGCCTAATCCACATTTCAAGAATGACTAAATGTCAATGTTCGCAATGGCGAAGCCAAGAATGGGAGAGATTGATCAGGTCATTCCACGCTATCTCAACCAGTTGAGTGCACGCCTCCCACAAATCTTTATCCAAATTTGTCTACATGATTATCTTATGCCCTGATTACGATTTTCGGATTTATGAACCTCTGCAATGAATACTTCGTCCGCAGCCGTGATGTACGGATATAACGTCACAGTGCATCTACTCTATATGAAATGCTTATCTCTCTGGAAGCTGATGAATATTTGGCATCTGAACACAATGATGTGTAGCTAATTTCCCGCTCTTTATTATGCATCTCACTACAATGATTGCCATTGGGGAGATCTTCCGGCTCCACCACTGCTCGTGATGCACTATTTCCGTTTGCCTTGAATTTACCCCACTCCTTGATCCGCCAGAATTCCCCTTTCGTTGTACCAGTACTTGTGGTGGGTTTGAATTGTTTGGGTGTATGTCCGGAACGATTGCGCTACTGGCTTTAAGTATAAACTCTGAATCGATATGTACTTGTGGTGGCCCAGTTCACATATTCGATGCACCCATGGTACAATATGCAAATTGCTATATTGTCCCTGAAGCATAACATGAGCAAGACTATGCTAAATACATGATGAAACAATACAATGAAACGAACACTACGCTCCTAGTGTAAATGATATCGCCTTCATAAAACCAGTTGCATGCTGCCCATTTTGCCTCCCCTGGATCTGCCTCTAACATGATTAGACCCAAAATAAACATTTTCGTAGGTAAGCAAGGTAGTATGTGCAGTTGAACTCGAAATTTTGGTCACCTGAGCAGTAAAACAATCTAATTTTCAGATCGATGTGCTCTTCCTAAGTTTTCGCAACAAATGTGTCAAAAGGGCTTCCTCATATTGAATCCTGGAGCCGCCTCTTATATAGTTACGAAATTGATATTTAGGCGCAAAGAATAAAAAGGATAGGCAAAGCAACCAAATGTCACGCTCCTATCACAAAAGGTTATAAAACGTCAGGCAAAAAAAATCCACAAGAGGTCGATATCCCCCCCCCCCCCACGGAATACGGTGAAGTAGACCAGAAAGGAATCTCAGGGAATTGAATGTACGAAATCAAACGAAGGAGAAGTAACCAGTCGGGCATCCTTAATTTATTTCCTTTATTTCGACGTATTTCATTTCCTTTGTTGGGTATGCGAAGCGTTTAATTTTGTGTCGGTTGGGTTCTGTTGGCGTTGACTGTTTGTCTGACGTGACGGGATGTCCCTCGGAAAACTGGCGTCGGGCGAGACATCGCTGTCACGCGGCCCAATCGAGCACAGTTCCGCCGAGTGGCGGTCGCTTGTTGATCCGGCCTGCTGCGACTCAGCCGCTGGGACGCAGCCGCCAAAGCGCCAACGACAACACTCGCCGTTGCAGATGCTTCGCTCTCGTCTGCCCTTGTTGCTCAGGCAGCGCTTGGTCTTCGCGGCTTGTCATGGGTGTGGCATGGGCCGTCGTCCGGTCCCTGTTGCCTGGCGCCGTCGCAGACGACACGCTGTCGTCAGGCTACCGTTCTCGGTCCCGAGCTGGAAAACTGTCCGTGTCCTGGATCTTCGTCACCCAGAATATTTTTGTCCGTCCAAAAATTGTTATCTATTTTTTTTTTAATTGGACGGTCGCGTGACACTATTATGAAATTCCGCAATCCTTTTACACGTATAAAAACAGGCCTGGGCTAAACTAGGGCTTTTATTTCCGGCACCGTTACGCTGTATAATTGTGGAAGAAAACCACTGCAGCATCTCATGTTTTCCTTTTTCCATGTTATTCATAATCCCACCATGCCTAGATTAAGCCAACATTAGATGAACAATATTCCGGAAGCACAAAGATGTGTTAATGTAAAGCACAACATAAATTATTATCTCCAAATTTGATAGCCCGATAGTTATGGTCCAAATCCATTATTAAGAATATGCATCCAGCGTTGGTTGTCGAGGAATCATGCCTTCCTTTCTTCCACACTGTCCGTGTATGGGGTATGCATTCTCGTGGCGCATCCCGCAGTTAATGTCGCAGCCACTGATTGACTGTTCGCGGCCACTGTCACTGATGCTGCTCACCAGCATGTCGCGAGAAAGCGTCCGCCCTCATCAGGACTTCAAGGCTGGGCAGCAAGCACCGGTGGCTTATGGCTCCGGTTTCTGGGCTTGTTTAGTTAACTTTTTAATGGAAATTTAGTCCGAATTCTTGCTGGGGTGGCTTTATGAACCAGGGTTCTATCGCTAAGCAGAGCTTGTTGTATGAGCCCAAGATCCCACCACCCGATCCATGAATTCCAGTTCAACGACATAATTTTGACCGATAGTTTAGCACTCTTTCGCACCCAGTCAACGCACCGGCACGGCCGCCCCTGTAGCTCGTCCCCTACCTTATCGGGCCGGTTGCCGACTGACTCTCTCAGCCAAAAACTAGCGCGTGAAGTGACTCGAACCCTGTCTTAACACGGCAGGGGAGACCAGTGCAGGCTAGCGCCCCAACCAACTGAGGTACCGGGGCGGTTTATCTGGATTAGCTTCGATTGGCTCGATATGTTTCCCTGGTTATCTCCATGCGGACCTTGTTGCCTTCACCTTGATCCCAACAGTCGAACACGGATGTTCAGATTAACTGGGATGATTGTAACTGGAGTTGGTTGGTTATTTAGAGTTTCGGTTTCATTGACTGCAACACACCCGAGATGAGTATAATTGTAATTGGTTGGTTATTTGGACTTTCGGTTTCATTGATTGTAACACACCCGGGATGATTAATAATAATTCGAGTTGGTTGGTTATTTTGACTTTCGGTTCCATTGACTGCAAGACCATAAGGATGCTGTTAGCGGCCATGAATGGCGGTGGCATGTTGGTGTCCCCGACCGTGAGGGTCTGGCTGCGAATAGCCACTTCAGCTGGGGATAAATGAGAATGACTCCGACCACTGTCTTCAGGGCTATTTATTCCAATGCAGCACAGCACAACATCACCTGAGCTACATGTTCTGCAATTATGTTGGTTCTTAATTATATGTTGTATTATTTAGTTCTTCATTGGATTTAAACTGTCGGCGGTCTTCAGTCACGAAATGCGCATTGGCAATCGAGGCTTGTTGATGCATCGCCATCACAGTCAACTTTATAAATCACCATCTGGCCTGGTGCTGTGCTGTGCAAACTGTTCCCGCTCTCGTCTAGTTTTTGTTCTAGCCATCTGGACATTTGCCAGCAGTGGCCTTGGTGCGGACGGCACTGCTGCTGGGAGGGACGATGTCATTTTTGTTTTACTATGGCGCTGGTCAGAGGCCGTATGCGTGTGTCGTGCACCAATAGGCACAGTGTATTGATAGGTGCTACCCCCCTCCCCCCTCCGCCCCCCCCCCCGTGCGCTAGTGAGATGTGATAGGGTAGTGGCGGGCGAGGGCAGTGTTCGTGTGGTTATCGTACGTTACTTGTCCGAGTATTGTCAGGCGGGTATGGCTGGTGAGATGTGATGGGGTAGTGGCGGGCGAGGGCAGTGTTCGTGTGGTTATCGTACGTTACTTGTCCGAGTGTTGTCAGGCGGGTATGGCTGGTGAGATGTGATGGGGTAGTGGCGGGCGAGGGCAGTGTTCGTGTGGTTATCGTACGTTACTTGTCCGAGTGTTGTCAGGCGGGTATGGCTGGTGAGATGTGATGGGGTAGTGGCGGGCGAAGGCAGTGTTCATGTGGTTATCGTACGTTACTTGTCCGAGTGTTGTCAGGCGGGTATGGCTGGTGAGATATGATGGGGTAGTGGCGGGCGAGCGCAGTGTTCATGTGGTTATCGTACGTTACTTGTCCGAGTGTTGTCAGGCGAGTATACCTGTGACAACACTGGCGGCTTTGTTGGTGGTCTAGTTCGCAGTGGTTTTTTTTTGTTTCAATTAACCTCTCACTCTTCAAGATCCAAAATTGCTATGAACATCATAAATATTAGAAGGAAAAAATAAATGCAATATGCTTTATGTTTTGTCCTTTCTTTCTTTCTTTGGTCAGACTTAGCATGCATGGGTTCACAGAATACCAGAAATCTTAACGATTCTGAAGTTATGTACCGGACGTAGAGCTCGGAAGCTTGCAAGAGATTGTGCTCCTTGCAAGAGATTGTGATGAAGCCGCCCCGGTAGCTCAGTTGGTTAGAGCGCTGGCCTGCTCTGGTCTCCCCTGTCCTGGCAACGCAGGGTTCGAGTCGCTTCGCGCGCTCGCATTTAGCCCCCGGCTGGGAGGGTCAGTTGGCAGCTGGCCCGATAAGGCCGGGGACGAGCTACCGGACGGCCGTGTCGGTGCATTGACGGCACGTTAAACTTTCGGTCAAAATTCTGCCGTTGAACTTGAATTAATGGATCGGGTGGTGGGGCCAGGGTTCATGCAACAAGCTCTGCTTAGCAATAGGACCCTGGTTCATAAAGCCATCCCAACAAGAACTCGGATTAAATTTATTTAAAAAAAAAGAAAAAAGAAAAAAAAGAGATGGATTGTGCTTTTTATTTCCACCATTCGCTGGATGTCGGACCTATCCGATGTAGCTATTCCCGATATTGAATTAATCAGTGGTCTTAATTGGCTGTTTGTTGTTCATACATTGTATCAGCTACGAGCAATCAACGTCAAAGGGCGTCAGTCGGGTGTGTGAAAAAGGCATGGCAGCAAATCAGTGTGGATGAATCGTGAGGTCTCCGTATGACAGGTTATTAGTGCCTCAATAGCTCGTCGGGCGGGATAGGAAACTGTCATCTTTAGCTTCTTGAGCTGAGTATTGGACTTGGCGACTAGGCATGTGAGGTGCCATATATTCATTCACGAGTAGGTAGAACATAAAATCATTTAAATGCTTAGCTGTAGACGAACCCGTTCCAATGGGATTTTCTACTTACCGCGGCTAATTGCATTCGGTGCCGTTGCCGCAAAACTTCATTTTTGCAATGCTGGGAATGCAAGAAGTTGCAAAAGGCAAGCAAGTCTCGCAATGTCTGTAAAATCACCTTCGGTACATGAAGGTAATGTTCTACTACTAGGCAAGTTGCTTAATTATTTTTTCAGCCGTGACCACGGGTTAAGTGGTTGTTATGCGTTATGTTATGTTAAGCGATGTGGATTAAGTCTGCCGAACAAGAGCGCAGCAAAAGAAGCAAAACCGTTTACACGGTATCACACGACACTATCGCATTGATATCAAGATGCGACTCGTCCACATTCTTGGGACTGGTCATCAGTGTTTTGTGGAAATGCTGGCTAGGAAAATGGAACTGTATCTGCTTGTACAGTGTAAGTAGAAGCTAGGAGCAAGCATGTCTTTGTTTTCGGGCCCTTTTCGAACAATGGTTGTCTCCCTTGTACGGGTAAATTGTCAACAATCACCCCTGTTGTTATCCGAACTCAAGTGCCAGCTGGGTGCCGGGTGGTGCGGCCCCACTCAGTGTGAAATGCAACGATCGAGTGGCCACCCCAATAAACTGGCTGTTTTTTTTACCACTGATGCCCAGTGAATTATTTCATCCATCTGTTGAGAACACATGTAGACACAGCTTAACACTCTCGGTTTAAGCTTGGAACTGATTTTGTTTTGCATGCTTCCCAAGCAATGCTACATTTAGATATTGGCTATGAATTGTGTGGTTTAAAATCCCGATGAACTGTATTTTGTTTCTTGTGGACTTAGCTTTACGTACACCAACCAATTAACAACACTGGCGATACCATTCATACCAAAATATGATGGATTTTCCACGGGAACAACCCAAGGACAAGAGCTAAACGTGGGGTAATTTCGTGGCAAAACCGCGCGGCAACTCAGCTTACAAAAACTCCATCTCTAGACCATGCTAAGCCAATACAGGACGGTAAGGATATCTTTAAATGGTGATTTTATAAGGTGTTGTTATTGGGAATCAGAAAATGGCATGATCAAGTTATGCTTAAGAGTCGAACTTTGGGCTTCTACCTCCCCTAAGCCAAATTGCTAGTGTGATTGGGACCAGGGTGTGGCATCACGCAAGCCTTCGTCATGAGCTCTTTTTCGGTGTTCAGTCTGCCGTCATATGTGATATATTTTCATCCGGGCACAACTTGCACTTATTTAGAGACATCGGATGGTACTGCGTGGTGACTTGATGTTTTGTCGGGGAGAATGTCGATACGTGACGAGCTTACTTGGATATGTGAGGACGAAGGTATGACGTGAGTGGTGTGGGCGTGGGGGAAGTGGATCGTGGCCATCCGGTTGTAGCGGTACATGAATAATGCATGTCCACCAGGTGGGGGCTGCAAGGTGTGCCAATTGGATCGTTTTCTCTTCTACGGAAAGTGGCAAAGCTAAACTCCTGGACACGCATAGGGAAAATGCTGTGGATGTTGCGACCGTGATGTGCAAGCTTCGACGGGTTAAGCTCTGGGTGTTTCTCGATATCATTCGTGTTATTCACCAGTCTATGCCTATTCCTCCGTCGGGTGTTGCACGGACATGACCGAATTAAGCTAGCTTCCTGCCTGCCACTCGTGGAGAATTCATTAAGTCACATCACAGGCGACGCACTGCTGCTCACTTGCACTGTCAACGCAAAACTATTTCTTCATACTCAATTTTAAGCCTATGAGGTTGAATATGCGCAGTGAATATGCTACGGATAGTGCGAGCATCCATAGCATACTCTCTAATGTCTTGTGCTCCGTCATACGCGAAATGGTGCCCCGACTTGGCGCCTATGAACATTACCGATATGGTGGGCAATACATGAATATTTGCAGTGAAGCCAACATCCACAGGGTAACTAGTTACGGGGATGGGTGGCTATCGTTAGTCTCTTTTCGGGTATCGAAAAGAACGTACCTATGAAAGGGCGCGTATTTTCGATTGCCAAGTGTGTGTGTGTAGTCAGTTGTGTGCTCCACTAGATGTGTGGTCAGCTGGGTGCCCCACTAGATGTATGGTCAGTTGTGTGCTCCACTGCCAAGTGTGTGTGTGTGGTCAGCTGGGTGCTCCACTAGATGTATGGTCAGCTAAGTGCCCCACTAGATGTATGGTCAGCTGTGTGCCCCACTAGATGTATGGTCAGCTGTGTGCCCCACTAGATGTATGGTCAGCTGTGTGCCCCACTAGATGTATGGTCAGCTGGGTGCCCCACTAGATGTATGGTCAGTTGTGTGCCCCACTAGATGTATGGTCAGCTGGGTGCCCCACTAGATGTATGGTCAGCTGGGTGCCCCACTAGATGTATGGTCAGCTGGGTGCCCCACTAGATGTATGGTCAGCTGGGTGCCCCACTAGATGTATGGTCAGCTGGGTGCCCCACTAGATGTATGGTCAGCTGGGTGCCCCACTAGATGTATGGTCAGCTGGGTGCCCCACTAGATGTATGGTCAGTTGTGTGCCCCACTAGATGTATGGTCAGCTGGGTGCCCCACTAGATGTATGGTCAGCTGGGTGCCCCACTAGATGTATGGTCAGTTGTGTGCTCCACTGCCAAGTGTGTGTGTTTGTGGTCAGCTGTGTGTCCCACTAGATGTATGGTCAGCTGGGTGCCCCACTAGATGTATGGTCAGCTGGGTGCCCCACTAGATGTATGGTCAGTTGTGTGCCCCACTAGATGTATGGTCAGTTGTGTGCCCCACTAGATGTATGGTCAGCTGTGTGCCCCACTAGATGTATGGTCAGTTGTGTGCCCCACTAGATGTATGGTCAGCTGGGTGCCCCACTAGATGTATGGTCAGCTGTGTGCCCCACTAGATGTATGGTCAGCTGTGTGCCCCACTAGATGTATGGTCAGCTGTGTGCCCCACTAGATGTATGGTCAGCTGTGTGCTCCACTAGATGTATGGTCAGCTGGGTGCCCCACTAGATGTATGGTCAGCTGTGTGTCCCACTAGATGTATGGTCAGCTGGGTGCCCCACTAGATGTATGGTCAGCTGTGTGCTCCACTAGATGTATGGTCAGCTGGGTGCCCCACTAGATGTATGGTCAGCTGTGTGTCCCACTAGATGTATGGTCAGCTGGGTGCCCCACTAGATGTATGGTCAGCTGTGTGCCCCACTAGATGTATGGTCAGCTGTGTGCATGCTAGCGCATGCCAATCCCGGGACGTTCGGCGAGCGCGTACACAGATACGAGCTGTATTTGGTACTTGGGTTCTTTTACGGCTCTTCCGAGGGCGCTACATGACCTATGTAGTCGATGCGCCCTAAAGCCCAAATAACTAACTAACGGCTCTTCCGACTGCTGGGTCCAATAGCGTCGCGATGCGAGCTGTAGCCGGGGCCCCGGCCGGAGCATCACAGCCGTGAGCCTGCAGGGGCCATGGCTGTGACGTGTGACGGTGTGCCGCCACCAGCCCCCCTCGTCGCGATGCGAGCTGTAGCCGGGGCCCCGGCCAGAGCATCACAGCCGTGAGCCTGCAGGGGCCATGGCTGTGACGTGTGACGGTGTGCCGCCACCAGCCCCCTCGTCGCGATGCGAGCTGTAGCCGGGGCCCCGGCCAGAGCATCACAGCCGTGAGCCTGCAGGGGCCATGGCTGTGACGTGTGACGGTGTGCCGCCACCAGCCCCCTCGTCGCGATGCGAGCTGTAGCCGGGGCCCCGGCCGGAGCATCACAGCCGTGAGCCTGCAGGGGCCATGGCTGTGACGTGTGACGGTGTGCCGCCACCAGCCCCCCTCGTCGCGATGCGAGCTGTAGCCGGGGCCCCGGCCGGAGCATCACAGCCGTGAGCCTGCAGGGGCCATGGCTGTGACGTGTGACGGTGTGCCGCCACCAGCCCCCCTCAGGACCACTCAGCCTGTTCGGCAGACCGGGTCGATTGAGACATGGCCGCAGACGGCTGTCGCCTTGGTGCGCCGATCAAGACGCATTCCCCGCACTCTTCCACCCATCGGTGTCGCACACTGTGAAACGTCCGAAACGCACGCGGTGCGGCGATCGCCAGTGCCACGCGGCTGTCTGCGGACCGTGACACGGACAGTGCTCCGGCGGGTGTCCAGTGTTCACCCAGCTGGGGGGGGGGGGGCTCTATAGACCGTGACACGGACAGTGCTCCGGCGGGTGTCCACTGTCCAGTGTTCACCCAGCTGGGGGGCTCTATAGACCGTGACACGGACAGTGCTCTGGCGGGTGTCCAGTGTTCACCCAGCTGGGGGGCTCTATAGACCGTGACACGGACAGTGCTCCGGCGGGTGTCCAGTGTTCACCCAGCTGGGGGCTCTATAGACCGTGACACGGACAGTGCTCTGGCGGGTGTTCAGTATTCACCCAGCTAGGGGGCTCTATAGACCGTGACACGGACAGTGCTCCGGCGGGTGTCCAGTGTTCACCCAGCTGGGGGGCTCTATAGACCGTGACACGGACAGTGCTCCGGCGGGTGTCCAGTGTTCACCCAGCTGGGGGACTCTATAGACCGTGACACGGACAGTGCTCCGGCGGGTGTCCAGTGTTCACCCAGCTGGGGGCTCTATAGACCGTGACACGGACAGTGCTCCGGCGGGTGTCCAGTGTTCACCCAGCTGGGGGGTCTATAGACCGTGGCACGGACAGTGCTCCGGCGGGTGTCCAGTGTTCACCCAGCTGGGGGCTCTATAGACCGTGACACAGACAGTGCTCCGGCTGAGTGTCCAGTGTTCACCCAGCTGGGGGATCTATAGACCGTGGCACGGACAGTGCTTCGGCGGGTGTCCAGTGTTCACCCAGCTGAGGGGCTCTATAGACCGTGACACAGACAGAGCGCTGGCGGGTGTCCAGTGTTACCCAGCTGGGGGGGCGGCGGCTCTATAGACTGTGACACGGACAGTGCTCCGGTGGGTATCCAGTGTGCACCCAGCTGGGTGGCTCTATAGACCGTGACACGGACAGTGCTCCGGCGGGTGTCCAGTGTTCACCCAGCTGGGGGGGGCTCTATATACCGCGACACGGACAGTGCTCCGGCGGGTGTCCAGTGTTCACCCAGCTGGGTGGCTCTATGGACCGTGACACGGACAGTGCTCCGGCGGGTGTCCAGTGTTCACCCAGCTGGGTGGCTCTATAGACCGTGACACGGACAGTGCTCCGGCGGGTGTCCAGTGTTCACCCAGCTGGGGGCTCTATAGACCGTGACACGGACAGTGCTCCGGCGGGTGTCCAGTGTTCACCCAGCTGGGGGCTCTATAGACCGTGACACGGACAGTGCTCCGGCGGGTGTCCAGTGTTCACCCAGCTGGGGGGCTCTATAGACCGTGACACGGACAGTGCTCTGGCGGGTGTCCAGTATTCACCCAGCTGGAGGCTCTATAGACCGTGACACGGACAGTGCTCCGGCGGGTGTCCAGTGTTCACCCAGCTGGGGGGCTCTATAGACCGTGACACGGACAGTGCTCCGGCGGGTGTCCAGTGTTCACCCAGCTGGGGGGGGTCTATAGACCGTGGCACGGACAGTGCTCCGGCGGGTGTCCAGTGTTCACCCAGCTGGGGGCTCTATAGACCGTGACACAGACAGTGCTCCGGCTGGGTGTCCAGTGTTCACCCAGCTGGGGGATCTATAGACCGTGGCACGGACAGTGCTCCGGCGGGTGTCAGTGTTCACCCAGCTGAGGGGCTCTATAGACCGTGACACGGACAGAGCGCTGGCGGGTGTCAGTGTTCACCCAGCTGGGGGGCGGCGGCTCTATAGACTGTGACACGGACAGTGCTCCGGTGGGTATCCAATGTTCACCCAGCTGGGTGGCTCTATAGACCGTGACACGGACGGTGCTCCGGCGGGTGTCCAGTGTTCACCCAGCTGGGGGGGCTCTATATACCGCGACACGGACAGTGCTCCGGCGGGTGTCCAGTGTTCACCCAGCTGGGTGGCTCTATAGACCGTGACACGGACAGTGCTCCGGCGGGTGTCCAGTGTTCACCCAGCTGGGGGCTCTATAGACCGTGACACGGACAATGCTCCGGCGGGTGTCCAGTGTTCACCCAGCTGGGGGCTCTATAGACCGTGACACGGACAGTGCTCCGGCGGGTGTCCAGTGTTCACCCAGCTGGGGGGCTCCATAGACCGTGACACGGACAGTGCTCCAGCGGGTGTCCAGTGTTCACCCGGCTGGGGGGGCTCTATAGACCGTGACACGGACAGTGCTCCGGCGGGTGTCCAGTGTTCACCCAGCTGGGGGCTCTATAGACCGTGACACGGTCAGAGCGCCGGCGGGTGTCCAGTGTTCACCCAGCTGGGGGACTCTATAGACGGCGACGCTGACAGTGTACCGGCGGGCGTCCAGTGTTCACCCAGCTGGGGGCTTTATGGACGGTGACGCGGACAGTGCGCCGGCGGGTGTCCGATGTTCCACCAGCTGGGGGGGGACAGAGCGCCGGCGGGTGTCCGATGTTCCACCAGCTGGGGGAGGGGGACAGAGCGCCGGCGGGTGTCCGATGTTCCACCAGCTGGGGGGGACAGAGCGCCGGCGGGTGTCCGATGTTCCACCAGCTGGGGGAGGGGGACATAGCGCCGGCGGGTGTCCGATGTTCCACCAGCTGGGGGGGGACAGAGCGCCGGCGGGTGCCGTCTCAGCCGGCCTTGACGGCGTTGGCTCGGCGTTGGCTCGGCCTGGGTGGGCGGCGCGCTGTCAGATCACAGGTCCGCACGACAATCCAGTTGGCCGCCGGCTCCGCTGCACAATCGCTAATCAGCGCCGCTGCCAAGCAGTGTGTGACGTCGCGGCTCTCCCATCCCGGTCCTGTCACTGATGGCGCTCTCTCCCACCCCGGTCCTGCCACTGATGGCGCTCTCTCCCACCCCGGTCCTGCCACTGATGGCGCTCTCTCCCACCCCGGTCCTGCCACTGATGGCGCTCTCTCCCACCCCGGTCCGGCCACTGATGCCGCTCTCTCCCACCCCGGTCCTGCCACTGATGGCGCTCCTTCCGACTGGTACCGGGCTGCCCAGCGACTGGTGCCCGGCTTTGTCGCGACTGGCACCAGGCAGTCCTGCGACTGATGCCGGCTGCCCCGCGACTGGGTCCGCGGTAGCTCATTCGGTAGGGTGTTGGATTCTTGATCGCAAGATTGTGGGTTCGAATTCCGCAACCAGCGGAATTACCGAGTCCACCCACAACCAATCGGCGTGAGGGGTTGGCAACGCTATATAACCTAGCAATTGCATGCGTCGTACAGGAGCCCAATGGTCTTCTTTTGCGCGACTGTTACCGAATATCTCCCGACTGATACCGGCTGGTTCGCGACTGGTACAGACTATCTCACGACTGATATCGGCTAAAAATTATCCTTTGCCCGATAAATGAACATGTAATTAATTCATATCAGGGTAGGGTGGCTGAATGACCTTTTTGATAGCACACTTCCTCCAAAGAAGGGCGCTACAGATTGAAAGTTGTTGAGAGAGGTGGGGTGCACTCGAGCGTTCTGGAAGGACGCCTTGGTCTGGTTTGAGGTTTGAGCGGCTTGAGCTTCGGTCTGGTTTGGGAATTGGGCCCATGAAGTATGCAAAGTAACACTTCTGCTCTAGGTGGCTGCATTAATGCTAATCTGACTTGTTTCTGGGCCTGCGAGATACATCTCGGGATGGGGGGGGGGGGCACTATCGGCAATATTTTGAGTTCTTCCTCTGTAATTAATGTCTATGCAATGGGAAGTGCGGCTAACTGTTGGGGCGGCTCCACCAACAGTCTATTGATTGACAGTATTTGGGGTCAAGGGCGCTTCGACTACACGGTCATTTATCGCCCATACCCCCACTCCCGGTTGATATGCAAAAAAAAATCCCTGGATACTGGAGTGGAGGGAGCCTTGTTGCTTAGGCAGTGCTTGAGACTACCCACGCCACCTTTTATTAACGCGTTATTGCAGTATTCTCTGCATGTATTTTTCCCCTCGTGAATATGGTGAGTCTCGTATAGCCCTTTCCAAATCTCACATTAGTTCTGCGCTAGCCCAAATATTTCATGAGATATTGGGCTTAACGTGGTTTTTCGCCATAGCCCTCAATGCATTATGCCTTCCAGGCTAGTTCACTGTTTTGCCGACGGTTCATACCCCCCACCCCGCAGGTGGAGCTACAAAAGCTCAATTGAAGCGAATACACACAACAAAATCGTCGCCACAATAACGTCCAGTTATCACAAATAATATCGCATCTCACCAACCCTGAAATCCCCATGATGTGTCCATATTGAGACACACATTGTCCAGCACGACAGGCAATGTTCACCAAGCGCAGCAAAGTCTCAATCCGTGAGCGACGTTCCTCAGCCACTCAGCCAATCAGCCGTCAGATGCATTTTCCACTTTGTAGACTGGAGACGAACAAACCGACTTTCCATTGCAGGGCAGCAAAAACCTGGAACACCATTCCGCATGCCACTTCGGCACACAGCTCCATTAAGAACTTTAAGCCTCACTTTACTTTTCTTTTACTCACTCACTCACTCACTCACTCTCTCACTCACTCACTCACTCAATCACTCACTCACTCACTCACTCACTCACTCACTCACTCACTCACTCACTTACTCTCACTCACTTTTAATCCTCGCTTGAGCATTTCGAACGAAGCTGGCGAAACTCTGTCTCACGGCGTAGCTCTGTCTCACGGCGTAGCTCTGTCTCACGGCGAAGCTGTGTCTCACGGCGAAGCTGTGTCTCACGGCGTAGCTCTGTCTCACGGCGAAGCTCTGTCTCACGGCGTAGCTCTGTCTCACGGCGTAGCTCTGTCTCACGGCGAAGCTCTGTCTCACGGCGAAGCTCTGTCTCATGGCGTAGCTCTGTCTCACGGCGTAGCTCTGTCTCACGGCGAAGCTCTGTCTCACGGCGTAGCTCTGTCTCACGGCGTAGCTCTGTCTCACGGCGTAGCTCTGTCTCACGGCGAAGCTCTGTCTCACGGCGAAGCTCTGTCTCATGGCGTAGCTCTGTCTCACGGCGAAGCTCTGTCTCACGGCGTAGCTGTGTCTCACGGCGAAGCTGTGTCTCACGGCGAAGCTCTGTCTCACGGCGTAGCTCTGTCTCACGGCGAAGCTCTCTCATGGCGTAGCTCTGTCTCACGGCGTAGCTCTGTCTCACGGCGAAGCTCTGTCTCACGGCGTAGCTGTGTCTCACGGCGTAGCTCTGTCTCACGGCGAAGCTCTGTCTCATGGCGTAGCTCTGTCTCACGGCGTAGCTCTGTCTCACGGCGAAGCTCTGTCTCACGGCGTAGCTGTGTCTCACGGCGAAGCTGTGTCTCACGGCGTAGCTGTGTCTCACGGCGAAGCTCTGTCTCATGGCGTAGCTGTGTCTCACGGCGTAGCTCTGTCTCACGGCGTAGCTGTGTCTCACGGAGAGAGTTGATTGTCGTCTGTGTGTCTCGTGGCGGAAGCGGCTATTATCACCGCGTTTATCTTATTGACATCTGCCCATTAATATCTGAGGTGTGTTGGCTGTTCCCTGATCGATACCCACGTCCCACTGATACTGGCTGTTAATACGTACTACCCGGAGTGGTACGGACCGGCGCAGCCTCTCCCTGATGGTTGTCTTTGACACTGGTTATCTGTTACTGGCGCGGCTGCGACCGACAGATTCTTCAAACCGGCGACTGACCCGTCCCAATCCCTGAACAATGCGTCCCCACCGGCACAGATGATTCCAATACTGTACAGTAGAGGTAGCAAGTGTAAGGACCGAAAGACCGGCCAGAAAGCCCGGTCAGGACCAGCGGGCTTTTTGACCGGTCTTTGGAGTATATGCGGGGCTTTCAACGGGGCTGTTGGTTCATTAAAATTACAAATACAAAAGAGCTCAAAACCTAGTAATGATAATTATACGACTTGTAAGGCCCATCTTCATATTGCATCTGACAATTTTGTCATGAATTCCAGTCTGATGAATATACTCACATAATTCGAAGATATTTGTGAGACAAATTGGTGAAAACAGTAGTTCACTGTTAATTGGTTATTGGCTCAAACATGTCCATGATGTACAGTGTTCAAAAGCATGACTTGTAACAACAATAGTTGCCAGGAAATGTTTCAATTCGATGAACTAAATATCAAACAATGCAATATGGTTGGAGCCAGGCTAAAATGCCTAATGGATGGCAAAAGGTCACTGCCACTCCCACAGAATCGAAATGAAAAGTTGAGTCAATTGGCATGGACCGGACGTCCATGCCAATTGTCAATATCATTGTCAATGTCTGACGTCGACATTGTAAACGGCTGTTCTCCTATCCCACGCTCCCCTTATAACTCTGCTTTTGGTTGCCGAGTCATCGTCGTGGAGGGGCGACTAATTGATCCTACAATGCTTGTAAGCATTGGGATTTTCACTTCGTGCTGTCTTCGGCTATATGACCGACGCAATCGATGCGCCCCTGAGCCCAAGTAGCATTCGCGCTGTCTTGTACGTTAGCCTACGATTGCAGGAATACTGATGCACACGGCTTAATGCACCACTGCATAGTCAGCCTGGTCAGCCTGGTCAGCATCTTAATTCATCACTGCATAGTCAGCCAGCCTGATCTTAATCGTCTGGTCAGCATCTTAATTCATCACTGCATCGTCAGCCTGGTCAGCATCTTAATGCATCACTGCATAGTCAGCCTGGTCAGCATCTTAATGCATCACTGCATAGTCAGCCTGATCATCCTGATCAGCATCTTAATTCATCACTGCATAGTCAGCCTGGTCAGCCTGGTCAGCATCTTAATTCATCACTGCATAGTCAGCCTGGCCAGCATCTTAATGCGTCACTGCATAGTCAGCCTGATCATCCTGGTCAGCATCTTAATTCATCACTGCATCGTCAGCCTGGTCAGCATCTTAATGCGTCACTGCATAGTCAGTCTGGTCAGCCTGGTCAGCATCTTAATGCATCACTGCATAGTCAGCCTGGTCAGCATCTTAATGCATTACTGCATAGTCAACCTGGTCAGCATCTTAATTCATCACTGCATAGTCAGCCTGATCATCCTGGTCAGCATCTTAATTCATCACTGCATAGTCAGCCTGGTCAGCATCTTAATGCGTCACTGCATAGTCAGCCTGGTCAGCATCTTAATGCATCACTGCATAGTCAGCCTGATCATCCTGGTCAGCATCTTATTGCATCACTGCATAGTTAGCCTAGTCAGCATCTTAATGCATCACTGCATAGTCAGCCTGATCATCCTGGTCAGCATCTTAATGCATCACTGCATGGTCAGCCTGGTCATCCTGGTCAGCATCTTAATGCATCACTGCATAGTCAGCCTGATCATCCTGGTCAGCATCTTAATTCATCACTGCATAGTCAGCCTGGTCAGCATCTTAATGCATCACTGCATAGTCAGCCTGATCATCCTGGTCAGCATCTTAATGCATCACTGTATAGTCAGCCTGGTCAGCATCTTAATGCATAACTGCATAGTCAGCCTGATCGTCCTGGTCAGCATCTTATTCATCACTGCATAGTCAGCCTGGTCAGCATCTTAATGCATCACTGCGTAGTCAGCCTGGTCAGCATCTTAATGCATCACTGCATAGTCAGCCTGGTCAGCATCTTAATGCATCACTGCATAGTCAGCCTGATCATCCTGGTCAGCATCTTATTCATCACTGCATAGTCAGCCTGGTCAGCATCTTAATGCATCACTGCGTGGTCAGCCTGGTCAGCATCTTAATGCATCACTGCATAGTCAGCCTGATCATCCTGGTCAGCATCTTAATGCATCACTGCATAGTCAGCCTGGTCAGCATCTTAATGCATCACTGCATAGTCAGCCTGGTCAGCATCTTAATGCATCACTGCATAGTCAGCCTGATCATCCTGGTCAGCATCTTATTCATCACTGCATAGTCAGCCTGGTCAGCATCTTAATGCATCACTGCGTAGTCAGCCTGGTCAGCATCTTAATGCATCACTGCATAGTCAGCCTGATCATCCTGGTCAGCATCTTAATTCATCACTGCATAGTAAGCCTGGTCAGCATCTTAATTCATCACTGCATAGCCAGCCTGGTCAGCATCTTCATTCATCACTGCATAGTCAGCCTGGTCAGCATCTTAATGCATCACTGCATAGTCAGCCTGATCTCCTGGTCAGCATCTTAATGCATCACTGCATAGTCAGCCTGGTCAGCATCTTAATGATCACTAGTCAGCCTGGTCAGCATCTTAATGCATCACTGCATAGAGGTCAGCCTGGTCAGCATCTTAACACACTGCATAGTCAGCCTGGTCAGCATCTTAATGCATCACTGCGTAGTCAGCCTGGTCAGCATCTTAATGCATCACTGCATAGTCAGCCTGATCATCCTGGTCAGCATCTTAATTCATCACTGCATAGTAAGCCTGGTCAGCATCTTAATTCATCACTGCATAGCCAGCCTGGTCAGCATCTTCATTCATCACTGCATAGTCAGCCTGGTCAGCATCTTAATGCATCACTGCATAGTCAGCCTGATCATCCTGGTCAGCATCTTAATGCATCACTGCATAGTCAGCCTGGTCAGCATCTTAATGCATCACTGCATAGTCAGCCTGGTCAGCATCTTAATGCATAACTGCATAGTCAGCCTGATCATCCTGGTCAGCATCTTAATTCATCACTGCATAGTCAGCCTGGTCAGCATCCTAATGCATCACTGCATAGTCAGCCTGGTCAGCATCTTAATGCATCACTGCATAGTCAACCTGATCAGCCTGGTCAGCATCTTAATGCATCACTGCATAGTCAGCCTGATCATCCTGGTCAGCATCTTAATGCATCACTGCATAGTCAGCCTGGTCAGCATCTTAATGCATCACTGCATAGTCAGCCTGGTCAGCATCTTAATGCATAACTGCATAGTCAGCCTGATCATCCTGGTCAGCATCTTAATTCATCACTGCATAGTCAGCCTGGTCAGCATCCTAATGCATCACTGCATAGTCACCCTGGTCAGCATCTTAATGCATCACTGCATAGTCAACCTGATCATCCTGGTCAGCATCTTATTGCATCACTGCATAGTTAGCCTGGTCAGCATCTTAATGCATCACTGCATAGTCAGCCTGATCATCCTGGTCAGCATCTTAATGCATCACTGCATGGTCAGCCTGGTCATCCTGGTCAGCATCATAATGCATCACTGCATAGTCAGCCTGGTCAGCATCTTAATGCATCACTGCATAGTCGGCCTGATCATCCTGGTCAGCATCTTAATTCATCACTGCATCGTCAGCCTGGTCAGCATCTTAATGCATCACTGCATAGTCAGCCTGGTCAGCATCTTAATGCATCACTGCATAGTCAGCCTGATCATCCTCATCAGCATCTTAATTCATCACTGCATAGTCAGCCTGGTCAGCATCTTAATGCATCACTGCATAGTCAGCCTGATCATCCTGGTCAGCATCTTAATGCATCACTGCATAGTCAGCCTGGTCAGCATCTTAATGCATCACTGCATAGTCAGCCTGGTCAGCATCTTAATGCATCACTGCATAGTCAGCCTGATCATCCTGGTCAGCATCTTAATTCATCACTGCATAGTCAGCCTGGTCAGCATCTTAATGCATCACTGCGTAGTTAGCCTGGTCAGCATCTTAATGCATCACTGCATAGTCAGCCTGATCATCCTGGTCAGCATCTTAATTCATCACTGCATAGTCAGCCTGATCGTCCTGGTCAGCATCTTAATGCATCACTGCATAGTCAGCCTGGTCAGCATCTTAATGCATCACTGCATAGTCAGCCTGGTCAGCATCTTAATGCATCACTGCATAGTCAGCCTGATCATCCTGGTCAGCATCTTAATTCATCACTGCATAGTAAACCTGGTCAGCATCTTAATGCGTCACTGCATAGTCAGCCTGGTCAGCATCTTAATGCATCACTGCATAGTCAGCCTGATCATCCTGGTCAGCATCTTTTTCATCACTGCATAGTCAGCCTGGTCAGCATCTTAATGCATCACTGCATGGTCAGCCTGGTCAGCATCTCAATGCATCACTGCATAGCCAGCCTGATCATCCTGGTCAGCATCTTATTCATCACTGCATAGTCAGCCTGGTTAGGATCTTAATTCATCACTGCATAGTCAGCCTGGTCAGCATCTTAATTCATCACTGCATAGTCAGCCTGGTCAGCATCTTAATGCGTCACTGCATAGTCAGCCTGGTCAGCATTTGGTCGCCACTTTCGCTAGTGTGGGTAAGGCGATCGCATTGACCCTCCAGAACTGGAGCAGGTCGGTGGCACTCGCTTGCTGCAGATGGGTATTCGTCCATCTCCAGGACAGCTGGGGGAAGCCGCTGGGTCCGAGACCTCAGCTTCGGACAGCGGATATGGTGACAGGCCATCCAGGTCCCCCAGCTCGAGACTGACCACTGCAGTGCGTGACTGTGGAATAATACGATCAGATATTGTAATCTACGATATAATTATCACGGTACAATAACTTAGGTCAGTAACCGTGCGAAGTTATATTGGTATGTTTCATCGAAAACACAAGTACATATATGTTTCAATTGTCAATGCTTGGTCTGTTTGTGTCGGAAATATTACGGTGGTGACGTTTTTATTAGGCAGTTAAGCATGGCATACTCAGGAAGTTGCAAGGCATGGAAAAAAATGGTAAAAGTAATTGAGTACTTAGTTACGTTTTTCAATATATCAGTTCAAAAGCCGTAGCATAGCAGTTTTCATGTCTGACGTCGAGAAAACATACCATTTATAGTTCGTACCAGGCCGGATGGTCCGGACCGGAACGTGGAGCCGGCCACCCTCGTTGTGGCAGGCAACACTGCCTCAGCAGCTGTCGCCAACAGCGACTTGCCGGCCTCCCTACGGGTGCCGTCGTCCAGGAAGTTGAACTGGCGGACCTCCCTGTGGGCGTTGTCGTCCAGGAAGTTGAACTGGCGGACCTCCCTACGGGCGCTGTCGTCCAGGAAGGCGAACTGTCGTACCTCCCTACGGGTGCCGTCGTCCAAGAAGGTGAACTGGCGGACCTCCTTACGGGCGCTGCCGTCCAGGAAGGCGAACTGGTAGAGTTCGCGGTACCTTGGAATGGAGCGTCGTCACCATCAGGTGCCTCCATCAGATTCCCCCACCAGGTGCCGCCATCAGGTGCCGCCATCAGGTGCCGCCATCAGGTGCCGACATCAGGTGCCGACATCAGGTGCCGCCATCAGGTGCCGACATCAGGTACCTCCATCAGATGCCGCCATCAGGTGCCGACATCAGGTGCCGCCATCAGATGCCGCCATCAGGTGCCTCCATCAGATTCCTCCATCAGATTCCTCCATCAGATGCCACCATCAGATGCCGACATCAGGTGCCGCCATCAGGTGCCGCCATCAGGTGTCGCCACTAGATGCCGCCATCAGGTGCCGACATCAGGTGCCGCCATCAGGTGCCGCCATCAGGTGCCGACATCAGGTGCCGCCATCAGGTGCCGACATCAGGTGCCGCCATCAGGTGTCGCCACTAGATGCCGCCATCAGGTGCCGACATCGGGTGCCGCCATCAGGTGCCGCCATCAGGTGCCGACATCAGGTGCCGACATCGGGTGCCGACATCAGGTGCCGACATCAGGTGTCGCCATCAGGTGCGGCCATCAGGTGCGGCCGCTCCACCCTGACGCTGGCCTCCATCGCCGTGCTGAGCTGTGCCTTTGGCTGAACTGTGTGCAGTGGTTATCGTCGAGCTAGCTGGCTGGCTGGCTCGTCGGTTTCATTGGCCATTGTGACTATTAGCTGTCGTGAAGTAGCACGATCCAACGTATATTACACAAACTACAGGCAATCTACGCCATTAAGGATCACTAACATAGTTGGAAAAGTTGCAGATTGCGAGCCTGGCGTTGGCAAACGAGAAGAGCGGTGTTACATGACAAAATATTCCATATACATTTGTGGAAAGTTGGTTTTGCAGAAGCCAACGTTGAAGTTACAGCTGCAATACCTGCAATACTACTTTCTCCACTCTTGCTCCAGACAGATTCTCATTCTCACTTTGGATGCATGCAACCGATGTCGCTCAGTGCAGTTTTAGGTGACGACTCTAACATTGTCCAATCGGGACGACTTTTTGATTACCTCACCGAAATATCTTTCTCCGTAATATACGCACCCAGTGGAATAGGTTAAATGATGATACTATATCGTGACAAATGTTCTTATCTTTACCATTATTTTATTATTCGGCTGACTTTGCTAGAATATGCGATGTATCGTTTTATAAATAATTAGTATTGTTATGGGCGCTGAATGACCAATGCAGTCGATGCGCCCTAAAGCCCAACTAACTAACTAACTAACTAACTAATCCAGACAGATTCACCGCTGGCAAATGATTGACAGCATGCAACGATGGCATAATGCAGGTACATTTCATCCCAGGATGATGACAATTTGTCCATACTTCCTATGAAAACGTCTTCATAAGGATCGGACTAACCTCTTTCGCCAGCTGGGAATCCTCCATCTTTATCTCTAGGTGGGCCGTCGCCAGCTTATACACGACCGGCACCAGGTGCAGGGTCGCCGTTGTCGACGCCCCCAGCTGGTATACGACCGGCACCAGGTGCAGGGTCGCCGTTGTCGACGCCCCCAGCTGGTATACGACCGGCACCAGGTGCAGGGTCGCCGTTGTCGACGCCCCCAGCTGGGCGCTGATGGAGGCGAAAAACCGCAGGATCTCGGTGACTTCCTGGAGCTGCACCATGGTTACCGTTTCCACAAAGTCCCTCACCTTTGAAAAATGTAGTCACGTGAAGATGTGAAAATAAGAAGATGCTGACTGACTATTTAATTGAAGGGCCCACAAGGGTACTCAATGATTAGTGTTCGAATATCAAATGTGTTTCAACAACGAGCCATTTGATAAAGATGCTCTCGGTAAGTCACATGTGTCATTCAGATACATGGATGGAACACCACTAGTAAGGCTGCTATTATAAATTCCATGGCTGGTGTTGCCAAAAGTTAAACTTGGTGTTCCGATGAGAAATGAACAAGGTTGATAATACAGGTGAGGATGTCAGTGTTGCATCTGAAGTACGCACCATACTATTTTATCTCATTCACCAATGCACATACACTACAATCAAGAACAGTTGTACGTCAGTTACGGTTCTGACCTCGGTACGGTTGACGTCCAAAAGGGCATCGTAAACATCCAGCACCGAGATCAGCATCAAGTAGTTGGTGTTCCACCGAGTGGGCATCGACTGCTTGGAGGGACCTATCTGTCATGAATGTGGCGTGGGAATATTTTGTGGTTCAACTTTAAATGAAGAAAACGCAGGATTTGATAATTAGTTAAAAGTGCCTGCAAGCACACCTCCACTACGGCATGTGGTTTGCAGTGGTATCGACAAGGGCGGATCTAGGATTTGCCATGGGGACACTTGTCTGGAGGGGCGCCACTTTTCCTTCCGAGGGACGCCTCTGGCTGACAAATTCGAGGGGATGGGTGCCCTCAAGCACACTGAATGGGTACATTTGCCTTTCAAGAGGAACATTTCCCCTCCAAAAGGCGACTCTGGCTGAATAATCTGAGAGGGGGGAAGCACTTTAACATTCCCGGAGGATTGCCTTTTCCCGGTCGAAGGAGCGCCACCTTCCATGGGGGCATATGCTCCCCTGCCCCCCCCCCCTCCCCCCTCCCCCCGCGTCCTCCCCTAAGTGCCGAAGAAAATGGCAACGCTCAAGGGTTCCCCCTACATTTGGAAATATAACGCTTAGCACTGCCATTGACGTCATAGATAATTGGCAGCATTACTCCTAAGTTCGCTATTCTTAAATCGAGGATGTTAATGGGTATAAGCCAGTGTTTTAAGTAATTTTTGTTTTCACCACGTTGTTTTTCATACCTCCAATGCAAAAGTGTCTTGATAGTAGGTTTATTTCAATTCATATGGACATGAATGATGTCTGAAGATGATGTGAATTGCCTATGTCGCTTCGATTGAAGAAAACAATTATGTTGCTACTTTATGTGGAAAGAGCATGTATTATCAAACCGGTCTTTTGGCCTGGCTTCAGCGTAATTGCACCGGTCCCCAACCGGTCTTTGTCACATCAGACCGGCCGATCCCGGGCTTCGGTTCCAACATTTTCGTTATTTACCACCTCTACTGTGCAGGTTCTTCCAAACCTCTACTGACCCATCCCAATCACTGAACCATACACCCCCTCCCCCACAGATCCTTCCACCCATCCCAATCACTGAACCATACATCCCCTCCCCCACAGATCCTTCCACCCATCCCAATCACTGAACCATACATCCCCTCCCCCACAGATCCTTCCACCCATCCCAATCACTGAACCATACACCCCCTCCCCCACAGATCCTTCCAATGCAGGTTCTGCAATATCCTGACTGCTTCGCCGAGTACTTGAATGGCAAGTTACTTTCTTCTAATCCGTGGCTGGCCGCTTCATCTGAGCCTGATGCGTTCAATCACTGGCGCGTTGCGCTGGTGGACTGGTTCAGCCAGAGGCGGTGTAACGATGCGTACGTGACGCTGGACACGTGGCGCGTGACCAGAAGCAGACGACCTGTCCGCCGCCGCTCTCACTATCACCTGGTATGGTCAGAGCGGTGCCGCTGGCGTGCCGTCTGTCGTCGTCGGACCTGATCGTCCCGAGGATGATTACTGATCGGTGGAGTCGTGCTTGTCAATGGACCGAGGATGATTACTGATTGGTGGAGTCGTACTTCCCGATGGACCGAGGCTGATTACTGATTGGTGGAGTCGTATGTCGAAGGGCCGAGGATGATTACTGATTGGTGGAGTCGTACTTGCCAATGAGCCGATGATGATTACTGATTGGTGGAGTCGTATGTCGAAGGGCCGAGGATGATTACTGATTGGTGGAGTCGTACTTCCCGATGGACCGAGGCTGATTACTGATTGGTGGAGTCGTACTTGCCAATGGACCGAGGCTGATTACTGATTGGTGGAGTCGTATGTCGAAGGGCCGAGGATGATTACTGATTGGTGGAGTCGTACTTGCCAATGGACCGAGGCTGATTACTGATTGGTGGAGTCGTATGTCGAAGGGCCGAGGATGATTACTGATTGGTGGAGTCGTACTCGCCGATGGAGATTGAACGCCCCGCGTCGGTTGGCAGAAATGCGTGAAACCTATTAGGTTTTCACGGCAGCTTCCTCGACGGCATTGACATGTCGAGAACAACTTAGAAACATCCGGGATAGATGCTTTAAGTCATTAACCATCTTGAATTGCGTGGCAAAAACGTCGTATGGTGCAGACTGTAAGCTATTACTGCTTTTTCAGAAACACCAATCCGTTCCAAACTTGATTACGGTTGCTTCGTTTATAACTCAGCTTGTACATCTAGTAAGCGGACGTTGGACGTTGTACGCAACGCAGCCTTGCGAATTGTCACTGGTGCTTTTCGAACGTCCCCCACGACAAGTCTTCCGGTTGATGCTCATGAGCCACCCCTTGCTCTGCGGCGTCTCATGCTTGAGACGAGATACGCGTGCAAGCTTTCACAGTTTCCAGACCATGCCACACATGGCATGGTGTTTCCATCACGCATTGTGAACTTATTCCGTGGAATATCCGACGTTCCGGTACATTTCTGTATCAAGTTGCACTGAATCGAAGTGGAATCACTTTCCGTGGCGTGATAAACCAAGTGCTCTGGATACTCCTCCCTGGCAGTTACTGTCACGGACAATCGATATTTCCATGAGCGAAAGCTACAAACATAATACGCTACCTCAGGAGTTCCGAATTAAACCTCTGGACCTCATTGCATCGTACGTCGGCTACAAGACTATACGCACGGACGGTTCAAAGACTGAAGCTGGTGTTGGCTCGGGTTTTGTCAGCGGCTCTACCACACGATCTTTTACCCTACCGGCGCAGGCATCAGTCTTTACATCTGAGTTAGGAACCATTAACAAAGCTTTGTGTTTTATACAAGTATCTGATGAAACATTACACCTCATTCTAACAGGTAGTCTCAGTAATCTTTTGGCACTGCGATCCTTTAACACATACTATCACACTGCATTGTCCAGGAAATAGTTTTACGGTTGACGTCACTACATGCAGAGGGCAAGACAGTTGTTATGTGCTGGATTCCGAGCCACACCGATATGTTAGGGAATGAGGCCGCTGACGGCTGCAAAGCGAGCAGCACAGACACCGTTGTAATGTACGCGTTATATGCCCATTCCTGCTCAAGATATATAGATATAGATATATATCCCGTCATCAATGATTACATTTTTAGTCAGTGGCAGCCACCTTGGGACGCAAAGATGAGGACAAGATGAGCAAATATGAAAACAAGATGAGGACAGTTAATCCTAACATCGGCCAGTGGTCCTCGTGCTCGCGTAGGACTAGGCCAAACGAGGTGGCACTGTACCGCCTACGCATTGGCCACACGTGCGCAACGCACTGTTATATTATTTCTGGTGATGATGCGCCCAATTGCCCTATATGCCAGGGGCGCCCCTCCGTGCGTCACATCTTGACCTCATGCCCTCATCTGTCTGGTGTTTATAAGTATCGCTTTGGACGATCGCAGCCGCTCTCTATTCGTGACGTTCTGGGGGATGAATCGGTCGCGGTCAATTCTGGTCGATTGTTCCACTTTCTTTTCAAGGTAAACTTCCGTGCGATATCTTCCCCCGTCTAATCCATTGTACGAGAGCAAGTTTGAACACTAGGGATTTTTAGGATGGACACAGTTTAAATAGGTTCGTTATGGGCGCTGTATCACTGCAATTGATGCGCACCCAAATCCCTAATAACTAACTTCTCGTCGTCATTTCGTGTGTTTTGGATTTTGCAAAGCCGTTGTCCCGTCGTGCTGACTTTCTATTTCGAGAGTTACTTCAATAGGAGCGTTGTATTTGTCACCTGTGGTTACATCCAGCACTATTTGGAACCCGCACCGGGCCTCGCTCTCCGGGCTGTGGCAGAACCGACACTCGCAGTGTCTCGAGTAGCAGTAGGGTAGGGTATTTAGCAGCGATCACCGAGCATCAACGCAGCGCAGCCATCGATCCATGCATCATATAATGCAGGCTAATTTTCATGCTATGCCAGTACTCCCACGTTTTATGTGCAAAATATCACGTGTCAACTCCTAGGACCAGAAATGTATTTCCCTATTGACCTATCAAACATCAATAATGAAATTTTTAGCATTATTCGACCCAGTGCCCATCATGAAGGGGATTCCACACGAAGTTCATCATGCGACCAAACAACGGATCAGTTCCATGGACAGATGCCATTTGCAACTGGTGAGTGTCAACGGTTGCTACCAGCCCTCAGTGCCCAACAATAGACGTAGGAGTATAACATGAAGCAACTGTATTAATTCTAGCCCATCCAGTTCGTGTTGAAGTACGTTGGGTGTTTTCCGTGACGAACTCGCTCAGCGGCCTTCACCGAACACCTTTTCACATGGTGTGTATAAATGACGTCAGTTTTGTCTTAGGAGACCGGAACTTCCGTCGAAGAGCCGTTTTTGAATGGTCCAAAAGGCAATATCACGTATGCGAAGCCGAATAAGAAGGTCAGTTTCGGCAGCCATGTTGTAATGATGAGCTGGTTGCTGTATATTCGAACTGCGCAGTAAATACGCTTGGTTATGCTAGATGCAACTTGTTGCACACGGCACTCGGACTCAAGTTGGTGTTGAAACTAGTTGTCCTAATGTGATTGCAATACTTGGGCTTCTAGCCGTGACGCCTCGATGGACCTGGAGGAACCTTCAATCCAGTTCCTCCACGTGCGAAGTTCGAAACGGCTAAAGCGAACATGTGGCTCGATTTTGCGGTGGTATTGGCCTAGCTCTCGAGCTACGATGGACAAGTTTCATATCGGGACAATCCGTTTTTTTTGCCAAGTTTCACTCATTATTTGTATTCTAAAGACGATGGTGGCATTCATTTATTCATAAAAAGTCCCAAAAGCACTTTTATAATATAAATAATTGAATAACTGAAAATTCCTTTCAGAATGTCTCGCTTTGTGATTGGTCAAAATATCTGTGACGTCGCGTATGCGGAGGGTAGCGAAGGTCGACTGCCGGCCATTTCATTTTGCGTATAGGACGCTGCAGAGTTTGGATTAATCGCAACTGTTCTAGCTTGAATGGCATCCGACCGTCAGGTGACAATGGATCGCAGAAAACGCCGCTATTATTCTCGCTTTGTGCCAAGGTGTGAAAATACAACTTTAAGTAAGCCAGGCGCGATATTCATCGGCCTCCCGAGTGCAGATAAGATGAGGAAGCTGTGGAGCGATGCTGCGCGCCGAGATAGTCCTCTAATCGCTGCAAGTGGCGCCGCTTGCTGCGACGATCATTTCGATGTAAGTACCTAGTCAAATCAAATAAAAAATCAAAATACTCGTACACAGGTACCAGTATTTTGATACCCGTGGGTACGTCGAAGGTTGAAGGAGGGGTGGAACCCGGGTCCTTTTCTTCAGTGAAAAATTGATGTTTAACCTATTCAGCTTTGGCCTGAGAATACAAATAAGGTTTCATTTTATATTTTGGAGATGACTCCCATAAATTATAAGCCTATTTTTACCCCCAAAAAAAAAAAAAAAAATATCGGAGGTCACTTCCTTATGGATTTCCTAAGCCATCTGCTCTCGGAAGCCTAAAAATGGCGCCCGTGGACTTCACTAGCTCCGTACACAAAGAATCGGTAGAACTATACAATCTGACCTCCATATTTCGGTAGAGAATATCGTTGATGGAGCCCACCGTTGATGAATACTGCCATATTTTTTGTTATTTATGCGCTGAATGTGACGTGGGAGACGTCCAAATGTAGGTGTTCGGGAAATGGAACGTGTTCAGATACCCTCGCTTCCCCAATTTCCTCATGTAGGTATTTCAACCATCATGTAATGAGAAATTAATGCTCAATAGATATACTAAGCTTGCCATGATTCATGGATCAACTATCAAGTTCTTACAACATTGGGGTGCAGCTTACAGTGTACCATTATCATGGAATTTCAGTTATCGAACTGTTGAATAAACAACAAAATAAAAAATAAAAATCCCCAAAAAATCGGAGGTATAGACAGCTTCTGTTTCACTGGAGAGGAAGCTATGGTGTTCAGCTAGGGCACATATAATTTATGCCATGACCTTTCCAATTATTTCACACATTTTACTCAAAAACATTGTACAAGCTTTTGCTGTTCGTCCACACAACACCGCAATGCGCCGGATTTGAAAGATTAACTGCTGTATTACCTGCTGATTAACTGCTGTATTACCACCATAGTAGATAATCTACCTTTTCAAGCTTCATATTTTCTTGAAAATCGTTCACAGTTTTGTGCCACAAGCACTCACCTTGTTATCCATGACGTGAGTCGGTTAAAAAACTTGGCGTAGAAATATCCGATCTAGACTTCGCCGTGCGTCTCTGACTTGGCAGCTAGGAGGCTCCACATATTTGACGTCATCACTACGAGTAGGTTTTTAATCGATGATAACACTTAACTGAACTAATTTAATTATGTAGGAAGTGCACCTCCTATGAGCAAAACACTTCAGTTTTGTATACGAAATATTACAACCGTTTTTTTAAACAACAAAATGCCCATTGCGTGAAACTTGTCCATTGTGGATATGTTTAGTCGAACAACTTTGCCGATTCCCTAAAAAGTACAGCACTTTGTATCTGAGCTAGGGTCTCTAATACCGCTCAATCAGCTTGTTTCTCTTTTTTTAATTCGCCACCTTATAACGAAATTGAAACTCGACGCTGGCTATGTATCCGATCGTATATAACTTCATCTCAACGACACGACTCGGTCATCTCATGGAAGTTCACTCTCAGGCCTCCGCGCTATTCCTGTGTATTTAACTGACACTGGTAAGTACTGTGGTAAGGCTCACGCTTGCTCGGCCGCCATGATTGAAATAGTGGCTGTGTGGGAAGTGGCTTTGTAATAGCTTCATTCGTAGCTATCGTCTGCAAGTGTCACGCTTGGCTATTTCTGTTCCTCTTCAATTATCGAGTCTAGGCGTAGACATATATAATACACCCACTTGTGAAGATGAACCATGAACTGGCGATGTGATCTCTGATTACGAATTGTCTGAGTATACACATGTACTTGTGTCGTGTGTATGCCGGGTGTCCACAAATTAGTCTAGGCGTAGACATATATAATACACCCACTTGTGAAGATGAACCATGAACTGGCGATGTGATCTCTGATTACGAATTGTCTGAGTATACACATGTACTTGTGTCGTGTGTATGCCGGGTGTCCACAAATTAGCCACGCAGCTTTCATTGACTGCAATTTGAACTAATGGACACAACTTCACGCTTCTTGAACATTGCGTTGTCAACACGTTGAAATTTATTAGGAACACGAATGACGGATACAGGCATCACGTGCTTGGAGTGGCGAATAAATTCGGAACGTCCTCGATGTGACCTCTGCGGTGTATCTCACATCTCATCAAACCGACGTTTGAAGCTCGTGGTGACATGCCAGCGCACACGGATGGATATTGACCGAAAGCTGTTCTCTTTCATAAATCTAAACTAAGTAATGGGTTTGTGGAGATCCATAAATTGTCGGCCTTCCTGGAGATTATCTTGCCCTGGAATTGTTCTTGTAGCCACCACAGGGTTTCCTCGGAAGTGTTGGGAATATCCCCATCTTGGTGAAGCATGCAGCACCCGTGATCTGCCTTCGGACTGGTGCGATCCAGGACTTGTTGGGCACGGCCCTGTTCAGCGTTGACTGTCGTGACTTCTTATCTTCAAACCAATATGGACCGACGATACCACGATAGCTCATTGCACACGAAGCTGCACGCTTTTGCCCGTGAAGTGGGCGTTTGCTACTTTTTGTGACCGAATCTGCATGACCAATGTACTCGATATGCCCTAAAGACCCTATGGCCGAAACGTAGCGTTTGTAATTGTAATATCAATAGCATGCATACATGGACACCATATGTACATTCGTACGGCTAGTGTGAGTACTCCGAACCTCACTGGAGGCACGATGGGTGTCAGGTCGCGGACGTGAGCATTGGTGCCGGCTGCCGAAGCGTTGTTGGCTGCCGACTTTGACCCTCAGCCTAGCGTCGGCGGCGACGCGACGCCATGACGCCGACAGCCCAATGACAGACAATTAGATCTGATGCTGGGGCGTCACAGAATCGCGGAACCTCAAGCGTATTGAACACACTGAAAGACTAGCTCATTTCTACTTAATCTAGGTTCTGGATTATATGCCAGGGTTTCTCAAAGGAGGAGGGGTGTCCTCCGGCAATGTTTAAGTTGTCACGCGGATGGAGGAATGGCAAGGTGGAAGGTGTAGTCCGTGTCATAACTTTACAGACATATAGATATAGAGATGGATATAGAGATAGACAAAGACAGAGAGGAACACACAAACGCACAAACACACACAGGGAGGGAGACTGATGGCGATTGGAGGAAGAGATGACGATCGGAATATGGAAGAACCGGTATTTATACTGGCTATGGACGGTATAAAGCCAGGAAGCTACTACGCCCGCGACAATAAGGCGGTGTGGTACGTGTGGTGCGGCTGGGCACGTGCTTTGCATCAGTGTCGCCGCGCTGACGCGTCGTCAGCGCCTGGATAACACCGTCTGCGCGCCGGGCGTGTTTCCCGCTGTGATGTTACGATTGGCGCCGCGGACACGTCCGCCGGCGGTGCTATGTTCTGCCGCGACGTCACGTCTGTCTGGCGGCGCCGGAGTTCAGGAAACGGGGCGGGTACTGTGGCGGTGCGGTCAGTGTGGAACGGTGTGGCCCCGCACCGGCTGCAGGCAGCCACCAGCACCGGCTGCAGGCAGCCACCAGCGCCGGCTGCAAGCTGCCACCAGCGCCGGCTGTGAGCTGCCACCAGCGCCAGCTGTGGGCTGCCACCAGCGTCGGCTGTGAGCTGCCACCAGCGCCGGCTGTGAGCTGCCACCAGCGCCGGCTGTGGGCCGCCACCAGCGTCGGCTGTGGGCTACCACCAGCGCCGGCTGTGGGCTGCCACCAGCGCCGGCTGTGGGCTGCCACCAGCGCCGGCTGTGGGCTACCACCAGCGCCGGCTGTGGGCTGCCACCAGCGCCGGCTGCAGGCTGCCACCAGCGCCGGCTGCAGGCAGCCACCAGCGCCGGCTGCAGGCCGCCACCAGCGCCGGCTGTGAGCTGCCACCAGCGCCGGCTGTGGGCTGCCACCAGCGTCGGCTGTGAGCTGCCACCAGCGCCGGCTGTGGGCTGCCACCAGCGCCGGCTGTGAGCTGCCACCAGCGCCGGCTGTGGGCCGCCACCAGCGTCGGCTGTGAGCTGCCACCAGCGCCAGTTGTGGGCTGCCACCAGCGCCGGCTGTGGGCTGCCACCAGGCCACCAGCGCCGGCTGTGGGCTGCCACCAGCGCCGGCTGTGGGCTGCCACCAGCGCCGGCTGCAGGCTGCCACCAGCGCCGGCTGTAGGCCGCCACCAGCGCCGGCTGTGAGCCGCCACCAGCGCCGGCTGTGGGCTGCCACCAGCGTCGGCTGTGAGCTGCCACCAGCGTCGGCTGTGAGCTGCCACCAGCGCCGGCTGTGAGCTGCCACCAGCGCCGGCTGTGGGCCGCCACCAGCGTCGGCTGTGAGCTGCCACCAGCGCCGGCTGTGGGCTGCCACCAGCGCCGGCTGTGGGCCGCCACCAGCGCCGGCTGTGAGCTGCCACCAGGCCACCAGCGCCGGCTGTGAGCTGCCACCAGGCCACCAGCGTCGGCTGTGAGCTGCCACCAGCGCCGGCTGTGGGCTGCCACCAGCGCCGGCTGTGGGCTGCCACCAGCGCCGGCTGTGGGCTGCCACCAGCGTCGGCTGTGAGCTGCCACCAGCGCCAGCTGTGGGCTGTCACCAGCGCCGGCTGTGGGCTACCACCAGCGCCGGCTGTGGGCTACCACCAGTGCCGGCTGTAGGCTGCCACCAGCGCCGGCTGTGAGCTGCCACCAGGCCACCAGCGCCGGCTACAAGCAGCCACCAGCGCCGGGTGCAGGCCGCCACCAGCGCCGGCTGTGGGCTGCTACCAGCGCCGGCTGTGAGCTGCCACCAGCGCCGGCTGTGGGCTGCCACCAGCGCCGGCTGTAGGCTGCCACCAGCGCCGGCTGTGAGCTGCCACCAGGCCACCAGCGCCGGCTGTGAGCTGCCACCAGCGTCGGCTGTGAGCTGCCACCAGCGCCGGCTGTGAGCTGCCACCAGGCCACCAGCGCCGGCTACAAGCAGCCACCAGCGCCGGGTGCAGGCCGCCACCAGCGCCGGCTGTGGGCTGCTACCAGCGTCGGGTGTGAGCTGCCACCAGCGCCAGCTGTGGGCTGCCAGCAGCGCCGGCTGTAGGCCGCCACCAGCGCCGGCTGTGAGGCGCCGGCTGTGAGCTGCCACCAGGCCACCAGCGTCGGCTGTGAGCTGCCACCAGGCCACCAGCGTCGGCTGTGAGCTGCCACCAGCGCCGGCTACAAGCAGCCACCAGCGCCGGGTGCAGGCTGCCACCAGCGCCGGCTGTGGGCTGCCACCAGCGTCGGCTGTGAGCTGCCACCAGGCCACCAGCGCCAGCTGTGGGCTGCCACCAGCGCCGGCTGTGAGCTGCCACCAGGCCACCAGCGCCGGTTGTGGGCCGCCACCAGCGCCGGCTGTGAGCCGCCACCACGCCACCAGCGGTGCACAGTGCACGGCGGCTCAGCACAGTGAATTCGTATTGGGCCGGACGGTATGCGTGAGTTACGTTCTGCGTTAGGGTTGCTCTGCGTGGCGTCGCACGTCGCACCGGCGCGCCACGACCTCTGCTGAGCCGACGCTGCCAACTGAGCTGAATTGCTGGGTGTGTTGACGAGATATCAACTCCAGACCGGCAAAACAGATGTGCCGTCTGGAGGAGGCGAATCTCGCATTACGAGATCTCCTCGGACGCTGCCTGCGCGCTCCCACTGCTCCACTTGTGCAGATGATGGGCATATGTATGCAAAGCATATTGGTGGGAGGCGGAGCCATATTTGTAATCAGCCCTCAACTATATTAATGATATGTAGATGGGGGAGGAATTGTGCTTGTGCGGACAAGTTTATTCGCCCCGTCTGTCGCGAAGTGCCTGACACCTGGTAGCAAGTTCTGGAAGCAATATCCGGGATAGCTATTACGGCGCATCGAATACGATCCCGTGCAAATGTTCATGCTCTGAGCTGCACTCTGTACTAACGGTCATGCCGGAGGAGGAGTACGAAGTGATTCATGTTTCAGCTTCCATTGTGCTTGCTGGCAAGCTGGCATTCTTTCAATCTTGCTGGCTTCTCATTTTCTGTTCTGCTCCTAAATCCTATTGGAATGTTCCTGCAGCTCTCATTCTCACCTCAAATATTATCGGTGCATTAGCCCCAATGATGTTGCCAGGTTGTGTTAAGAATTGAATGCGACTACACGGAAGTGAACTAGAATTGGATCTCATTAGCCGTAGGTTATCATGTGATATAGTCCTACAGAACGTGCTGTTCCACCCCTTTGTTACAATTATCACTATTGAATAGTGGCATAGCTAGCTGCGGTTGCTGGTTAAGTATGTCTTCATCTGACATCGTGGAATACAAAGTGTTAATTTTTATGAATTATTATTTGCATGGTAAAATATTTTTAACAACAAACAAGCCGTTTTTCAATGCTGTGTTGTTGAGGTTATGGGAAGTTGGTTGTGAGTGGCGAGTGGTCTGATTAGGGAGGGGGGAGGACGTTCCTATTTGAGAGGAAACCCTACGAGGGGCATTCCACAGCACTAGAAATGTAAGGATACTAGGGAAAACGCATCCCGTAAGTACCCACCCACACAATTTCCTCTCACTTCAAATATTATTTAGTGAGAACACATTGATCCAGGCTTGTGGTTTCAAAGCTGAAGCCACAATACGTCAAACCAAATGTGCGCGAAGTGACATTGGCAGTCTATGCACCCCTAAACCCTAATAACAAACAAGCAAATGTTAGCTGAAGCCCCTGGCTCTAAATGCCACAAAGCTCAAGTCGAAGCCAAAGACAGCAGTTCAAAGTCCTACGAAACTGAAGCCAAAATGAACCGCTATTTAAAAATAACAGCCAAGCCAGGGTCAACAGTTTAAAATTGCATGAAGTCAAAGCCAAAGCCAGGATAATGATGGCTTCATGAAACCCAAGCCAAAGCCAGATTTTCCTATGTCTGATCCCATCTCAATATAGGTTCTGAAGATGCTGTTCAATTATTGAGTGCATCATAAATAACCTATAATTATAATGTATGCAGAACAGTCATGGTGCGCATCAGTTTCTTCAAAAGGTTACGGCCATTTATATATTATGATATTGCAAGGATTTTCACCCTTCTTCCTTCATGTTTTGCCTATGGCATAGGTATCTCTTTAAGTTGCCTTGTGTTAAGGCACTTATCACTATGGTTTCTTGTCAAGCCTCCACAGGCAAGTGGAGAGCTTTAAATAAATCATTTGGAAGGTCCTCAAATGCTTTTGAACAGCATTTAATGGGCTAGTCCATAGTGTTACGGGCCAAACTCATAATTATTATAAGGACGCAAGCAAACATTGAAGGGGTGCGAACCCTGCCAAGATATGAATTTTGATATGCTGCTGGGTGTAGCACAGTTTTCAGAATTTGGTATGCTCTTTGATGTATGACACATTTGCATTAAAAGAAGGATAAATGCACGACTTGCTTCCACACTTAACTGTTGGCATACAACAGGATGGCTACTACATGCTTAGACGGCCTAGAGTTTGGCTTTGTAGGAACACTCTCACCTTTCATCTTGCCAATGTTGCCACCATCATTGATGCCAAGCTCAACATTGATGTCATGAGCCAGACCATTTATATTTGAAATATGCAAGCATAGTTTATTTTTTTAAAACTGACCACATCTTCCTTCCGATGAGCTTAACGTCCACAGCTCACAACATGCTTGCTGTGTAGGATGGCTTAACCTTCAACAAGACAGTCGCTTTTTCTCTTCGAACACATATTTGGTATGCCAATATGCTGAAAAAAATAAATATGACTTTTATAAAAATGTATACAAAATATAATACTTTATAATAAGTCAGTAAGTAAGTCAATAAGTACAATAAGTCAACCCTTTCCATACTTCCAGACACAATCAAGATTAATAATGACTAAGTTTGTCAAAAAAGAAAACCATGCTCGCACGACAAGAACACACTGCAGGACTGAATACGCTAGCAGCGTATTCAGCAGGTATAACAGCGAGGCGATCTCATAGCATGAGCGCCACTGTGCGTACCCCGTTTTCGACCCTGGCGCCACCCTCGGTAGGTGGACAAGCACGGGGCCAATCGTCACCTGATCTTCAGGGATCATCAACTGCTGCCGTTTTACAGCGTTGTGTTGTGTAAACTTTCACCATGTGGGGAAACCGCACCCAGATCAGATCGTAGAGACCGACTTGCCTGGTTTTCAGAACAGAACTAGATGGGGCGTTGTTCTAGATAAAGCAAGTTAACGTGACAATTTGATTGCTGCAAACGCGCTGATGATAACTGTGATTGGATTTGTATCTTACCCACTCTGAGGCGAAGAGCAGGATATATTAGTGTCGTGACATATAATGCAAAAGGCCTTGGAAGGATACATGAATTGTACGGCTGGTTAGCGTATGCACATGATGACGTAAGCACGAACAACGTGCGTATTTGGTGGTCTTTCGCAATTGTCCGCGGCTGAGACGTGGAAACGATCGATTTCGCGGTATATGCAAATTGTAAGTTTATTAAGTAGTGTCGTGCTTGACAGCCATAACCAGTTTTTAGTCATGTTACCGGAGGACTGAGCCATTCCGCTAAGCAGATATGGAGGAGGTACTACGTTTCCACCCCACCCCCGAGATCTCAAAACGAGCCGGGCGATTTTCCTGTGGAAGCGGACCATCGATTTCTTGTGACGTGACCCATATTTCTGTAATTACAAATTTTGAAAATTGAGTGGCAGAAGCCAAAAAAAGACTAGGAAGATCCGTAAATTGTCCATAGCTTCCAGAAGACTGGTCAAAAGCCAGGTATTAACAGAAAGACCGGTCAAAAAGCCAGCCGGTCTTGAATAGGCCTTCTGACTGTGCTTTCGGTCTTTCTGTGTGGTACTGACAAAAGCTGAATGAACAACATTTATATCGAAAGAAAATCCATGTACGTGAAGGGTATGCAAGAACCGTTCCCAGCCATAACTCATCACCCCGGAGAGGCTCTGGTGCATGTTTGTGTATGCATTTACTGTATTGAAGTATATGCGGTCTGAATGTTCTCACTCTGTCTCTCAGAAAGGCAGTGCCAATATTTAATCACGTTTGATTCCCACAGCGTCTACTTTGCTGAGTGACGTTCCTGTTCAGAAAGTTAACCATGCACTGGGTGCATTATGAGCTCACCAAAAATATTGCGATATCCAGCTACGAATGGTATTGAGGAGTTCGAATGCAGTCACAGTGCTGGGAATCGAAGAAAAGCTCAAACTGCGCCCGTCGTCGAATTTTTCGCGCCATTTTATACAGTTGACACCATTTAGCTCACACGAATTGCACCGTTGCTGTTCGCCTTCTAAATATACTCGTATTCTTTCATTGTCACCAGGCGGCGCAAATGACCTGTATGGTCCGACACGCCTCTAAAAATCACTCCTCTTCGTCACCATATTTTACACAGAGTTGACATCAATGTGTTTCACACCATAGCGGGGTAAAACTGCACGAACGTTCTATAATATCGAGGCATGGTTATTTCACAATTTTATTCATCTCTGGATTTGCGCTCTCATGCGACTTCTTCACTGGTATTTTGCGCTGAATTGCGACATGTAGTTTTTGGGTCCTGTGCTGTAAAATCTACTACGGAAACATCATTTTGGATTCGTTTTTTTTTAGAACTGCCCAGTTTCCTCGTGCGGACACCACTATATGGTACTCAATTCCTACTGGATCTTTTTCTAGCAAACTCAAGTTTCTGTGTTTTATAAACGTGTTGTAAGCTAGGCTTTATTCCTTCATATGTCCGGTTAAGATGTCAAGCTCAACACGCATGTGGGTTGTAAGCTGGTCCTGTGAGGTGGGAGTCGCGAATTGACAAACAAGAACCGAAAGGTCCACCCACTATAAATACCGCGAATTATCAAGCTGTCGCACCAAGAAGACTTGTCTAAGTAAGATTATAAGCACAGAACTCATACAAATGGTGAAAAAATAGTTTAAGGCCAAACGAAAGTCGTATATGGGCGCAGTTTTTCAAGTGCGCTTATTCTAATCAGTAGGATCACAATTTTAAGCTCAAGTTCACGACGTGGGAGGTGTGCAGTCAAGTGATCCCAGAGGGACACCACCTTCTGGTCAGAGGGGCACCGCCTTCCAGTCAGAGGGGCATCATCTCCAGAGTGGGCGGGGGTCGGTGGCATGGCCTTCATATATGCGCCACTGATGTCAGGCAGTGTGGAGGTGTTGCTGCTAGTATTCTAACGCAGGCCTAATGTATTATTTTGTACATTTTGTACCTCTATCCAGGTTCGTGCGCATGATAAATTGTCAATATTTTGGTCAGCACAGCCTGGGCCCGGTATAGCACAGGGTCTTGTGCAGATGATTCTGACTGGGGTGTTGCTGGAAGAGGGGAGCCTGGTTGGTGACTGCGATCGTTACCGTGTAAGCCAATTAGACTCCTCCCGCCACATCGCCAGCAATGCTAAGGTAACCGAGAATGATCACTGATTGGTGAGGGTGGAGCAAGGCCCCTAACTAGCATGCCAGACGAGACCCTGGTGTCGTCTGATGGATAATATCACGAAGACATGGGACCAGGGGCTCATACACGGGCTTTGCATTGGGAGGGAGTGAGAGGGGTTCAAAAGTGTTCGAGGGTGAACTGGCGGCGGTCCAGCAAGTTCAATTATTGTTTGGGGTCCCGAATATAGGGGATCACTATGTACTCCAAACTGTGAACTACACTATAGCAATGTCAATGTTTCAACGTCTTTTCCTGAAGAAGTAGACGAGGTGCACCCCACCCTTCTTGTGGTTCATCTGGCTGAAGCACTCGTGGAGAAGCTGTTGTTGGATCATTTTGTGTGACAATTGTGGGTGTGAATTTGTCGAAATCACAAAGAGGAAAAATGATGGCACTAACATACATTCTAACATTCATTAGGGATGGAAGGGGCGACCCAGCACTGGGGACCCCTTCCCGCAGTTCACGGTGATAGAAGCAGCACCCATGAGCGCTGCTTTTTATCAGTGGGGAGCATGTGTCACCAGTAGGCAGGTAGGGAGGTACCTACCTGCCACTGGCGGATCCAAGTGGAGGAGGAAACTGGTAGCGTGCGCCACCCCTTCTTCGATAAGGATTTGGCACCCCTCTAGAGCGCTCGAGTACATCCACCCCCGCTCAGCGAATCTTTCAGCCGATGACGTCTCTCAGAGTAGAGAGGGCGCCCTCCGGAGAAATGACACCCCTCCAGAAAAAAATGTACCACGAAAAAATCGTGGATCCGCCCGTGCCGTCTACCTACTCCTCTTCATATTCACCAAGGTCACCTTATAAGGTAGGTAGGACAGATGCCCACCTAGGCAGGTTTCTGGTATCTAGGCACACTATAAATGTGAAAAATAATTCAATACCAATGTAATTGCATACATGGAAATGCTGGCTCAACACCATATGCGGAAATCCATGGTATTAAACCACTATTAGAAAGCAAATGCGTGCGGCAAATTGTACGCACTCTAGTCCTTCTTGAATTTGGCGCCCCCGGCACTATTTCGCGTCAGTTTACCCTGGCATTACTCAAATAGTGATGGACATCGAATTTTAGTACACGCTGCTTGGCGCGTGCCTAGAATGTTGACTGGTTTTCCAGTCGGATTTCATCAGTCTGCGCCAATCCCAGTATGAGATTGTGCTGTTGTTCGAAGACGCATAACACCAAATAAAACGAATTTTGATGGGAGCTCGTGCCCATGGTGTGATGCTAAAGATCATCTCTTCATAATAGAGCGCTTTAAGCCATCGGGTTTGTTTATAACAGTTGAATCGCACCGTATATTTACGGCGCAATTTGGTTGTTTTAGGGACACGGGTCACGTGACAAACAAAAACTGCACAAACCTGAGCTTAAGTTTTATTCCCGCGTGCAGGTAGACAGAAAAGTATCGTATTTTTGCGTGTGTTCTTACAGACCACGCCAGCAGTCCTTTCGATCACGATGCATGTAAGCCGGCGCCGCTGCCGCTTTCGCAAGCGACTATGTCTATCACCAGGGCAGGGATGGGAAGAGACCGCTGTAATTTGGACGACTCTTGGCTGAGCTTTAGCGCGTCACTCCCGGCTCTGATGGCCAGAAGAGCAGGCCGGCCGGGGGCCTACTCTTGGCTGGGCCGGAGCGCGTCACTCCCGGCTCTGATGGCTAGAAGAGCAGGCCGGCCGGGGGCCTAGTCTTGGCTGGGCCGGAGCGCGTCACGCCCGGCTCTGATGGCCAGAAGAGCAGACCGGCCGGGGGCCTACTCTTGGCTGGGCCGGAGCGCGTCACTCCCGGCTCTGACGGCCAGAAGAGCAGGCCGGCCGGGGGCCTACTCTTGGCTGGGCCGGAGCGCGTCACGCCCGGCTCTGATGGCCAGAAGAGCAGGCCGGCCGGCGCGGTGGCGGCACTGTTTACCGACTGGGCTGGCACCGTGTTGCGTTTGGGGTTGGATGATTATGCCTTCCCGAGCGGAAAGTTTGGGTCGAATTGGCGGCGGCCCCGGCTCAAGGAATCGTCGCGGCAAAATTGACACCAATGGTGGAAGGTTTCCGGCATCGCCAATGGTTCGAATTGCAGATGGATGCCTTATAGTGGTGGTGGTTGGGCACGTCTGATAATCTCCCATCCCATCCCATCCCACCCTACCCCACCCGACCTACTGACTGAGTCCTGTTCGCTGCTTCTAGCGGTGCAGTCGCTACGCTAGCTAGATGAACCGTTTTTTGTTTGTTAGAACACCCCAAAGGTGTTTTATATTTGTTTGTGGTACGTTTGTCAGACCCTCTTTAATATCTGTAGCGGTCACCATAAACAGTTTGGTGATTATAAGGCGATATGTTAGACGAAAAAGTAGCTATAACGCCTCACAGTACGCAAGAACGAGTAGGTTTCTACCGTGACCTGAGCCAATTCCCGATTAATTAATGCAACACGTCATGCATATGCATATATATATATATATATATATATATATATATATATATATATATATATATATATATATATATATATATATATATATGTATGTATGTATGTATACATACACGAATACACCAATAACAGATTCAGTGTATTGCCACTCTTTGAAAATGTAATTGAAAAAGTTATTTTCAAGTCTTTCTTTCCTAAATTGTTATTTTGATGACGGCTCATTGGGATGATGTTGTGCATGACTATGCAAGCTGTCGCAATACGAATCTTCGGTGAATGCGGTCTCCCAGCCTGGCGAGCACGCCCAGACTCGCGAGAAGTCAGTCATTTGGAGAAAGTAGGTGAATGCTGGTGGTTCTTTTCCTTCGTCAAGACTGAGACATTTTATGATGGCGATTGCTGGCCAGTTGTTTGGCTTGGTCCTCTCAGAACAACCCAAATATGACAGGCTTTGCACATCCGCGGGCATGTCTTCGTGCCAGGTGGCGTGCTGGCTTTCTTTGTATGCCGTGAGTCAGCGCCTGGGTATTGGGTAGACCGACCAGAAATGCATGCCAAAATAAAAGCGTTCAGATGAAAAACGACATGTGGACTCTTGGCGTTGTGTACACCGTCAGCTCCAGAGCTGGAGAACGCGCTGATATTACTGTACTCGTGGCCACGCCACTGCTGGCACATCCCAGAGTGCCTACCGACATATCCGAGTGTGGTAAACCCACGTCCGAGTGTGATTAGCAACACGTCCGAGTGTGGATACCGACTGGTCCGAGTGTGGCTACCGACTGGTCCAAGTGTAGCTACCGACTGGTCCGAATGTGGCTACCGACCGGTCCGAATGTGGCTACCGACCGGTCCGAGTGTGGATACCGACTGGTCCGAGTGTGGCTACCGACCGGTCCGAATGTTGCTTCAGACACGTCCGCTCTACTTTCCGGCGGCATGGCTCTGCCTGGTGTTGATCGGCCTCCGGCGACCTTGTTGCACCCCTGGCATTTTGACCTCCACGCTGCCCTTTTCCTGTTGCCTACTCAGCTAGTCGGCCTAAGATCGGTAAACTCCGACTCAGCTAGCCAGGCCAGGAATGGTAAACTCCGACTCAGCTAGCCAGTCCAGGAATGGTAAACTCCGACTCAGCTAGCCAGTCCAGGAATGGTAAGCTCCGACTCAGCTAGCCAGTCCAGGAATGGTAAACTCCGACTCAGCTAATCAGCCTAGGAGTAGGAAATTCCGACTCAGCTCGCCAGCCTAGAAGTAGTCGGCTTCGCTCGAAGTGGGAATTCGTAATCCCAGAGAGCAAACAAAGCACATTTTTTGGAAATATAATATTATATTTGAACACAGCTTGGCGCCGTGAGTATTTTTAAAGGCTACGCTATCCATTGGTATGCCATTTCTCAAAAGTAGATGAGGGTGGAAAATGAGCAATGCGCTTCTAACTTCGAAAGATGAGAAGTACGTGCCCTCTTCTCTCCGAGATCCGGTAGTGTCCGCTTCCCGACGATGCGTGTTTCACGGCAGTTGTAGGCATCTGCCGACGGGATGGAGTTATGGCTTCACGACGATCAGCACTCGGTTGTTTTACCCTTGGTTGTTCTACAACACGTTCGGCTGTGCAGATAATGTCGCATCGCTACTCTCCCTCGCCGAATGGTTGCGCCGAAGCTGAAGTCCCGGCCAGCTGTCGGGCGGCGAGCAATACCCGAGAACGCCCGCCGCCCTGCTTATCTTGGTGGTCACCACTGGAAGCGTCACCAGCTTAGCATAAGCTGACTTGAAAAACTACGAAGCTAACGACCTTGGCATGAACGCTTGTCAACAAACCTGTCAATGGCTTTATAGTTCTCAAATCGCCGCGCTCCCAGAGCTGCCTGCCTGCCTAACATTCACATGTGAATGCTCCGTAACGGGAATGCACTAGAACAGTTACTCTGGCTCCCCGAAGAACATCGGTTTTCTGCCGTGTTGTCCTCATGCCCTCATTTTATCATATTTCTAACTGTTTCCAGCCCCCTCCCCCACATCCTTGCACTAAAAACATTCCTTGCTGATCAATAGCATGAGGTTGCTGATTACCTTGGATACCGTGAATGAGAAGTAGACAACTTGGGAGGTGTGGAGTGGCATGTGTGTCCTGTTCAGCTTGACGATCGATGCGGTTTATACTTGTACAATGTACATATCAAACGACACTGCCAGTAAAACACCTGAAGCATACTGCGCCGCTGAACACGAAGTTAACAGCATCCTGCCGAAATTTGGCGTTGTGACTGTTCGTCTTCACCACTAAGGTGCTTGTTCAAAGTATTTGGACAGAAAATTTAACAAAGTGCACTGGTTCCAAATCGTTTACTCCAAGCTGATTTATCGGGAAATGTTAATTAACAAACCAGTCCGCCCCTGGCATTCCAGTATTGTGTGTCCCGTTCCATTCCAAAGTAATTTCCTTCATCGTCAGTATGGATGTATTATAACAGGTAATTTAATTCCAAATTACTAGCAAAGCAGTACATAACTTTTATATATTTAATAAAAACTACGGAGAACGCACGCACTACACCAAGTGTGAAAATCAGCATGGGCATTGAATAGCTCAAGTATAAGAAAACTATCTTATGGGAAGATGAAGGATTCAGAAAAACTACGAAACCAAGCGCGCAATTTATTCGTACCAAGCGCATAATATATTGGTACGATATTCACATTACAGGCATGTGTGCTTGGCTGGCTGCCGATCCATATCATGCTTCGGTATGGATCCCTGGAGAAGAAATGTCTGTGATGCACCTATTGTCGTTGCCGAGTCGGTGCGTTTGCCACTGTCATCTGGAAATGGTTATTTCCTCACCGTATTGCAGCGTACCTCCGTTAATGAAATTTGATCATGACTGGTCTCACAGTATTGACCCATGACATGGTATGGAAGATGCCCAGTTTATTACCCCATTCATCATGACTGCTCTGGAGTATTGCATATCACCGCTTCGTGCTCCTTTCAAGCCAAAAAACAATCCCAATTCCCCATGATGTGGCCTGCTAGTACGGTCTGTTTAGGCAGTTGACCGGCGACACGCTCTCTTCGCCTCTGACAGGGGCTGCATGTGTACCTATGGGATCCATGACTGTGATACCACCTTCGATATTTTATCAGTGACTGTTCGGCGTCGGCACCCCCTCTGAGCTACGATCAAGGGCCGTCTGCTGTCTGCTGTCGACACTGGTGTCCCGCTCTGAGTCCTGATCCGACTGCCTAATGTTGACACCCCCTCTGAGCTACGATCAAGGGCCGTCTGCTGTCTGCTGTCGACACTGGTGTCCCCCTCTGAGTCCTGATCCGACTGCCTAATGTTGACACCCCCTCTGAGCTCTTATCATCAACTGTCTAGTGTCAATACTCTCCGACCTTTGATCAATGACTGTCTAGTGTTGATACTCTCTCTGGGTGTCCGGATCATCGGTCGTGTAGCGGTGACACCCACCAGCAGCGTATCTAGGATCTTCGTATGGGGAGGAGACAAACGGATTTGGAAGGGCCAACCTGCCTGCATTTCGTAAAACCCACCGAATTTCTACCACTATTTTTTCAAAGGGCCCATTTTAATTTTTAATTAGAACAATTAGTGACAACTTATTTTTATCTGAAGCGGAGCGGGCCCAACCTACCACATGGTTCCTAGTTTGCCTAATTTCAACCATTTCTCCCCGGCTCAATGTGTTTTTCCTTTGGTGTCCATTAATAAGTCAGCTCACTGCTCAAATTCCACCTGTACAAATCGCTTCAAAATGTAAAATTTCCAATTTCACGCCTTTCAGTCTATAACGCCCTGTCGTGACCACATGAACGTTCGTGCACATCTACACTCGCATTGCGCATTCTTCGCATTTGCCCTACGTCGTGCACTTCTGCCGTTCCTGCGGTTTCTGGTAGGCCCCTTACGTTTTCCTAATCGCCGACAAAATGTTGGTCGAAAATGATACTAAATAATGGTAACATATAAATACCACATAAATACATAAATACATACCACATAAAATATGGTACTATATTTTACGTCATGGAATGTTTCGTTGGGTTGGCTGGAAAATTGGATGAATTCAATTAAAATAGTATTTACTTCTCACACTGTCTGCTGGAGTCACACTGTCTCACACTGTCTGCTGGAGTCGCACTGTCTCACACTGTCTGCTGGAGTCGCACTGTCTCACACTGTCTGCTGGAGTCGCACTGTCTCACACTGTCTGCTGGAGTCGCACTGTCTCACACTGTCTGCTGGAGTCGCACTGTCTCACACTGTCTGCTGGAGTCGCACTGTCTCACACTGTCTGCTGGAGTCGCACTGTCTCACACTGTCTGCTGGAGTCGCACTGTCTCACACTGTCTGCTGGAGTCGCACTGTCTCACACTGTCTGCTGGAGTCGCACTGTCTCACACTGTCTGCTGGAGTCGCACTGTCTCACACTGTCTGCTGGAGTCGCACTGTCTCACACTGTCTGCTGGAGTCGCACTGTCTCACACTGTCTCACACTGTCTGCTGGAGTCGCACTGTCTCACACTGTCTGCTGGAGTCACACTGTCTCACACTGTCTGCTGGAGTCGCACTGTCTCACACTGTCTGCTGGAGTCGCACTGTCTCACACTGTCTGCTGGAGTCGCACTGTCTCACACTGTCTGCTGGAGTCACACTGTCTCACACTGTCTGCTGGAGTCGCACTGTCTCACACTGTCTGCTGGAGTCGCACTGTCTCACACTGTCTGCTGGAGTCACACTGTCTCACACTGTCTGCTGGAGTCACACTGTCTCACACTGTCTGCTGGAGTCGCACTGTCTCACACTGTCTGCTGGAGTCGCACTGTCTCACACTGTCTGCTGGAGTCGCACTGTCTCACACTGTCTGCTGGAGTCGCACTGTCTCACACTGTCTGCTGGAGTCACACTGTCTCACACTGTCTGCTGGAGTCACACTGTCTCACACTGTCTGCTGGAGTCGCACTGTCTCACACTGTCTGCTGGAGTCACACTGTCTCACACTGTCTGCTGGAGTCGCACTGTCTCACACTGTCTGCTGGAGTCACACTGTCTCACACTGTCTGCTGGAGTCGCACTGTCTCACACTGTCTGCTGGAGTCACACTGTCTCACACTGTCTGCTGGAGTCGCACTGTCTCACACTGTCTGCTGGAGTCACACTGTCTCACACTGTCTGCTGGAGTCGCACTGTCTCACACTGTCTGCTGGAGTCACACTGTCTCACACTGTCTGCTGGAGTCGCACTGTCTGCTGGAGTCACACTGTCTCACACTGTCTGCTGGAGTCGCACTGTCTCACACTGTCTGCTGGAGTCACACTGTCTCACACTGTCTGCTGGAGTCACACTGTCTCACACTGTCTGCTGGAGTCGCACTGTCTCACACTGTCTGCTGGAGTCGCACTGTCTCACACTGTCTGCTGGAGTCGCACTGTCTCACACTGTCTGCTGGAGTCGCACTGTCTCACACTGTCTGCTGGAGTCACACTGTCTCACACTGTCTGCTGGAGTCGCACTGTCTCACACTGTCTGCTGGAGTCACACTGTCTCACACTGTCTGCTGGAGTCGCACTGTCTCACACTGTCTGCTGGAGTCACACTGTCTCACACTGTCTGCTGGAGTCGCACTGTCTCACACTGTCTGCTGGAGTCGCACACTGTCTCACACTGTCTGCTGGAGTCGCACTGTCTCACACTGTCTGCTGGAGTCACACTGTCTCACACTGTCTGCTGGAGTCGCACTGTCTCACACTGTCTGCTGGAGTCACACTGTCTCACACTGTCTCACACTGTCTGCTGGAGTCGCACTGTCTCACACTGTCTGCTGGAGTCGCACTGTCTCACACTGTCTCACACTGTCTGCTGGAGTCGCACTGTCTCACACTGTCTCACACTGTCTGCTGGAGTCCTGTTCACACTGTCTCACACTGTCTGCTGGGCCTGTCTCACACTGTCTCACACTGTCTGCTGGAGTCACACTGTCTCACACTGTCCGCTGGAGTCGCACTGTCTCACACTGTCTGCTGGAGTCGCACTGTCTCACACTGTCTGCTGGAGTCGCACTGTCTCACACTGTCTGCTGGAGTCGCACTGTCTCACACTGTCTGCTGGAGTCGCACTGTCTCACACTGTCTGCTGGAGTCGCACTGTCTCACACTGTCTGCTGGAGTCGCACTGTCTCACACTGTCTGCTGGAGTCGCACTGTCTCACACTGTCTCACACTGTCTGCTGGAGTCGCACTGTCTCACACTGTCTGCTGGAGTCGCACTGTCTCACACTGTCTCACACTGTCTCACACTGTCTGCTGGAGTCGCACTGTCTCACACTGTCTCACACTGTCTCACACTGTCTGCTGGAGTCGCACTGTCTCACACTGTCTCACACTGTCTGCTGGAGTCGCACTGTCTCACACTGTCTGCTGGAGTCACACTGTCTCACACTGTCTGCTGGAGTCGCACTGTCTCACACTGTCTCACACTGTCTGCTGGAGTCGCACTGTCTCACACTGTCTGCTGGAGTCACACTGTCTCACACTGTCTGCTGGAGTCGCACTGTCTCACACTGTCTCACACTGTCTGCTGGAGTCGCACTGTCTCACACTGTCTCACACTGTCTGCTACACTGTCTGCTGTCTCACACTGTCTCACACTGTCTGCTGGAGTCACACTGTCTCACACTGTCTGCTGGAGTCGCACTGTCTCACACTGTCTGCTGGAGTCGCACTGTCTCACACTGTCTGCTGGAGTCGCACTGTCTCACACTGTCTGCTGGAGTCGCACTGTCTCACACTGTCTGCTGGAGTCGCACTGTCTCACACTGTCTGCTGGAGTCGCACTGTCTCACACTGTCTGCTGGAGTCTCACTGTCTCGCACTGTCTCACACTGTCTCACACTGTCTGCTGGAGTCGCACTGTCTCACACTGTCTCACACTGTCTCACACTGTCTGCTGGAGTCGCACTGTCTCACACTGTCTGCTGGAGTCGCACTGTCTCACACTGTCTGCTGGAGTCGCACTGTCTCACACTGTCTGCTGGAGTCGCACTGTCTCACACTGTCTGCTGGAGTCGCACTGTCTCACACTGTCTGCTGGAGTCGCACTGTCTCACACTGTCTGCTGGAGTCGCACTGTCTCACACTGTCTGCTGGAGTCGCACTGTCTCACACTGTCTGCTGGAGTCGCACTGTCTCACACTGTCTGCTGGAGTCGCACTGTCTCACACTGTCTGCTGGAGTCGCACTGTCTCACACTGTCTCACACTGTCTCACACTGTCTCACACTGTCTGCTGGAGTCGCACTGTCTCACACTGTCTGCTGGAGTCGCACTGTCTCACACTGTCTGCTGGAGTCGCACTGTCTCCACACTGTCTGCTGGAGTCGCACTGTCTCACACTGTCTCACACTGTCTCACACTGTCTGCTGGAGTCGCACTGTCTCACACTGTCTGCTGGAGTCGCACTGTCTCACACTGTCTGCTGGAGTCGCACTGTCTCACACTGTCTGCTGGAGTCGCACTGTCTCACACTGTCTGCTGGAGTCGCACTGTCTCACACTGTCTCACACTGTCTCACACTGTCTCACACTGTCTGCTGGAGTCACTGTCTCACACTGTCTGCTGGAGTCGCACTGTCTCACACTGTCTCACACTGTCTGCTGGAGTCGCACTGTCTCACACTGTCTGCTGGAGTCGCACTGTCTCACACTGTCTGCTGGAGTCGCACTGTCTCACACTGTCTGCTGGAGTCGCACTGTCTCACACTGTCTGCTGGAGTCGCACTGTCTCACACTGTCTCTCACTGTCTGTCGCACTGTCTCACACTGTCTGCTGGAGTCGCACTGTCTCACACTGTCTGCTGGAGTCGCACTGTCTCACACTGTCTCCTGTCTCACACTGTCTGGAGTCGCACTGTCTCACACTGTCTGCTGGAGTCGCACTGTCTCACACTGTCTCTGTCTCACACTGTCTGCTGGAGTCGCACTGTCTCACACTGTCTGCTGGAGTCGCACTGTCTCACACTGTCTGACTGTCTCACACTGTCTCACACTGTCTCACACTGTCTCACTGTCTCACACTGTCTGCTGGAGTCGCACTGTCTCACACTGTCTGCAGTCCACTGTCTCACACTGTCTGCTGGAGTCGCACTGTCTCACACTGTCTGCTGGAGTCGCACTGTCTCACACTGTCTGCTGGAGTCGCACTGTCTCACACTGTCTGCTGGGGCACTGTCTCACACTGTCTCACACTGTCTCACACTGTCTGCTGGAGTCGCACTGTCTCACACTGTCTGCTGGAGTCGCACTGTCTCACACTGTCTGCTGGAGTCGCACTGTCTCACACTGTCTGCTGGAGTCGCACTGTCTCACACTGTCTCACACTGTACTTCTGCTGGAGTCACACTGTCTCACACTGTCTGCTGGAGTCGCACTGTCTCACACTGTCTCACACTGTCTGCTGGAGTCACACTGTCTCACACTGTCTGCTGGAGTCGCACTGTCTCACACTGTCTGCTGGAGTCGCACTGTCTCACACTGTCTGCTGGAGTCGCACTGTCTCACACTGTCTGCTGGAGTCGCACTGTCTCACACTGTCTGCTGGAGTCACACTGTCTCACACTGTCTGCTGGAGTCGCACTGTCTCACACTGTCTGCTGGAGTCGCACTGTCTCACACTGTCTGCTGGAGTCGCACTGTCTCACACTGTCTCACACTGTCTCACACTGTCTCACACTGTCTGCTGGAGTCGCACTGTCTCACACTGTCTGCTGGAGTCGCACTGTCTCACACTGTCTGCTGGAGTCGCACTGTCTCACACTGTCTGCTGGAGTCGCACTGTCTCACACTGTCTCACACTGTCTGCTGGAGTCACACTGTCTCACACTGTCTGCTGGAGTCGCACTGTCTCACACTGTCTCACACTGTCTGCTGGAGTCACACTGTCTCACACTGTCTGCTGGAGTCGCACTGTCTCACACTGTCTGCTGGAGTCGCACTGTCTCACACTGTCTGCTGGAGTCGCACTGTCTCACACTGTCTCACACTGTCTCACACTGTCTCACACTGTCTGCTGGAGTCGCACTGTCTCACACTGTCTCACACTGTCTGCTGGAGTCGCACTGTCTCACACTGTCTCACACTGTCTCACACTGTCTGCTGGAGTCGCACTGTCTCACACTGTCTCACACTGTCTCACACTGTCTCACACTGTCTGCTGGAGTCACACTGTCTCACACTGTCTGCTGGAGTCGCACTGTCTCACACTGTCTGCTGGAGTCGCACTGTCTCACACTGTCTGCTGGAGTCGCACTGTCTCACACTGTCTCACACTGTCTGCTGGAGTCACACTGTCTCACACTGTCTGCTGGAGTCGCACTGTCTCACACTGTCTGCTGGAGTCGCACTGTCTCACACTGTCTGCTGGAGTCGCACTGTCTCACACTGTCTCACACTGTCTGCTGGAGTCACACTGTCTCACACTGTCTGCTGGAGTCGCACTGTCTCACACTGTCTGCTGGAGTCGCACTGTCTCACACTGTCTGCTGGAGTCGCACTGTCTCACACTGTCTCACACTGTCTGCTGGAGTCACACTGTCTCACACTGTCTCACACTGTCTCACACTGTCTGCTGGAGTCACACTGTCTCACACTGTCTGCTGGAGTCGCACTGTCTCACACTGTCTGCTGGAGTCGCACTGTCTCACACTGTCTCACACTGTCTGCTGGAGTCACACTGTCTCACACTGTCTCACACTGTCTCACACTGTCTGCTGGAGTCGCACTGTCTCACACTGTCTCACACTGTCTGCTGGAGTCACACTGTCTCACACTGTCTGCTGGAGTCGCACTGTCTCACACTGTCTGCTGGAGTCGCACTGTCTCACACTGTCTGCTGGAGTCGCACTGTCTCACACTGTCTGCTGGAGTCACACTGTCTCACACTGTCTCACACTGTCTCACACTGTCTCACACTGTCTGCTGGAGTCACACTGTCTCACACTGTCTGCTGGAGTCGCACTGTCTCACACTGTCTGCTGGAGTCGCACTGTCTCACACTGTCTCACACTGTCTGCTGGAGTCACACTGTCTCACACTGTCTGCTGGAGTCACACTGTCTCACACTGTCTGCTGGAGTCGCACTGTCTCACACTGTCTGCTGGAGTCCGGAATCCGGGTATCCCTCTGAGCTTTCATGTACCTCATCTTGTTGTTTAAATATGCTGCCAAACTGGCTACCGAACAAACTGGTTCGGTGTTCTTTTATATTTTATTATTATTTAGGGCCCCATATTTTAGGGCTAAGGCGCGTTCTTGAGACCTCGTCCATTTTTATGGTTTTGCCGTTTTTTTTGTGGATCCACGATGTTTTTTTTTGGGGGGGGACTGGCGAGTTTTCGAAGGCCCCGAAGTTTTGTTTAGTGTCCCGGTGCGTTCATTTTAGGACGATATCGCTTTGGCGAGTCCCGGTATGTTTTCACCCCCCCCCCATGGCGGCTATGCGGGCTCGGAGTGCTTTATGGTCCTCTGGTATGTTTTTTTCTGGGTTCCGGTCTGATTTTTCCGGACACCGACGCCAGTTTTCTAGGCCGGACGCGATGAGTCGCAGCTTGAATTTTTCTGAGCCAAGGTCGCTTCTCGGTGTTATTTTTTTCGGGCCTCGGCGCGTTTTGCGGCGTCCTGCGCGATTTTCGGTGCTATGACCCGATTTCTGGGACCTCGGGCCCGAGTTTTTGGGACTCTGGAACGATTTTTTTTTCGGAGTCTGCTTAATCTTTCGAGATCCCGGCTTGATTTTCTTCCGGTCCCGGTGCGAATTTTGTAACCCGACGCGATTTTCTGGGCCTGAGCGTAATTTTCCCCGAGTCCCGCGCGATTCTTTGTGGCTCACCACCTCTCAGTGGGGAGAGGTCGCTCCTTGTGCCCCCTTTGGTACGCCACTGACACCCAATCTGAACCATGATTACCGGCTATCTAGTGTCTATACCCATCCTGAACCCTGATCGACTGTTGACACCCCCTTTGAGCTCTGATAATGGGGCGTGTAGTGTTACGACTCCCTCCGAGCTTTGATCAGTGTTTGTATGGCGTTTACACCGTCTCTGAGCGCCCTTCAGTGACTATCTGTTGTTGACCCCCTCACCAAGCCTCCATTAGTGACTGTTTGGTGTTGACCCCCTTACTAAGCCTCCATTAGTGACTGTTTGGTGTTTATTCCCCATTCGAGCCCTGCCCAGTGTAGGGCACATCGCTTAAACCAAAATCAATTTCTGAGGTCGCGATGGGTGTTGTGCTGTGTAAAATATAATTTTAAGACCACTTTGTCTTGCTCACTCTTTCGATAAGCTGGGTGAGGAAGATGCCGCTGAAGTTCAGCTTATGGGTCCTGGACCTCACACTGAGATTACCATACTCGCTCTCTCCTTGATCTTCAGGATCCATCCCACGACAAGCTTTCTGTCTCTGGCATCAATACTGGTCAGGAGGGAGAAGAAGAGGTGGTCTCTGAGTGGTCGTATCAGGCAGCAGTTATGATGTAGAATCAGGCTGCAGTTCTGATGTAGAATCAGGCTGCAGTTCTGCAGTTCTGATGCAGTCATAATGTCACAGGATGGGGCACTGCATGTGTGCCAGTTCAGGTGTTAACTTGCTCTCCCTGACAGCCTTGACCAGCAGGTATCGATTGGTTGGTTGGTTATTGGTTTTACGACACGTCGACCGTTGAGTCATGTAGCGTCGCCAATCTCTCACGCCGATTGGTCGCGGGCGAAGAGTAGCGACAGGTGAGACTCGAACCCACAACCTTTCGATTGTGAGACGAGCATCTTACCCCTAGACCACTCGTCCCCTACCACCAGCAGGTATCAGGCCATGGCATGAGTGGATATGTTGGCCATCACATCCTGCGGGAAGGAGGGCCATCATTCACAGGCCATCACTCCTCTCTCCCGGCAGGATTTTCTCAGTCGACCTCCATCTGGTGCACAGAGGACAGGAATTTTTTAACTGGCCCAGTTACCCCGTTTACATCATCAGGTGAACCGTTTTTTGCGCTTCTGACGCACCTGCTTCGAGCAAGGGCGCATACAGGCACTAGGAATCATCAATGATCCACGTAGTTAGAGGTTGTTGGGCAGAAATATAGGGAATCTTTGAATTTGAAGGATTCACGTTGCCGATGACACGTTGTCGATCACAACATAGACCTTTCTTCTTCGTGAATCCAATGGTGATTGTTTTCAGACAATGTTCTATAGTATAGGTTCCAGGCTATGTAATTGTGCATTGTTCCAGACTGTGCGATAGTAAAATAAACAGGGTAAATCAGGTTCACTACGCAATCCAAGAGATAAATCAGCAAAACCCAAACGCTTTCACAAATCCGCAAGTTAGAACACTCCGCCAAATAGCAAAATTAACGGGTGGGGCACGCACTAATAACGTCATGTCTCAGCGCCGCTTTCAGCTGTTACGTGTCTGATTTTGGTGTTTCATAACTAGGCCTGCAATTACATTTAAAAACAAGCCGTTTATTTTTTCATAATTACCCTAAATGTACTCAAATGTTAGCAGAGAATAGCTTCAAGAAGCGTCATGACCCTTGCAGCCGTACCGTTATTTGTTAATGGTTGGCGCTAATCGCAAAATTCCACTTACCGAAGCGTAAATTTGAGGCTAAATTGGTAAATTGGTAAATTAAGCTTTTCGTATGTTTTACGACGCAAAAGCCGGTTTACAAGAGCATTATTTTCGCAAGTTTTCCTAATCGCATCGTATTCGGAAGTTTTGCTGCTCATGTAAACGGGGTAAGTGAAACCATCCTTAGATGTGGTGGGGACATCACGTTGTTCTGTGAGGTGACGTAGAGGCAGTTCATTTGTGTGTAACATGCGCACAGCTCAGTGGCACCTGTGACCGAGCTTCTCGGAAGGTGCGTTAGGCCCCCATTTCCACCCAGTGTTCCCATTGTAATTGTCTCCTCCCAGCACAATTTACGGTTCAATGGCACCGTAGCTTGTCAGAATTTCATGAAGACCCTCCGCAACCATTTTGGCTGGTTTATCATCGTAAATTACTGGTTCCGTAGTGTGCAACTAAGATACTTGTCGCTAGAATCCCAGGTCACAGAAACATGCTCCTCGGTGATCATCTTGAGATGTTGCCTGTGAAATCTGGTATCATGATCCGTCTTGTCCTTCCTCCCATCAAAGTAGATTGACTGGATCCCGTCTCCTGCTGCACCATTCTCTCATCCTCGTCCTGGACATCACTCATGGCTGACCGCCAGGCTCTGCGGATTTTGCTGGGGTCCCTGGTTAGAATTGAGAGTGCTAGTTCTTTGGCAATATGTCCCTTCGTGCAATTTTCCTTAGCAAATTTCTTCCAGCAAAACCTACTCGTGCAGCCATACTATTGAGGTACGAGGTTCGATTCCCCACGGCGCCCGCCCTTCTTCCTGCCAAGGTGAGAGGCAGGCGGCGCCATATGGCCTCAGCTGCTGAGTACGTCGTAAAGTCACAACCACCACCACCACCACCACCACAGCAATACTCTTCTACTGATCGCGTCACCTTGATGGGCACCTCAGATGCAGGAACTCTTCCCCTGCACCAACAAAGCATGCCAGCTTGCTGCCACAGCTATGCCTGGTCTTTGGCTTGGACTTGGAAGTTGTCATTTCTAACAAAATCAATTAACAGCAACTTAAAATTCATAAAAGAAGTAAACAATCCAGCTATAATAACCTTATTTACCCATGATGCAAATATTCCATATACACCGAATTAATTGTGCAAATTTAGGATATTAAGCGGCTTCCAACCAAAACAGTGACCAAGTAAAGTTGCGACCTTAAAAGGGCTTTTTAAAAAAAAAAAAAAAAAAAAAATAAAAGGAAATTACCCACCAAAAAAAAAAAAAATTTAATATAAAAAAAATAAAGTGCAATGTTACATAGAAGAACACTCGTCCCGAGCTACATTTTGTTCCATGCTTCTCCCTGCGGACGCTGTGCCCTACTGTGCAGTGGCTGTGTAATGTTTATAGCACCTCCGAGCTGAAATCAGCGACTGGCGTTGACACCGTCTCTGAGCCCTGATCAGTGACTGTCTGGTGTTTACATCCTTCTGAGCCATGATCAATGACTGTCTAGAGTTGATGCTTCCTCTGAGCCCTGATGAGTGTCAGGCCTCAGATGGGGTGTCGATTCCAGGCAGTCACTGATCAGAGCTGAGAGTGGGTGTCGACACTAGTTATCTGCAAATATAAAGCCCGCTGATATAGGACAAAACATCCGGCTGTGTATTACCTGTCGGTGCCGTGTATTGTCGCGTTGTTGCGTCGCTCCCCACCCCGGGGCTTACGTGCGGCGTGCGGCACAATGTGCCGATGGCCCATGGATAGCAGCCGTGGCAGCCGTGGGTGTGATGGCTCTGTCGGGGCAGCCATGGGTGTGATGACTGTCGGGGCAGCCATGGATGTGATGGCTCTGCCGTGGCAGCCGTGGGTGTGATGGCTCTGCCGTGGCAGCCATGGATGTGATGGCTCTGTCGGGGCAGCCATTTGTGTGATGGCTCTGTCGGGGCAGCCATGGGTGTGATGACTGTCGGGGCAGCCATGGGTGTGATGGCTCTGTCGGGGCAGCCATGTGTGTGTAATGGCTCTGTCGGGGCAGCCATGGATGTGATGGCTCTGTCGGGGCAGCCATGTGTGTGTGATAGCTCTGTCGGGGCAGCCATGGATGTGATGGCTCTGTCGGGGCAGCCATGGATGTGATGGCTCTGTCGGGGCAGCCATGTGTGTGTAATGGCTCTGTCGGGGCAGCCATGGATGTGATGGCTCTGCCGGGGCAGCCATGGATGTGATGGCTCTGTCGGGGCAGCCATGGATGTGATGGCTCTGCCGGGGCAGCCATGGATGTGATGGCTCTGTCGGGGCAGCCATGGATGTGATGGCTCTGCCGGGGCAGCCATGGATGTGATGGCTCTGTCGGGGCAGCCATGTGTGTGTGATGGCTCTGTCGGGGCAGCCATGTGTGTGATGGCTCTGTCGGGGCAGCCATTTGTGTGATGGCTCTGTCGGGGCAGCCATGGATGTGATGGCTCTGTCGGGGCAGCCATGGATGTGATGGCTCTGCCGGGGCAGCCATGGGTGTGATGGCTCTGCCGGGGCAGCCATGGGTGTGATGGCTCTGTCGGGGCAGCCATGGGTGTGATGACTGTCGGGGCAGCCAGCGTGATGGCTCTTTCGGGGTAGGTATTTGTGTGATGGCTCTGCCGGGGCAGCCATTTGTGTGATGGCTCTGCCGGGGCAGCCGTGGGTGTGATGACAGTCGGGGCAGCCAGAAGGGTGATGGCTCTGTCAAGACAGCCGTGGGTGTGATGGCTATGTCGGGGCAGCCATGGGTGTGATGGCTATGTCGGGGCAGCCATGGGTGTGATGGCTATGTCGGGGCAGCCATGGGTGTGATGGCTATGTCGGGGCAGCCATGGGTGTGATGGCTATGTCGGGGCAGCCATGGGTGTGATGGCTATGTCGGGGCAGCCATGGGTGTGATGGCTCTGTCGGGGCAGCCATGGGTGTGATGGCTCTGCTGGGGCAGCCATTTGTGTGATGGCTCTGTCGGGGCAGCCGTGGGTGTGATGACTGTCGGGGCAGCCAGTGTGATGGCTCTGTCGGGGCAGCCAGTGTGATGGCTCTTTCGGGGCAGGTATTTGTGTGATGGCTCTGCCGGGGCAGCCGTGGGTGTGATGATTGTCTGGGCAGCCGTGGGTGTGATGGCTATGTTTGAGGCAGCTGTGAGTGTGATGACAGTCGGGGCAGTCTGGAGTGTGATGGTCCTGTCGGAGTTACCGTCGACCATCGGCCGTACAGATGGCGGTGACGGTCAGCCCAGCCCGCCTGTCCGCCCATGCGGTGGACGTTAATCTGAAGCGGCCCGGTGCTGTCCGAAATGGAGTGGCGGCTGCGCGGATGGAAATGTCTCTGATGCAATACTGGCGACTCCTTGGCCATGACGAGATGGCAGGTTTCGGTGGTGGAGGGGCGAGGCTGTCAAGCGCAGGTTCCAGGTTCCTGTAGGAGCAGTAGCGATGAGCGAAGGGAGGTAGATGGGCTGCGATTGGAACTCGTCGTTGACGTGGTTGCATACATCATCGCTGCTTTTTCTTGGTGTATCCCTGCTTGTGGTATCCCTGTTGTAAATGCGGGGCAACAAAGTCTGAATGCATCATTTTATGAACAGTGCGCGCTGACGGGTGCCATTGATATCAAATGTTTAGCAATCAGCATGCAAGATGAATCATGTTTTGCATGAGAGGTTACAAATCTTCGAACGAGGGGTCGAAGACCTCGAGTCACTATTGCTCGCTGCTTTGTGAACGGAAGCACTTCTTCTAGTCACGTGACACCCATGAAATAATGAAAAATGTCATTCTAAATTAGTGCAGGCACCATATAACATGAAATCACGCCCGGGCAATGGAATCACGCCCGGGGTAATTAGAATATGGGTGAATATCTAGGATGGTGTTACTCACTGGGGGTCCCAGCGGTGTACATTCGGGCCATATACCGCTCGAATATATTCATTTTAAACACGTTTTGGTGACATTTAAGCCGTTTTCTCAAATTTTCGACGCTTTTCATCAGGAACATGTTGTTTTAACAGCATACTTGGGATCCACACTGTGGAATTCCCAGGAGTTTTCTTTTTATAGATGTGATTTCTGTTTCCCTGAACATTTGCCCTCCCCATCCCAACCTGCGAGCTAGATCCGCCAATGCAATAATTTATGGAGATTATTAGTTATTTGAGGGTTGGTATATATTATTATTTGAAGACTGGATCATCGTCCCGCACATGTTCGTTCTTTTGCCTTTGGGGACGCCATGTAAGGCATCTCCGTGGGCTTGTGTAAACGTCATCATGGCAACTGGACGATATGCCTTCTGGTAATCTGGATAGATGTGACCCCATTTCGGGTTTTTGATTCAACTGGTGTCTGATTCCATGTCGTTGAGACAACCAGTTAAAATATCGCCAAGGTTCAGGAAATGCAGGAAACGTGACGAATTACAAGAGTTAGGAAGGGCAGCATCCACGAACACTGATGCTTTTCTTGTCGTCTGATGCCAAAAATATAACCAGTTTGCGTCGAACCACGCTTTGGTTGCAGATTTGCGATTTAATTGTCGTTTGCTCCTCCCATTACATGCACCTCTTGGTCGATTACTTACTAATTACCAATTTGTGCAACGCTAGGAGCGTGCTTTTGCCAGCACACTTCAGGGCACCGAGGAAAAAGTGACTCACGATAGCGTGTGTTTGAGGCGTTATCAGAAAAAAAAGTTTCCTTAAATTGGTGTCTTCCAGATCACAAATGAATTGTTTGTTGGTGCCTTGCAGAGCATAGGTGGATCGTTAATTGTCCTGGCGTGTGTTTATGTCAAGTCGCTCACACATATCAGCTTCATAAATCAGACCAGCGGCAAATTGGTGCAGTTTGGTCCGAGTGGTTGCGCGGCCGTGTCATAACGTCCTCGGAGCTCCACCAACTGAGTTACGGCCGTGAAGCTGTGTACCAGACTGGGGCGCGACGGCGCGGAAGCGTGGAAGCCGTCGTGTCCGGCTGAGGCTCGTCCGGAGCTCGGCTTCCACCGGTCGCCTCTTGCCCGCTACGTTGTCAGGCTGTCGTCCCGTCGGCGGTCGGTACCGACACGGTCCCGGTGGTGGCCGGGCCGTCGCCTCTCGCCCGCCACGATGTCAGGCTGTCGTCCCGTCGGCGGTCGGTACCGACACGGTCCCGGTGGCCGGGCCGTCGCCTCTCGCCCGCCACGGTGTCAGGCTGTCGTCCCGTCGGCGGTCGGTACCGACACGGTCTCGGTGGCCGGGCCGTCGCCTCTCGCCCGCCACGGTGTCAGGCTGTCGTCCCGTCGGCGGTCGGTACCGACACGGTCCCGGTGGTGGCCGGGCCGTCGCCTCTCGCCCGCCACGGTGTCAGGCTGTCGTCCCGTCGGCGGTCGGTACTGACACGGTCCCGGTGGCCGGGCCGTCGCCTCTCGCCCGCCACGGTGTCAGGCTGTCGTCCCGTCGGCGGTCGGTACCGACACGGTCTCGGTGGCCGGGCCGTCGCCTCTCGCCCGCCACGGTGTCAGGCTGTCGTCCCGTCGGCGGTCGGTACTGACACGGTCCCGGTGGTGGCCGGGCCGTCGCCTCTCGCCCGCCACGGTGTCAGGCTGTCGTCCCGTCGGCGGTCGGTACCGACACGGTCCCGGTGGCCGGGCCGTCGCCTCTCGCCCGCCACGGTGTCAGGCTGTCGTCCCGTCGGCGGTCGGTATCGACACGGTCCCAGTGGCCGGGCCGTCGCCTCTCGCCCGCCACGGTGTCAGGCTGTCGTCCCGTCGGCGGTCGGTACCGACACGGTCCCGGTGGCCGGGCCGTCGCCTCTTGCCCGCCACGGTGTCAGGCTGTCGTCCCGTCGGCGGTCGGTACCGACACGGTCCCGGTGGCCGGGCCGTCGCCTCTCGCCCGCCACGATGTCAGGCTGTCGTCCCGTCGGCGGTCGGTACCGACACGGTCCCGGTGGCCGGGCCGTCGCCTCTTGCCCGCCACGGTGTCAGGCTATCGTCCCGTCGGCGGTCGGTACCGACACGGTCCCGGTGGCCGGGCTGTCGCCTCTGGCCCGCCACGGTGTCAGGCTGTCGTCCCGTCGGCGGTCGGTACCGACACGGTCCCGGTAGCCGGGCCGTCGCCTCTGGTCCGCTGCGGTGTCAGGCTGTCGTCCCGTCGGCGGTCGGTACCGACACGGTCCCGGTGGCCGGGCCGTCGCCTCTCGCCCGCCACGGTGTCAGGCTGTCGTCCCGTCGGCGGTCGGTACCGACACGGTCCCGGTGGCCGGGCCGTCGCCTCTCGCCCGCTGCGGTGTCAGGCTGTCGTCCCGTCGGCGGTCGGTACCGACACGGTCCCGGTGGCCGGGCCGTCGCCTCTCTCCCGCCACGATGTCAGGCTGTCGTCCCGTCGGCGGTCGGTACCGACACGGTCCCGGTGGCCGGGCCGTCGCTCTCTCCCGCCACGATGTCAGGCTGTCGTCCCGTCGGCGGTCGGTACCGACACGGTCCCGGTGGCCGGGCCGTCGCCTCTCGCCCGCTGCGGTGTCAGGCTGTCGTCCCGTCGGCGGTCGGTACCGACACGGTCCCGGTGCAATTACCCGACCAACCTCCACCATGACCAACGACGGACCAACCTCCTCCATTACCAACGAAGGACCAACTTCCTCCATTACCAACGAAGGACCAACTTCCTCCATTACCAACGAAGGACCAACTTTGTGTTCCGGCTTCCCGACCGACTTCCTCCATGGCCAGTGAACTTAAACTCTGAACTTGCTCTGGGTTTGACATTGACGCTGAATTCCAACTCGGTGAGCGCGAATGGTCAATTCTGGTCGAAGCGCCCTAAAGCCCAAATAACTAACTAACTAACGAATTCCAACTCGGCGCCAAAAATACCCCAGAATGATCCAACCCCACCAAAGAGGTGCCTTTAGGTCACTCTAGGTCAACTGGCATCCGTGATCATGAAACGGTTAAATGCATGTTGAAATGCATGTGACCTGACATGAAGATGTCTGAAGCGTGCACTAGCGGCCATCGGATCACCCACTGGGAAAATAACTATGAATTGGAGATTAATCTTTGTAATACTCTGAAAGACTGTACCTCTCATGAACGATGACCTGACTTGACTTGGCTCATTGACCTGGATTTGGCTCATTGACCTAGCTTTGGCTCTTTGACCTGACTGGCTCGTTGACCTGACTTTGGCTCATTGACCTTTAGTAATATCAAAATGGATCTGCTATCAAAATATCACCTGATCAACCTATCGCCATGTACATTTTGGACGGATCTCAGGGGTGTCAATGTGACACCCGTCCCCACGCGAACGCGTGCTAGAAGTGTGCCGTAGAAGGTATCCTGGCCGAATGAAAATAGCTGTCGATGAGTATGCCCGTGATAGTGTCCTGTGGCAGTAAGCCGGCCTCTGGCACCGGCCTTGCCTCTGGTACACAATCTACGGTGGTCAGCCAGACGGAAGCGAGGTGGTGGTGGTGGGCCTGCGACGGTCACACACACCAGGCCAGACGCATTAATATTGCCATTAGCAGTCAACAATGTTAATGTTAATGCTAACAGATGGTCTGAAAGACGTCATGAGGCGGGGCTGCCAGGATAGCAGCAACTCTTCAGTTGTGCCACCAAGTCATTCCACTCCGTGACCTTGTTACGTGACCTTGCTGACCTTCCACTCCGTGACCTTGCTGACCTTCCACTCCGTGACCTTACTGACCTTCCACTCCGTGACCTTGCTACGTGACCTTGCTGACCTTCCACTCCGTGATCTTGATACGTGAATCCTTCGGTATGAACAATGTTTATATCAAAGTATTGCGGTGGTTATTTGGTCCCACATTTATTTCCATGCCCTATATGTTTTAAGCGCATCAAATGCCACTGGCATACGCCTGCCGAGTTGACAGACTGCGATGTAATGTACTCGGATTTCACATGCACAAGTGGCGCATGTACCGAGCGGTACAACTTTGTGATGGTGCGGAATGGCTGGCAAGCGAGATGTATCCAATACTCAGTCAATTGGTTAGGTATGAAGGGATGAACTGGGAGTCGTAAAATTTGCGTGTATACCATTTCGCTCTGTGTTACTTGTGCACAAAAGCTACTTCATTTTTACCATTGCATGTACCTCCATGTTGTCGTTTCTGCAATGTAGAGACCTTGCAGCATGTGGTGGCCTTCCAGGGGGGCCATACAAAGCACTGGGATGATACTGGCAGGAGGGTGGATATCGGCGGCCGGTATTCCCAGTATCGTGTTGATGTAATTGATGTCCCAAACCAGCTAGTTGCTTGGGCCCACGCGTCAGTATGTGGGGTGTGTATTCTGGTGGCGGTGAGTCTTCGATGCGGGTCTATCAGCACGTCAGTATGTGCGGTGTGTATTCTGGTGGCGGTGAGGTTTGGATGCGGGTCTATCAGCACGTCAGTATGTGCGGTGTGTATTCTGGTGGCGGTGAGGTTTGGATACGGGTCTATCAGCACGTCAGTATGTGCGGTGTGTATTCTGGTGGCGGTGAGTCTTCGATGCGGGTCTATCAGCACGTCAGTATGTGCGGTGTGTATTCTGGTGGCGGTGTTAGGTTGGTGCGGGTCTATAGCGTAGTATGTGGGTGTGTTTTGGTGGGGTGGGTTTGGATGCGGGTCTATCAGCACGTCAGTATGTGCGGTGTGTATTCTGGTGGCGGTGAGGTTTCGATGCGGGTCTATCAGCACGTCAGTATGTGCGGTGTGTATTCTGGTGGCGGTGAGGTTTGGATGCGGGTCTATCAGCGGAACTGGCGACCGTGCCAGCTGTCGTGGGCTTCACCGGCACCTCTCGGCGACCGTGTTTACCCTGGCAGCGTGTAATCTGAGTCGTGTCGAGAGGCTGGGAGTGGGCCGTAGAGCCGCGACCTGATCGCGTGCTGCCACTCGCCCCTGCTGGACGCTCGTATGGCTGCTACTCGGTCTGGCTTCGACTGAACGCTGCGGGTCCCGGCTAGATGGGTTGCCGACCTCAGTTGGATAGGCTACCGATCTCAGTTTATTTATTGAGTGGTTCTCGACGCACTTTATAAACGATAACTGCTAATGGAGCCGCCCACACTGTTTCGCCAGTGGGCTGCGGGATTGGGAAATGTCCCGAGTGGTGCGAGTGTTGGACCGGGAACCTTTGGTACCCAGAGCTGAAAACTTTAACCACTCGGCCATCCCCGCCCTGCTGCCGATCTCAGTCGGATAGGTTGCCGATCTCAGTCGGATGAGCTGCCGATAAAGATCGGAAAAGCTTGGGATCAGTCGGATGGACTGCTGACATCAGTCGGAAGAGCTAATGTCGATCTCAGTCTGGTAGCCTGCTAATCTCAGTCGAATAGATGCCGTTCTCAGCCAGGAAAGTTGTCGATGTCAGTCAGAAAAGCTGCTGCCGATTTCAGTCTGATAGCCTACTGATATCAGTCGAAAATGCTGCCGTTCTCAGTCAAAAATGCTGTCGATGTCAATCGAAAATGTTGCTGAGCCTAGTCTAAAGCGGCGGCCGGTGTCAGCTCAAATTGTGCAGATGTCGGCTTGTGCTACTATTGACACTTGTCCTGATAGCATCCTGGTAACAGAACTTTCTGCTCGTGGGAGTTCACGGAATTCGATAGTTGTCCTGGCAAGAACATACTGAGGTAAAACTCGAGTGCAAACTAAGAACATATGTCTTGTGCCATATGCCGGAGAATCTCTTATGCATTAGCACGATCATTTGGGGAACGAGTTTGGACCGCTACAAACTATGTTATAGTATCTGGGAAACGATCCAGCTCTGGGACATTTTTAGTTTCCCAAACATAGACTTGCTACGATTTTCAGAAAGGAGGTATTTTATGACATGAAGGTTTAGTTCTTAGCTTCGTGTTTGCTCCGATAACAATGCTTCATGACATTGAACATATGAATATAAATAGATGCATTTTCACTTGCAACTTATATATTTTCATTGATGCAGCCGCTTCACAACTCAAGCGAAGTAGGGCACGCTGGCTGTGAACCCATGCTGAACCCCATCCATTCTTCCATTCCATTTCATTTCATTTCACCGCTAGTTTGTTTTCTCCATTGAAAAAGTGCAGATGACGGATCCTTGTCCAGGCTGGCAATGAGCACATCGCCATTCACCTTGCTGTGCTTTTGTAAACGTTGTATCTAATATTGTCTTTAAATTATTTAGCGCTCTGGCGAGGAACATATCATTTCATCAATATCCTACGATGACCTTTCCTCGATGATTAGAAAAAGCCGTCGAAAGTTACCCCGCTGAGACGTCACGTTATTAGTGCGTGCCCCAACCGTGAGTTTTGCGATTTGGCGGAGTGTTCTAACTTGCGGATTTGTGAAAGCGTTTGGGTTTTGCTGATTTATCTCTTGGATTGCGTAGTGAACCTGATTTACCCTGTTCATTTGACTATCGCACAGTCTGGAACAATGCACCATTGCATAGTCTGGAACATATACTATAGAACATAGTCTGGAAACAATGCACCATTGGATTTACGAAGAAGAAAGGGCTATGTGGTCATCGACAACGTGTCATCGGCTACGTGAATCCTTCGAATTCAAAGATTTCCTATATCTCTGCCCAACAACCTCTAACTATTGATGATACCTTGTGCCTTGTACGCCGTTGCTCGAAGCAGGTGCGTCAGAAGCGCAAAAATGTTCCAAATATTCGGCACTTTTCACCACATCGCGTCAGCCGTCAAATCGTAAAAATCCGATTAGGTGACTGCCTTGCTCTTGTAAACGGGCCGCGCGATCAGAACTTTTGCAAATCGACCGGATCGGAAATTTCCGTTTACGGCTGACCTGCTCATGTAAACGGGGTAATTGATCGAATTCAGCAAGTCGTGGCTCGCAACATAGACAACATTTGTTTCCTCTGGATCCAGGTCCATGTGAATATTCCAGAACATTGGCAAGCATATGGGCTTGCCAATGTCCACTTACTTTAACATGGAATACTCGTTAGACGATTGCAAAGCCATTCTACAGCGCCACATTCGTAAGCATCACCAGAACGTATGGACACAACACAACTTCATACCTCACCACTCTAACCACACATACACCACCAAGCCAACGTTAGGCACATGGAACTCGTCAAGTCAGTTCGACTGCAAAAATGAGGTCATCTTCACCAAGCTTAAAACAGATCGTACATAGGTAGCACAGCCCAAACTAGAAAATGACCAGTTTACAACACTACATTTCCCGGCCTGTAACACCAGGACAGGTCACCTGCGGCACTGCAGGAGCTTTGATACTCAAAGTTAGTTAGTTAGTTATTTGGGCTTAAGGGGTTTGATACTCAAAGACAGCCGATGAAGGCCTGCGAAAAGAAAGATTATCCTTTCGCTTTCCTCGCTGCTGGGTGACCAGTACACTTCTCCATTTACCTTTGTTTATCTCTACTCCACCAGACTGGAGCATGCTGTAGACAGCACTCGGCTGGTGCAACTGCCACGCACTCCATTTCGGCGCAGTCACTTGTGGTAGTGCTGTGAATAGCCATCTGACGGCATCGGATGTACATCAACCGATTTGTCTTGTCACTGGAAATAAACCGGGGTCGCGGTGTCCCGACCAACACGGGACTTACACATGCACTTCATCGTATGAATTACACTTGAACCGTTCTATCGAGGCCTCAGGAGAAGGCGTTCGAGAGCCCTGTGCAGAGAGGAAAATGAAATTATTTCATTATATTCATTGAAATGCAACCCCTTTGAGTGGGGCAGGTAAATCCAGCGACTTAGAAGCGGTGGTGGTAGCTGCCCCTTCCGCAGAAAAATTAGGTCACTAATTATTTTAGTTGAAATAAAAACGGGCCGCTTTGACAAATGCTGGTCGGGGACGAGTGGTCTATGGGTAAGATGCTCGTCTCACAATCGAAAGGTCGTGGTTCGAGTCTCACCTGTCGCTATTCTTCGCCCGCGACCAATCGGCGTGAGAGATTGGCAACGCTACATGACGACGTGTCTTAAAACCAATAACCACCACCACAAATGCTGGTCGAAATTCAGTGACTTTTAAAATGTGGGGGTAGATTGGGCCCCTTTAAATCCGTTTGATCACTCTCTCAGGTTAATATTAGGTGTGCGACTGGCGTTCTGTATGATTATTTCGTCGTGCTCTGAATTGCTAGTGTAGGGTCGTTTTCAGTGAAGGTCGGTAGCTCGACATTTTGTTTTCATTTCTATGGTGCCAATTGTTATTCAATATGATTAATTCCAGCGTGAAGTTATTCCGCAGTATTTAATTGTCCATTACCCCATTTACATGAACAATGAAATTCGTGAATGCTACGCGATTATGAAAACTTACCAAAGTATTCCTCATGCGACAAATTCAATGCTAATGAGGAGATAACAAATATATGCAAAATGCAGCACGGACATTTTCGAAAACGGTAGTAAAACGCACATCAGCAGGCAGGTTTTATGCTGCCCTATCTACCTGTAGCATGGGTTTTTGTAGCCATTCATGTTTATTGCGATTATTGTGGCAAAAGATCGACAGTTGTAGCGTAAAATGACGGCGGTGTTGCAAACAAACCTGAAGTACCCGCGCCTAAATTTTGTAAAAGATAGTAAAATGCACATCAACAGACAGGTATCAAACGTCTCAATCCCCTACAGCATGGGTTCTACAAACGGACATGTGTAGGCAGTAAACTAGTCACTACATCCGGTGATTGGCGCTCCGCGCACGTTTGCCTACTCCGCCAGGCCCAACTCTATTCCGTACTGTGATGCTAAATGGCTGGCGTAAATTGGCATTTCAGTGCTGCTGCGGAGGTATCAGCTTACCGGCTTAACCCGCATTTACGAACTGTGTTAACAAATAGGTTTGCAAATCGGTTTGCTGCGGCTTTGGCTCTCCATTTGGCAGATTGTGTGTGTACCGAGTATTTTTCGAGCGTCAGATACTGATCGAGTGGGTGAGTGGGCGTCAGATACTGATCGAGTGTGTGAGTGGGCGTCAGATACTGATCGAGTGGGTGAGTGGGCGTCAGAAGCGTCGCTTGGTGATGCAACTATTGCCGTTCCATTGCTGGCACATGGCTCCCTTGCCCGGCGCTGGTCCACTGCTGAATTGTCGCCGGACCACATCCAGCCTGGCGCTGGTCCACTGCTGGATCGTGGCCGGACCACAGGCGCCCCTGACCACGGCCGCCATCTCCCAGTGGGGACGCTGTCCGGTGGTCCCAGGTGACCTTACTGTGCGACGGCGCTGTGCCCAGCAGCGCTGTCGGAGCGGCCGGAAACCCGTCGCTACCGTTAATGAGGGCCACGTCGGCTGGCATAATTGCGGCGGGCTTTCCGAGCCGACCGGCATGGACGCAATCATTACCTCCCGCCCAGCCTATTTCTCGCCCAACGCCGGCGGAGACATCTTCGGACAGTGATGGCATTTTGTTGGATCGACGCTCCCACGCACCCCCGAGCACACACCGGCTATTGATCTGAACCGTGTGGGATTTAGCCGGCAGAGCCGCCGAAGGAGAACGCCCGGAGGTAGACCGGTGTGTGCAGGGTTCAGCGCCAGCCAGACACCGCAGGATGAACTGGTGGATATTGAATTGGGATTACCTCCGACAACATCAAATGTGTCAGACTACGCATGTTTTATATACGACGGCGCGTGTGCTGCTACAAAGCGAACGCTTAACCCAGTACATCATGCTGTGTTGCGAATAACTACAGGGGCATCTCGCACTTCTCCAACGGTTAGTGTACTACCAGCAGATGCGCATGAGCCTCCACTGTCCATGAGACGCGACTTGCTGGGTGTTCGTTGCGCCTGCAGAATGTGACAGCTCCCGACACACCCATCATATCGAGCGGGCTTTTTTCTTATAACATGCATGGGGTCCTTCGTGATCACATTAGGAGGGGAACGCCTTACTGTGTGCGAATGAGAACGTTCCTGGGACGAATGAAAATACGACTGCAAGGAATCCGACAGAATGAATAAGTGTCTACTCCTCCTTGGGAGCCGATCTCCCCCTCTGTCGATATTTTCCTTGCTGCCATGGAAAAGCGATATGTCATAAAAGATGGGCTACACTTACACTCGTTTAGAACACATCTCAACGTATCATAATACCTCATCACTTACACGGATGGCTTAAAGATTAACACCGGAGTGGGTAGTGCCTTTGTGAGAGGATCCTTCACAAGATCATTCTTCCTGCCGCCACACGGTACGGTCTTCACTGCCGAGTTGATCGCCGTCAACAAGACACTGACATTCATCGAGGTTGACGACGAGGTTTTGCATGTTATCCTGACTGCTTATCTCAGCAGTCTCTTGGCATTGCGTAGTTTTAACCCCCAAAACGTCATTGTACGATGCATTTTATTACAACTCACTTCGCTCCGTCGTATGGGAAAGCAAGGCCTCACTTTGCTGGATTCCAGTACATGTCGGAATCCGTGGTAATGAGCTGGCAGATCAGGCTACAAGGCGTGAGGCACACGCGCCATGTCGTCTTGTGCTTCCACTTCCTGCCAGTGACCACTACCAAATTATATAATCTTTTCTTTTCAGGCAGTGGCAGGACAGATGGTACCGAGTTGAACTAAACAAGTTGCAACGAATCAAACCATACTTAGCGCTGTTGCCCTCGTCATTCGTCAGACTAGAAGGGACGAGGTGGCCATCTGTCGTCTCATAATTGGCACACTAGCTGCACATAGGTATTTACTGTGCGGGGACAAAAGACCGAAATGTGCGAGATGTGATGCCGCGCTGACGGTGCACCGTGTGTTGGTGGCGTGCCCAGCACGTACGGAAGAACGCAGGAGCCACTTCGGATATGACGCTAATAATCTGAGGTTGGTGGACTTACTGGGAAATGATTCCCGATGTATACACAATATAGCAGTTTTGCGCTTCCTTGCGGAGATAGGATTGCAAGTAACATATGCACCTGCCTAGCTGATAACTTGTTGCCACAGATATCTTCCATTCGGATGTGACAATCTGACGCTTGCTTAAGCAAGCTTGTTATGGGTGCAAAATAACCCACTTGCTGACGAGCCCCGAAACCCCAATAATAATCATCATCAGAGTCAGCTTCAGAGAGCCTGACACACCATTAATTATGATGCTAAAATTAGAACACGACGATGAGCCATGGACGAAGATACCACTTCCAAGCTTATACGCAAGTTCAGCGAAATGTATGTTTTGCTAAATTGACGAATATAACTTAAATGCACCTCTTACAATATGCAAATCAATGCATAAATATGCTGTATGACCAACGCAGTCGATGCGCCCTGAAGCCCAAATAACCAATGCATAAATATGCCTCTTTGATTCCGTATTTGCAGGATGTGCGTGCACTAACCATACGTTTGGCTGTCCCTAATAGGAATATTTATACCTACTTACTAGAAACGTTGGTATGCTTTTTAGGCCTTACCGACAAGGTTGGAATGCCGGGAAATAGACCAAGCATAGCACTCATTGAATTGTCGGACATGCGGATTGGTGAAAACAGTGGAATGGAAGGGGAAATTGCAAATCAAGGAATGCAAAATTATTACTTCAGACGGAGGTTTAAGGATTTTCCCAACGTTTTGACCGTATTGTCTTCATTATAGAATCACGTCAAACCATGTATAGGCAGTGGCGGAATACATTTTATAAGCAGGCCTAAAATAATAATCCGATTATCTTCTTGCACCTGAGACAAAATTCCACCTCCGAATACAACGAAGACATTGGAATTCATTGGCATACCTATACTGAGAAGCGATACAACGGCTCAAGTTACCAGCTACAAATAATACTAAAGTTTCTTTAGCCGGGGTTAATGCACCGGAACGGAACTGCGATTTGGGTTTTTGTGTCTTCACACGTGTCCTGACCTCACCAGCTGACCTATTTGTGGTTAAGATATCGTAGCGACAGAGACTGTACGCTCCATCGCGAAGATGTGATGCGCTCGATGTTTCGTTCGATGTTACTGGGGAAACCACAGACCACTTGGATGTACCTTTTCTCTCATGTCTGTGTCTATTGATGATAGGATGCTCTCTTGTGTATGACCAGTGGGTCAGCCAGTGGACATTTTAGTCTTCTGAGTGCTTGAACTATGCAGCCAAGCTTGTCCTGAAAAAAAAACTGGAGAGCAAATCCTAAGTGCCCTCAGGTGAAGACCAAGAACGACTCCTGAGTATGTCCTCTGCCTATGGGAGTAGTGATGGATCAAGTTATCCTTGTTCGTGGGTTTCCGGTATGTAGATAATTTAAGCCCATGCGCTGCTCGCCAGACAATAGCATCCGAAACGACAGCTTCCCATTTTGCTCCTCTTCAATGTTGAAGTGGATAGTAGCTTCGGTATTGTTAAGCTTTAGTAATGTCGAAACTGACACTGGACAATGTAGCAGTGAATATTTATATTTTAAGATCGCAAGCAATAGATTCAGTGACGATGACATTCGCAAAGGATTTCAGCAATGATTTACAATTTGCATGACGGCTCTGGCTGAAGCACAACGTCCATCGATTCCAAGAAGATACGTCGGGGCGCTCCAAAGGCTTGGGGAAGATCCCAGTGTAAACATCACCAGTGCGTGCAAAGGAGTTAATTTACGAAACGGCTACACCAGGGATTTGTACAAGTGCGTCGGTAAAGTTCACATGATAATCCAGGGGTCTGCTGTGCCGTTCTCGAAAGGTAAGCAGCATATATATCTCTTAAAAGAGGCCTAAAGCTCCTTCAATGAGAGGCCTACCTAAGGTGCACAAACCGGATGCTCCCATGCGTCCCATAACGTCCGGAAGTTCAATTGTCCAATTTCAATAATTGGGAGTGTCCCCCATCGGCTTGCCAAAGGCTTGGTCAGTCCATTGCCTGCGGCTCTCGGCAGTTTGAGTCCAGCTCATCTAAAAAAGCTCGGCTAACCTATTGGAGCGGCTGAACAGTGTAGACGTCAGCCGGAAGAAGATGACCAGTTTTGATGTTCAATCCATTTTTGCAAATGTGCCAGTGGATGGTGGTTTAGCAGTGCCAGTGGATGGTGCTGCGGTACGAGTTAAAAAGAAACATCGGTGAGGATCAGCTGCAAGTGCCTGAGCAAGATGTCGTTAACTTGGCACGGTTCTGTGTAAATATTAGGCCTTTAAGTTGAAATATGTGCAGATCAGTCTCGGCATGGGTTCCCTTTAAATGCTTGTATCCCCTCTTAGCATTCTTGTACATGGATACAATGGAGGAAGACCATTATAGGGAAAATTCAGGGGCGGAACAACATGGATCCGCCATGTTGATGATGCTATTGCATGTGTAGCTTGAAGTGTGGATCTAACCGGCATACATGCTATCTTTAGCAGTGCCATTCACCATTGAAGGGAAGCTAAATGGGAAGCTACCGTTCCTGGATGCTCTTATCTTGTGAGCAGCGTATGGGCTTAAATTATCTACATACCGGAAGCCCACGAACAAGAATAACTTTATCCATCACTACTCCCATAGCCAGAGGACATGCTCAGGCGCTGTACTCGGTTTTCACCTGAGGGCGCTAAAGATTTGCCCTTCAGAGTTTTTACAGGACAATCTTGAGTCAGTGTCGCTACGATATCTGAACCACAAATAGGTCAGGATACATAGGAGGACAAACAAAATCTGGGAGCATACATGGTCTACATATACCACCTGGTGCGTTTGTTGGTTGGTTAGTTAGTTATTTGGGCTTTAGGGCGCTTCGACCAGAATTGATCATTCGCGCCCACCCTGGTGCGTGTGAAAACGTCTACTATGGCGAAACTAGCCAAGGTCTACAAGAGAGGATGAGACACATCCTAAGTTAGTTAGTCACAAGACAGACTAACTAAATCACAAAATGTTCAATGCCCTAGCAATTCATGGTGACATGGAAGGTAACCGCCTGACAAGGCAGGGACAATTCACAACAACCTGTCTAAAGCTGAGCGGCGAGCGGTGGAGGCGGCGTACATTTCTACTGAGGCTACCACAAACACATTGGTAGGATTCTTTAAAACTTCTCGCGCTACAGTTCGACTGATACAACAAACTGCAGTTTCGTTCCGGTGCATTAACCCCGGCTAAAGAAACTTTAGTATTATTTGTAGCTGGTAACTTGAGCCGTTGTATCATCTCTCAGTCTAGGTATTTGACATGCATTATGTCAACGGCTTCGTTGCGTTCGGAGATGGAATTTGGTCTGATGTACAAGAAGTAATCGGATCTTTATTTTTAGAAATGCTTGCAAATTGTGTGTAAAACGTTTCTGCCTGTATCTGGTTTGACATGTTTTCCTGATGAAGACAATACAGTCGAAACGGCAGGAAGTATCTCTGAATTTCGGTTTCGGGTAACAATGTTGCACTAATTTATTTGTAATTTCGCGTTTGTCGTTCCGCTATGTCCACATGTAACTCATGTCTGCTGCTAACACATTCAGCAGACAGCCGCCCAGTAATGTAGTATGCTGCGGTGAAGGAATTCAGCTGTTTGGGCTGGGCCGGAGCAGGAAATGATCTAATAACGAGGCACGCTTGGCACATGACCAGTACCGAGGTTCCAGGTAAATTCCACTGTGAACATATGTGGAAAGGTCCATATTACCACACTTAACCCATGTCATCAGCTTATGCCTGAGTAGTGGGATCTTGCCCGAGTCATTCAAAATTGCTGTTGTAAAGCCCATCTACAAAAAAGGTAGCCCAGCAACATTTAGTAACCACAGACCAATTAGTATCCTCCATATATGTAAAAATATTAGAAAAGATCATCTACAACCAACTCTTGGAACATATCACCCTACACAACCTACTTTCTGATAAGCAATTTGGTTTCAGAAAAGAGAGGTCCTCATATATGCCTCTTCTCTTAATACAGAGCCTGATCACTAAAGGATTTGATAATAATGAGTACGTTGTCGGAATTTACCTTGATTTGAGAAAGGTGTTTGATGCTGTTGACAAATAAATATTATGTGCAAAAATGAAAACATATGGTGTGAAGAGAAATGTGATAAAAATGATTTTTTTGTTCACCTTTGTCCGCATTGCACCGGCGCTTTATTTCCGAATATGGTCACACAGTTAGCTTACACACACACATACACACCTACACACACACACGCACACAGATGAGTACACTTATATATCGAAATATACATTTTCCACAAGCAGTTGCCACCTATTCGTAAACTTTTGCATTGCTTCGTTCTTGAATGCAGTACATTTTTCGATTTCACGCAACGTCCTGATCTTTCCCATAAATTCCGCCAGTGACACTTCAATTTCCCCGTATTTTCCTACCTATTATGTACTGCGTCGCGAGCAACAGCACAAAGTCGACAATGTCATTTGCCCCTATGCATTCAAACAGTGTGCTCTACGCATAGATTCGTTATTATTTAGACACAGTTTGTGCATCAATACATTCCAAAACTGCGACACTGTTCTGCATTTCGCTATGAAATGTGTGATCGTATCAATGTGTGAACAAAATTTGCAGTCTGGTGAATAACTAATTGTTCGATCGTATAGGAATTTTTGCGTGCAAACAAATCGATTTATTATCTGAAACTGCATATTTCGAAGTTTCGTTGATTTTGCACATTTGTATGGGAGAGCGTAAATTTTCTCCCATTTTTGCCTACAAAAAATTAAAATGTTATCCCTGCCATTTTGTTTCACATGGTGGTTTTACTGTTTTAGACAGGAGGATTCCATACATGAGGGAGCATGTCATTTCTTTTGCTTCTATTTATTTTCCGTCATGTCTAACGAATGATATGTTTTCATTCCTTGTCGTGGGAGGCAATGAATAGTAATTATGTAATCTCAACAATCTTTTTCATTCGTGTGGAATAGCATGCAAGAGACCCTGGTACGTATATTGGGACACTTCAATATTTGGACATCGGGCCAATAATATGCTATGTTCTACGCTGTTGCCATGTTCGAACAAATCCCCTATAAAGTTGATGCCATTCTCATAGAGTGATGGCACAAATATTGGTCGTTGATCTATTTGAATGTATTTATCGTACCATATGAATTGAGTACTTACTGATGTGACATCGTTAGTGTTCAACTGCGCTTTCATTTTACATGCTGCTTCAATGACATATGCATAAAAATTTGGTACATCTATGTTTTAAAATGCGTCCTTATCAGCACTCGTTCGCGATATATCCTGTAATTTGAAACGTCATAATCTACCTTGTAGCATGTGTTTCCAAGTGGGTTTACTGTCGTCATCATTCGCTCCAACCACATCAATTACAGGGCTCTCATGTATCTGGTCATGGTCACAGCTTTAAGGCCACCCTCCTTTATTGACTGGCATAATACATCTTTCCTCACTTTGGGTGGTTTATTTCTCCATTTAAACTTAGAAATCTCCCTATCTATTGATTCGTTGACCTCATTTGGCAGACCCATAACAGCCGCGACATACGTGAACTGTGATACCTTCAAAGATTTACTGAGTGCTATTCTGCCTTTCAGGCTCAGGTCTCTTCCTTTCCATAAATTCATTGCAGCTCTCATCCGCCGCAGTCTTGGTCTAATATTCTCCTCGATACAGGCTACTTTAGTCGAGAAATAGATACCTAGAGATTTGAATTTTGTTGCTGGTATAGCATCGTAAATTAAATCATTTCTATTCCTGTCTCGTCCTAGCCACACCATGTTACACTTTGTGTGTTCAACGTTAACCCCGACACTTCACCAAATTTGTTCAGCATTTCAAAAGCCTGTGTGGCAGTTCGACCATCTTTTACTAAAAGAATAGTATCATCTGCATACTGCGATATTATTAGATCTACTCTATTTATTATGATCCCTTCAATAAAATTAGAGTTTCGAAATTTACATCCGAATATCTCTACCGCAAGCAAAAATAGAAGTCCCGAAATTGGACAACCTTGTCTAATTGCTCTAGTAGGATGGAACCAGCTAGATGAGTGCCCATTATTTAATATAGCTAATTCTGGCCTGGTATATAAAATCTTAATCCAACGAATGAAGTTATCTCCGAAATTTAACGCTTGCAATGATCTCATTAAAAAGTCATGCTATATCGAGTCAAAAGCGGCCGCGAAATCCAGATTTAGTAGAATGCATGATAGACCTTGTTTCTCACAAGGTAAATGACATCATCTACCAACCTCAAATTGTCTGCGATGTTTCTACCCTTAATAAATCCGCTTTGCCCTTCTGCTACCAGATTGCCAATAACCGCAGATAATCTCAGTGCAAATACCTTTGCGACTATTTTATAAAGAATATCTAGCAAGACTATCGGTCTCTTATTTTGGAGCCGCGTCTGGTCGCCTTGTTTCGGCTACAGTGTTATATAGCCACGCCTTTGAGTAACAAAGAATTCGCCTGCGATGCACACATAATTGATGTAATCCATTATCAGTGATCCAATATGCTCCCAAAATGCTAGAAAGAATTCCTTTGTAAAACCTGATGGTCCTGGAGTTTTGTTATTTGCCATCGACTTCAAGGCATTCGTTTTCCGTTACAGGCCCTTCGCACCTACTTTTGTATATTTCTGACAGTTGTGGATTATCTGCATTTTCCCCATATCTATGAAATGATCCTTCCGTTCGATTCGTCCTTCTACTCGGATATATTTTGTCGTAGTACTGCACGCAGCTATTGAGAATATTCCTACTTCCTGTGACTTCGTTGCCCTGACCATCTACAATTTTCCGCGACATTTTACTATCTCTCGCTCTAGTCTGCAGTTTGAGGAAATAGGCTCTTGGCTTTTCCCCTTCCTCTATTGCAGTGCTCAGACAAAGATTGAATAAATATGTTAGATGTTGCAAAATACTTCTATATGTTCCAAACAAAATTTGTGTGCTAATTTTAACCATACCTCCACCCACAGGGTTCAAAGACTTGACAATTTCTTCAATTTGAGCTTCATTAACAGAAGGAATATTGTTAATGCTGACATAAGTAGGCTGCGTAAGATAATATAATGGGCTGTTGTGTGTTGCAGGTATATTTTTTTCCCAATTCACTACCTATCGTTGAAAAAAGTATTTAATTTATCATGTATTTGTTCATTTACACAGGTAGCCCCAGAGTTCTCAACAAAGCACATTGGAGGAACTGTTTGCAATGCATTCTTGTTTATAATTTCATTCAAATACTTCCATGTTTTTTTGCCAACACCTTTGCTGTCCTGGAATGCCCTCTGGTAATATAATCGTGCTGCATCCCTAAGCACATTGCAAAGCATGTTCCTGTACATTTTGTATTTATTTTCATTCAGTAAAATTATATTCGTAATATATTTTGCATGTAGTTTATTTGTTGTATTTATTGAACACAGAAATGCAGGGGTTACCCATGGTTTAATTGGATTCTTTCTTCTACTGGGTGTAAAGGTTTTAGATAATTTTTTAATACCTGTTTCATATGCCTTAATAAGTTTGTTGCATGCTTGTTTAGCATCAGTTTCATCTTGAAAGGCTTCTAAGTTGCTGATGAGGTGATCATTTATTTTACTGATTTTATTCTTATCAAAGACTGTCACTGAATGTCTTGTTATGATTGAACTTTCAATTAATGACAGATTAAGAAAAACTGGAAAATGATATGATAAATCATGAAGTGGAATTTCTTAATTCTTAAAGACATTAACATCATTGATAAATATATTATCCAAAAGGGCATCTGAATCATTACAAATCCGGGTTGCTTTTGAGATGGTTGGGGAAAATCCATAAGAATTGAACATATTCATAAAATTCAGTGTAGGTTTATCAGAGTGATATTTCAAAAGATTGTAATTGAAGTCCCCTGCTATGACACATGTACATTTAGTGTTTTCCAATGAGTCAAGTTTTTTTTCCAAATAGTCCATAAATAAAGTATGGCTCAGACATGGAGGTCTATACATTTCCCCTACTAGGAATCTTTTTGCTGGTACACCCGACTTCACTTTGATTTCCAGAAAACTTGTCTCAAAATGATCACTCTCCAGGTCTTTTCTTTCCCTAGCCTCATATATATTACTTACATATATTGCTGTACCTCCACCTTCACCTTCTTTCCTACTAGATGCAAAGAGATTATAATTGTTTAGACTAAAGTATTGTTCTAAATCTTTCTTCAACCATCTCTCTGACACAAATAACTGACCAATCAACTTTAAAGCTTGCTAGAAAATTAACAACATCAAATTTATGCTTAAGGGATCTTACATTGATATGAAGTACTGAGAATCCAGCATTAAAGTTAAGTGGTTGAGGTAAGGTATAATATTTACATTGTGACAATATATGTTCATGAGGAGGGTACTTATCATTCAAATCGTTCCCTAGTAATTCCAATGTAGTTCCTTCAAGTTTGAGCCTGCTCATTACTCAGGGAAAGAGCCAACTGGAAATGGTGATTACATTTCGGATGTAATCACGACTATAAACTTGTCGAGTGTGTGCAGTGGCCTACGATGGCTCAAAACATGCAGATATAACGTAAGGAAAGTTTTTACCCACCAAGGTTCTCAACACTTGCCCGCTTCCCTGAGGAAATCAGATCGGGCCGGAGCGTTCGCAAACACAACCTCACGGTGCGCGCAGTCGCCATCTTCCTGGAATCAAAATGATAGTCATATTTATCAGGAAGAGCACAAGCTACTACAATAAATAACAGCACCTTTGCTTTCAGAAGTATTGAAATGGGTGTGCCACAAGGCTCAATTTTATGCCCCTTACTCTTTATTATATATATAAATGATCTTGTAAATTTGCATATAGAATGTGAGACCTTTCTATATGCTGATGACACAGCCTTTTTTTCTTCAAAAGCACTGACTACAGAGCTTCATAACAAGATCACAAATTCCTTGCCAAAAATTTCACAACGGCTGTATTCAGATCTTTTGTCATTAAATGAACCCAAAACTGTATACCAGCTGTATAATAATCATAAAACAGATATTGATATCAAGATTTGAATTGCTATTTTGCATCAAAATCCAGTAAAATATATTGGTGTATACATAGATGAAGATTTGAATTTTGCATCCCGTATCAGCAGTGTCTCAAACATAAAAAGTCGCAACATAGGAATTATATCAAAAATATAATATCTCCTAGGCAAAAATCACCTAAAATTGTATAATGCATTAATTCTCCCATATATGAATTATTGCTGTTTTCTCTGGGGTACAAACTATGCTAATCAAACACAAATTATCCTTACTTCAGAAAAGAATTATGTGTATTATTGAGGGTGTGTTTCCCCTTCAGAGTGCAAACCCTATCTTTAAGAAATACAAAATTTTACAAGTCCAAGATATAGCAAAACTTCAAATGTTGCTTATTGTGCAAAAAATCATTTATTATCTAATAATAAATGATGGTGGTACGAATATTGAGGCGATAGGGATCAAAAGTTTCAGGACAATTTGGAATATATTTATTTCAAAACGAATAAACCTCAGCTTAGACTAGACTGAGTAGATTTGTTGCACCGAGTCTTACCCGTCCCAGAATATCAAACATCTGAGAGTGCCTCGAGTCTTCGGGTGTTCCGTGTGTGGATCGAGTCTTCGAGTGGCTGGATCGGCGGTTGAGCCCGTAGTCGAACTCTGGTGCCCGAAGTGGCGGGACAGATTCTCAGGGAGGTGACACGAATGTCACGTGCCTCAAGAGCCGCTGTGGGAGCGGCCGAGACCCTGGCTGTGGGAGCGGCCGGGACTCTGGCTGTGGGAGCGGCCGGGACCCTGGCTGTGGGAGCGGCCGAGACCCTGGCTGTGGGAGCGGCCGGGACCCTGGCTGTGGGAGCGGCCGGGACCCTGGCTGTGGGAGCGGCCGAGACCCTGGCTGTGGGAGCGGCCGGGACCCTGGCTGTGGGAGCGGCCGGGACCCTGGCTGTGGGAGCGGCCGGGACCCTGGCTGTGGGAGCGGCCGGGACCCTGGCTGTGGGAGCGGCCGGGACCCTGGCTGTGGGAGCGGCCGGGACCCTGGCTGCGGGAGCGGCCGGGACTCTGGCTGTGGGAGCGGCCGGGACCCTGGCTATGGGAACGGCCGGGACCCTGGCTGTGGGAGCGGCCGGGACCCTGGCTGTGGGAGCGGCCGGGACCCTGGCTGTGGGAGCGGCCGGGACCCTGGCTGTGGGAGCGGCCGGGACCCTGGCTGTGGGAGCGGCCGGGACCCTGGCTGTGGGAGCGGCCGAGACCCTGGCTGTGGGAGCGGCCGGGACCCTGGCTGTGGGAGCGGCCGAGACCCTGGCTGTGGAGCGGCCGGGACCCTGGCTGTGGGAGCGGCCGGGACCCTGGCTGTGGGAGCGGCCGGGACCCTGGCTGTGGGAGCGGCCGGGACCCTGGCTGTGGGAGCGGCCGGGACCCTGGCTGTGGGAGCGGCCGGGACCCTGGCTGTGGGAGCGGCCGGGACCCTGGCTGTGGGAGCGGCCGGGACCCTGGCTGTGGGAGCGGCCGGGACCCTGGCTGTGGGAGCGGCCGGGACCCTGGCTGTGGAGCGGCCGGGACCCTGGCTGTGGGAGCGGCCGGGACCCTGGCTGTGGGAGCGGCCGGGACCCTGGCTGTGGGAGCGGCCGGGACCCTGGCTGTGGGAGCGGCCGGGACCCTGGCTGTGGGAGCGGCCGGGACCCTGGCTGTGGGAGCGGCCGGGACCCTGGCTGTGGGAGCGGCCGGGACCCTGGCTGTGGGAGCGGCCGGGACCCTGGCTGTGGGAGCGGCCGGGACCCTGGCTGTGGGAGCGGCCGGGACCCTGGCTGTGGGAGCGGCCGGGAGCGGCCGGGACCCTGGCTGTGGGAGCGGCCGGGACCCTGGCTGTGGGCGGCCGGGACCCTGGCTGTGGGAGCGGGACCCTGGCTGTGGGAGCGGCCGGGACCCTGGCTGTGGGAGCGGCCGGGACCCTGGCTGTGGGAGCGGCCGGGACTGGGAGCGGCCGGGACCCTGGCTGTGGGAGCGGCCGGGACCCTGGCTGTGGGAGCGGCCGGGACCCTGGCTGTGGGAGCGGCCGGGGACCCTGGCTGTGGGAGCGGCCGGGACCCTGGCTGTGGGAGCGGCCGGGACCCTGGCTGTGGGAGCGGCCGGGACCCTGGCTGTGGGAGCGGCCGGGACCCTGGCTGTGGGAGCGGCCGGGACCCTGGCTGTGGGAGCGGCCGGGACCCTGGCTGTGGGAGCGGCCGGGACTCTGGCTGTGAACCAGGCACGGGGAGTGGTTGGGCGGCCGCGGGGAGTGCACCAGACGCGGGTGCGGGAGGGTGTCGGTGGCGGCCGCGACAGCAGTCGTGCCGATGATGATCGGGCTGTGCGCGGGGAGCGATTTATGGCGGCGCGCTGTCAGCCAGGTCGATGGCGCGCCGCCAGGGCCGCCGAGACCACCAGCCACCACCGGCGACTAGATCAGTTCTCAATTAGCCGCTGCTCGCTGCTGTAATCCACTGAAACGTCTGTGGCTGCCCGTTCCCGGCTGCCGGCTGCCACGTCGGCACGGCCGCTCGATCGCAGCCGCCCCCGTGCCTACGTGCCGCTACACCGGCTTTGCTAGCTCTTATATTAAGCCATCAGACTGCTGGTCCAGTGATCCAGCCTTTTCCGTGTCTAACTAACCTACCGGAAGGGATGAGTTTCAGCACTGATGGTACCTCCTGATGAGTTTCAGCACTGATAGCTACCTCCTGATGGTAGCTGGGATTTGACGATTAGGAATTCCATCGAATTGTTGATGCTAGTTGTTTATCTCTTGTAGCTAATTTTGGGACGAGCTGCTCCTGTAAACACCCTTGCCATGCCTGTGTTCCTCCAACCCTCCTCTGATTCATCCAACACTCACCTGTCCAACTATCCCACTTTCCCATACCACGAGCATAAGGGGCTTTCGCTGTTCTTGCTTTATCCTTTGCCGTTCACCAGCTGGGTTTTGGCGGGGAGCCACGCGGCTCGTCTCTGCGTTCGCTTTGGCCGTTTGTCGGTATCGGTTTCGTATCAAGGTGGCTGCAGCACATTGGAGCATCAACATGCCGCGCCGATGACGGTCCGGAGGAATGGGTGGGTTCACATCATACACTCGATGACGGTCCAGAGGAATGGGTGGGTTCACATCATACACTCGATGACGGTCCGGAGGAATGGGTGGGTTCACATCATACACTCCATGACGGTCCGGAGGAATGGGTGGGTTCACATACACGCGATGACGGTCCGGAGGAATGGGTGGGTTCACATCATACACTCCATGACGATCCGGAGGAATAGGTGGGTTCACATCATAACTCGATGACGGTCCGGAGGAATGGGTGGGTTCACGTCATACACTCTATGACGGTCCGGAGGAATGGGTGGGTTCACATCATACACTCGATGACGGTCCAGAGGAACGGGTGGGTTCACATCATACACTCGATGACGGTCCGGAGGAATGGGTGGGTTCACATCATACACGCGATGACGGTCCGGAGGAATGGGTGGGTTCACATCTTACACTCGATTACGGTCCGGAGGAATGGGTGGGTTCACATCATACACTCGATGACGGTCCGGAGGAATGGGTGGGTTCACATCATACACGCGATGACGGTCCGGAGGAATGGGTGGGTTCACATCATACACTCGATTACGGTCCGGAGGAATGGGTGGGTTCACATCATACACTCGATGACGGTCCGGAGGAATGAGTGGGTTCACATCATACACGCGATGATGGTTCGGAGGAATGGGTGGGTTCACATCATATTTTATTTATTTATTTATTTCACAATACATGCCCTCCACGTATAGTGGCTATTATGGACAGTCTGGGTATAACTCACAGATAAATCATACACGTCCCGAGCAGTCGGTCGCCTCGAACGTGGGCCGGGCCGTCTCCCCCGTCAGACGTCACCGTCGGCTCGATGCTTCATATACTCAGGTTGCATGGGCAGCAGAAAATATGTTCGCAGCTGGATGGGATCAATCGAAGCGCTCACCCTCGTTTGTTCTGGGAATTTCCGTGGGATTGCTGGTTTTGGAAACACATTATCCATTTAAGGAAGCTCGAACGATATCCGAATGCATGTAAGTATTTCGCCAACTGTGGCCCATGTGGGAGAGGCTGAAGTTACCCAAGGTTTCATTGTATGACAGGCAGTGACAGGCGAAGGGATGACACTTAAAACAAAACATTTTTATGGTGCTGTTTTGTGGTAATATTTGTCAAGTGATGTCCAAGGAAATCCTACGCAGCTTAGTTATGCGTATTATTGAGATGGAGCCGGGTCAGCCTCTTGTATGCAATAATGTCTAGCCTGCTCTCGGAGAGTAGAAGGGTTTTCTGCCTGAAGTTTCCGTCTTGCTCCTTTCTGAGGTGTAGCAGTGAGCTATTCTGGGAATCGTTGTGCTGTGCGTGTGAAAACAAGCTCGAGGAAATATAAGTACCCAATATATTTCTTTCTTGCGTGTTTTTTTATGCATGAAGAGTATTCTAATCCTGACTTAAGTTTTACGGTAACGGAAAACGCCGTTAGCTTTACGATGATTTGCAAGCTGTTCATCATTTCTCTTTGGCAGAGCTATGACAGTTTGGATGTCGAAGTTAAAGCTTAGTAGTGTGGCGAGAGGGTTACGTGCCTGAAACGGCGCCGGAGCAGCTAATTACTTGGAAATCGTGAATGGTTGAAGCTCCGGTTCTTGGCACCTCATACTACATGGTTGTATACATGGGGATGGTTGGTTCGCTGGTACCCGCAGTAATCAAACGGACATGAATTTGTCGCCCAGGGTCGACCGCCAATATTAGTCGAACTTAAGAAGTCAATTACGGTTAAGTTGCTCATAAATCTAGCGTGTGAATTATGATGATCATAAAGAAGCGCTCGTTTGCATACGAGGTTTGATCAGTAGTAGGCTGGGTGGGGATGCTATAGGCGTGGTATCTGGCATGTCCCGTGAAAATGCCGATAACTGGTGAATTTATGCAAGCATCATGAGAATGTGTTTGCCCATCTTTCTAGGTACATTAGTGTCGCTAGGTATCAGGTAATTCGCGATGTATATTGATTATTTTATAATATTTATCAATGATAATTCAGGGCAGGGTTAGTTAGATTTGTGCTTTATTATACTGGATGTGGAGAGTAAAATTCCTGGGTAATCGAATATGGAGAGGATATTTTTTCTTCAAGCCTGAACATCAGAATCTGAGCATTTCCCAGTGAATCTTGAACACTTCATCACAGGTCAGTTCATTATCAAACAGCACCATTCATCCTCCAAATGCGAAAATAAACTCAATATAATTTACTTGAGAGGATGTTCTGGATGCCAGAAATCCAGGACAGTCTTTTTCCAACCCTTCTTCAGGGTTTATCCCATGATGGCGTACCAAAAGCGTGCGGAGGCAAGGTGTATCACAAGTACGCCCCATTGTGTTAATGTTATGCCGATACATTGGATAAGTCGTTACTGTTGCGGTAAGTGGTGCTGTGCATGTCATGCGGTGTGAAGCATTATCTTTAGCGTCAGTCCTCGGCTCCGCACAGCCCACCCAGATGCCGATCAGACACGTCGTAGCAGAATATATTTCCACAAATTGGGGACGACTGCGTACTGTGCGCCGGTCGGTCGAGCACACTCGATACACTCAGCTGGTCCGACCGCCGGCGGCCGGCCGCCGAACACATCGACTGCGGCCTCACATCTGGCGCCTGCCGCCGCCGGGCCACGCGTCCAGCCGGACTGGGCTCGTCGCGCCGCCGCCGAGTGGGCACGACGCCGACTCGGGGCTCGCTACACGAACACGGCCCGTCACGGGCCACACAACGACTGCGACGAGTTCGCTCACATGCAGGAAGAACGAGCCCGGTGTGGGTGGGGCTGACCGCGCAGACACAGATCACGACGACACGACACTTCAGCGTTGGCACTGCCGACGATATCGCCGCATCGTTGTTGGGTGGAACCTGACTCGGTTCTCCCCTCCCCTTCATACTCGGCCCGTGCCCTCCGCATGGCTCCGCTTGGCCACTGATGATACGATGTTTCAGCTGCCTCAGCTGCAAAACGTACGAGGAAAAGCGTACGGCGACGATGCGCAGGCGGCGGTTCATCTCACAAGACGTTTGTGGTGCGTGTGTAAGCGTATTTATAGGCGACATCACATTGCCACGCGGTTCTGTGCCAAGTTATCCAACTTGGCGCCAGGCGCTTCCAGTCACCAGGCGGTTCCAGTTAATGTAATGTCCAGTCAGCTTTCTGTACATGAACTGTCCGATTTTGTCCTATCGATGTCCAGTCTGTATGTGGTGTTTGGCTACGCGTCGTTGTGTCGGAAACCTCACCTCGGACGCAGTAAATGCTCTCACACCATCTCGGGGGCATCGCGGATGAACTGCCTGGTGAGCCAGCAGTGTGTCATCCACGGCCAGTCACCCTGCCATGGTGAACGGTCAGTCTACGCGAACAGGTTCTGACAGGACTTGGAGCGGCTCTGCCGGTGCAGCAGCTTGTCGAGGAAGCCGAGGGAGCCGCGCCGCCTCTGGACGCCGCGGCCGCCGTCGGCGCGCAGGCGCAGCTGCGAGGCGACACCGGCCAGCAGCTCATCGACGCGGTGGTTCATGCCTCCCGAGCACTCGATGAACTTGCAGCCGTGCGCGGTGGCCAGGTGGCGGCCCTCAGCCGTGGAGACGACGCGCGCGCGCACCAGGTCCGTCTTGTTGGCCACCAGGATGACCGCGTGCCGGTACATGGCGCCGCAGCCGTACAGGCGCAGCAGCAGCGCGGCCGCTTCACTGAAGCTGCCCGCGTCCACCACGCTGTAGACCACCAGGAAAGCGGCGGTCGCCTCCGCCTCGGCCAATTCCTCCAGCCGCGACGAGTCGGACTCGGCAAAGGCGAGCCGCGTCTCGCGCTCGTCGACGATGACGGTGAGCGGCGGCGGGCCGTCGGCCAGCACTCCTGCCGTGTCGTAGTCGTTCATGTACTCGGACGAGATGAACTGGCACACCAGGGCCGTCTTGCCGACGCCGGCGCTGCCGAGCGGCACCACCCGGTGCACTGGTGGCGGCGCAGCCGGCGCCGTCGGCGACTGGCTGAGCGCCGGCGACGTGCGTCCGCTGGACGTCAGCGACGACACGGGCGTGGTGGGCGGCGTGGCGCGCTGCTGCACCGAGTCGCCGCGCGACACCACGCCGCGCGACGTGGTCACGAACGAGCGGATGCGCGCGTGCTCGGCGTCCGGCGAGCGGGCGGCGCGCCGCTGCGGTGCCGACGCCGTGCCCGGGTCCAGCCAGCCGGCAGACCGCTCTGGCAGCCGGTGGCCGCGCGTCAGCTGCGGCCGCCGCGGCACCGCCACCGAGCTGGAGCGTGGCCGGAACTCGGGCAGCGCGAACTCCTCCTGCCAGTCTCGCAGCGCCACGGCCGGGCGGCACGGCGACGCCGCCAGCGAGTTGCGCGAGCTGCGGCGCGGCGTGGCGGCGCCCGGCGAGCCGTCCTCGAACGGACACGGCGACGGCGACCGGCTGGCACGCACGGGCGGGAACGTGTCCACGCGACGCGTCGGGATGGGCCGTGGCGACGACGGCCGCGACAGTGTCGGCCGCGGCGGCTCCACCTCCAGCTGAGAGGAGCGGCGGCGCAGGTAGCCGGCGCTGCCGCCGCCACCGTCCGCCCAGCAGGAGGCCATTGTCGAGTGTGGTGCGGCCAGTCGGTCGCTCTCAGCCCGCATCCAGTGACACTCGGCCGGTGGCAAGGCTCTGCACGGCACGGCACAGACAGACTGTCAGACTGTGGCGCGGTGGACTGACATGACTGACCTGGTGATTTGGTGGCTGGGACACGTTACAGCACACCATTTCGGTGTGATGTAGCATGAAATCTGCTCATATGGCAGTCTCATACCAGCCGGCGGAAATACATCATATTGAATCACACGACCTTGCTGGTCTCTCGGACATATTATTGCAGGTTATGGAGAAGCTCGAGCGAGCCTACTCCCGTGTATACCAGGTCACCAGGTCGCCTGAGCCAGGTCGGTACACCAGGACGCCTGGGCAACCCGGCCCGACCGTCTCGACCGTGACGCTTGTGAAACTAAAAGACGTTATGTTAGTGTTTCGTGTTCGAAATTTGTTCACTCATAGTTTAAGTGTTTTTTTTCCCAATTTATATCAATAATTTGTATGAAGTGTGTTTCATTGTTGCGCAAAGAAAGAGGTTTGCGGTGGCTGTTGCGCTGGCGGCCAACTCTCAACAGTGTTCCACGTTGTAGGGCAATATTTCAAAGTCTCATTTTTCCCAGTCAGTCGCGGGATGGGATGACGCTTCTTCATTTCTGATTTAGTAATGCAATTTGGTTAATATTGCTCATCATAAATTACTTTAGATTTGCATACAGGCTTCAAGGCGCGTGACTCGATAAACACCCAAGACAATGCGTTTATGACTGATGCGCACGGAAATTCGACTGCACGGCGCTTTTAGCACTTGTCCTGGCTCATCCAGTGTCCTTCGACTCGTCCAGTGCCTTATGATGGTGTACGGTCTTCACATGCTTCCTCAAAGCTGTTATTGTCCAAAGAGACGTTAAGTTGCTACCACTTTACTCGTGCTCGTAATCGAATCGAACACTTAACTCCGGAGCTGGCCTAACACCATGAGGGCCAATGCTCAAGCAGCGGATGTTATTGGTGTGGCATGAGAGTCGATGTTCTGTATTCAGACTCCACAATTGTTAGCTGCGACACTGCGGTTGCAACATTCGATCGGGCGGATATTGATTTAGTTTGTATTTTTTCAGAGCGGAATTCGATGTGACGTGATATTGATATTGTTAGTTTTGTTCAGGGCGGAATTCGTCCTCTGTACAGCTTCTTTCCATAAATATACAATATTGGAGTTGGTTGAGACCCTGAGCTAAGCAGTGCATCATTCTGCTCGACTGCTAATTTGTCGTTTCATTGTTTGCTTCAGTTCTTTCGAGGTGGAATACCATGACATTTGAGTATCATTCGTATGGTTGCTCGAAATACCCCCGCCGAGACAACCAACATTATGCTTCTGAGCTGTATGAGCAAGTTGCATATGCCACTGCATATGGCATTAATGCACTGCATTCCAGCGGTGCATTAAATGAGGAATTTGTCGGTAGTTACAATTGACAGCTACTGACGATGATCACACATTTCGGCATGCCTCAACATCCCACAATTTACATTATTTTAATCAGCTTGAAGAATGCAAGAACTAATTTAGAAAGTGAACCATTTCACCACCTCCAACCTGTTTTTAGTGCTTAATCTCAACGTATCACAGTCGAAATCAGAACATCAGCGGGCATCAGTTGATCGTGAGTTTGGACATTTTCGACGCAGTGCATGCACTATGTAATGTGCGGGGCCGAGTGGCCAAATGAGGGTACAAATCTCAGTTGCCAGTTCTGATTCACGCGTATACAGCCTGCAGGTACACACAGCCTGCAGGTACACACAGCCGGCAGGTACACACAGCCTGCAGGTACACACAGCCTGCAGGTACACACAGCCTACAGGTACACACTGCCTGCAGGTACATACAGCCTGCAGGTACACACTGCCGGCAAGTACACAGCCTGCAGGTACACACAGCCTACAGGTACACACAGCCTGCAGGTACACACAGCCTGCAGGTACACACAGCCTGCAGGTACACACAGCCTGCAGGTACACACAGCCTGCAGGTACACACTGCCGGCAGGTACACACAGCCTGCAGGTACACACTGCCTGCAGGTACACACTGCCTGCAGGTACACACAGCCTGCAGGTACACACAGCCTGCAGGTACACACAGACTGCAGGTACACACTGCCTGCAGGTACACACAGCCTGCAGGTACACACAGCCTGCATGTACACACAGCCTGCAGGTACACACTGCCGACAGGACGCCGACCGGCAGCACTGCGCTGGCGTTACGCCTGAAATGCAATTCTGACCCTTCGTCCTGATGAGGTGCAAAATGTACATCAGATGAAAGTATCGAACGACACCGCTCACCTGGTTCGTTTGCTTTTTATTTTAGATTTCGACTGAATTATGATTATTCGGTCTGCCATTAATGTCTAGTTAGTGTTGACGGCTCCGACAACACGCCTTTTGAATATTGCATTATCTCTGAACAGCCCGAGCCCGCCAATGTCGCAGCGTTAGGTGTCAGCAACTTGTGTTGATTGACGGGTTTTTATTTTATGATGCTCGTTCAACGTAGGTGTTCCTTCCTACTCCCAAGGTTAGCCACTTGGATGTTGTTTTATGGTGCGGGAAGTTGGAAAGCGGTTTTCATGAACCATGCACGACGCGAGTCCTACTCCTTCCGCCACTAAGGAAATCAAATGTAGCACAAATTATGCTTGTGTGAAAATGATCTTGGCTCTGAATCAGAACAGCAAAATTCAATGGCTATCTGCATCGCTAAGTTTTTTACACATGCAAAGAATGAAGGCGACACGGAAAATTGTTGTGATGTTGCTGTCCAAGTTTTTGTATTGCTAGTTGATGTAACTATTTGTGTGTTGTGTTTTTTTACCGCCGCTGGTACAAACTGGGCACTGATGTGCTAGAGCACTGAAGCCTAACTTGTTACGACACTGCATGCTCCTTAATGCTGCTCGTTTTGAAACCAGATCCATATTTAGCGACATGAAACACAGCCGGTGTGGACAATCGAAAGTTGACAGGTAGAGCCATTTGAAATCGCGCTCTCTAATGCTCGCTCTAGGCTGATGCTAATAATCATCAGAAGTATGGCGCTGCTACCACGTGCTGTCACTCCCTTCACTCTCTCTCTCTCTCTCTCTCTCTCTCTCTCTCTCTCTCTGTCTCTGTCTCTGTCTCTGTCTCTGTCTCTGTCTCTGTCTCTGTCTCTGTCTCTGTCTCTGTCTCTGTCTCTGTCTCTGTCTCTGTCTCTGTCTCTGTCTCTGTCTCTGTCTCTGTCTCTGTCTCTGTCTCTGTCTCTGTCTCTGTATATGTCTGTCTCTGTCTCTGTCTCTGTCCTATTTCGCAGCAGGCAAAAGGCAAATTGTGTTGTTGGAATAAATGCGGTAGCATTTAATCTGAAAAATATCGTCAGGAATTAAGTATGACGAGCAAACAGAAGTGGGTGCATGCAGGATAGGGATAGGAATATTTGCCTTCTATCTTTAGCAATCAAAGGCAATATGTTCGGTGTGAGTTATGCATTAAGCATACCTTGATTCCCTTCCCTCACAGCATGTAACACACACTGCATCAGTGCCTTCATCACCCCCTGAGAACCGAAAGTTTCCCGGGGTAATCCTCCACCTCACCAGACATCTGATTAAATTTATGCATCGCATGATGATGTTTTGTAACGCGCCTGGCTCGTTCCCCGTTGCTGCGATGTTGGCAAATTTAAGCCACACACAAGAGTGTGCGAAGTGTCAGTCTTTCTCAACCTGAATAATATTTGGTGTTTTTATATGGCGGATGAAGGTAGTGTGCGATGAAGGTGTAGCACATTGCATTCCATGTTGATCACTGTGTTTTGCATTGGAGGAATTTAAATGGGTTTCATGAGCAATAAGGACGATGGCCCAAGAAAGAGTGAAAGCCTTTTCTTTCACTCTTTTACTGGATTCATATCAGTTGGCATGACTTCAATTTATCTGATAAAGAATGTAGTTATTGTTTATTTATTGATATGTGCACTTCTTGCACTACTTGATGTGTTCTGCGATTATTTGATGGGTGATCTACGCGAAAAGGTTTCGGCTTGATAGTATGTGTTGTTGCAGCCTCCATTCAACTGAGTGTAGATCATATACCCTTTGGACAGTCCTTCCCAGGCTGATTGGCATATCATATGCAAGTCTGGAACAGATCATTAGGTTGTGTCTCAGGTCTTCCTCATCACGTATCTCTGGAAAGCAGACTCGGCAAACACGGGATAGCCCAAGGACTCGCTACAATAACTCTGATGCCAGTGCAATGCCTTGATGACTTCATATTAACATGTATATATGATGCTTTGATGGAACTGTTGGGCGACGGTTCACGGTATGTCGCTGAACTCTTCCCATTCCTTTCTGCGGCTGGATTTGACGTAGTGTACTCACCCCAACAAAGGTAGCACGACATCGCAAAATATCGTCACCATGAAATACCCTAGCATGTTGCGACCCCCAGTCCTCTCATTTACTCGACGCCTATACGTTCACACCTGGCTTGACTGACGATGTTATGGGCGCTGTATAACCTAGGCAGTTGATGCGCCCCTAAACCCCAATAACAACAACAACAATGTATGATGCTTAGCTGACATAGCTAAGCATCGTGCATCTCATGCAATCTCACCTGTGCTGCACTGTACTGTGTCGGCGCTTGATCTGCTGGCTACTCAAAGTTGGACGCCGCGAGGCTGAAGCGCCCCCGGTCGTCTGGGGTTGGAGGTCTCGGAGACAGCGCGTGCGTGGTGCGGCGGTGCGCCTTTCCGGCCGACTGGTGGCTGGTCGGAGCGGCCACCTTCACGGTCGTCGGCCGAGTGGCGCCGGCGCTGCCCGTGTCGTCGATGTCGACGTGCCGGATACTGCGCCGCGCGACACGTGTGGGCCGAGTGGCGCCGGCGCTGCCCGTGTCGTCGATGTCGACGTGCCGGATACTGCGCCGCGCGACACGTGTGGGCCGTGACGCCGACGCCATGCGGCACGAGGCCGCTATTTCCAGCGTGAGCGAAGCGCGAGCCTCGAATATGCATACTTCAGCGGGCTGTGAAGCCGCCTAACAATGTGTTAGCGCGACATCAGCATGTAGATGTTCCGCTGCGAACGGACGTTGGACAGGACGCCGGCCCAACGCCCCGTGTGGGCGATGGTGCTCTAATATCTGCGCTCGGCGGCTCCAGCTGACGACGTGCGGAGGTGCCATGTGCTGTTCAGCGGAGGTGGAGAGCAGCTCAATTCTGTGTCACGGCCGTGCCATGTGCTGTTCCTGAAAGTCGCATGCAACACAGAACTCGTTCGCTTACCGTAATTTGCGCTTTGGTTCCGCTTCGTACCCCTTAGCGCTTTCGCGCATTCCGATAGATATAAACTGGCGATAGTCCAGTTTGCAAATTTCCATATTCCATTGGTAAATATGTGTCCTATTCATGTTTGTTTGACCTTTCCAGGCTGCCGTCTGCAGGCTATCATAAGTTTGAAATTGAACTCCTCATCGAAATGTGTTGAATGCCGTGGTCATTGATAATGGCATCCAATGAGAATGCCCTCCTCTCCATGTTTTTATTGTGTGGTCCAATGAGAATGCCCTCCTCTCCGTATTTGTATTGTGTGGTCCAATGAGAATGCCTTCCTCTCCATGTTTGTATTGTGTGGTCGAATGCACTTTTTGCGAATTTCATCACGCAGCTTAAAGCTTTGCTTGATGTCGACTTTAGCGAAACGGAAGCACGATTTTCGCGTGGGATTTTCGCGTGCGATTTTCGCAAAACATTCTTTTCATCATACGAGGCCTTGTGGATAGTTTTCCTCTGACTCCTCGTCAATATCCTTGGTGTGTCCTTAGGTATATTAGTCTACGATACTAGTCGTGAGAGCCCCAGAAAACTATTACTCAGATCAGATTCTTAAGGCGAAAGTTATGTTCCCTGTCAAGAACAGTAGCTCACTCAATTTGAGCCAATGGGCCATGGCCTCCTCGGCAGTATTTATCACTATTGCATGCTGGCCAAAATAAACATGGTCTAGTGAATAAGAGGGGTGCCGCACACTTCCGGCGCCACCTTTACGTTTGTTTCTTACCGTAGGTTCCGTGTCTATTCAGCTTTTCGCCCTGTGAGCGATGTGAAGACTGATTCCCAGTGCAATTATGTTCTGGCTGGGACACTAATCAATAGGTACTACAAAGTGGATATTACCATTAGTGTCCAAAGTCTCCTAGATCGACGATTTTCTGCTACCAGCAAGTATAATGTGTAAATGCATAAAGCTTTGCACGCAAGTTGGCGTTTCTAAATTATATATAATTCAGTGTACTTCCACCTTCCACTTCTGAGACATGCAGTTTGGGTGTAAATATCAGACCAATGGCCCATTTTCGGCTGGTGTTTGCATGCAGTGTCATGGCGTTAATGCTGGATATTCCTAAAAAGTGAGAACGGACTCGTCGCTGCTTCATTTTCTATGTGCATGACCAGAGAGGCGAAGTGGACTTGTTCTCAGCATGTTTATTTTCAGTCCGCCAAAGTCGACCCGAAATCAGTCTTTCAGTAGGCATGTGACTGTCCTCAGATGGAGTACCTGGTAAAGCGTTTCCGCCGCTCGCTTCACCAGTGTTTATGCCTGAGGGTATGCCAGACGTCCCTGTCCTGTATCTCATGGAGTTATTGGTCGGTTGTGACGTGCCACGGACACCGGTGGCCCTGGAAGAGGAAAACAACGCAAGTGTGGCGTCGTTGTGCCGTGATCACAGGTTTCGATGTTGTCGGTATTTCCCTCCCACTGGATATCGTGCTCATCATGCTTTCAAAGTACTATTCACCGTTTTGCATTTGTGAAACAGCCAGTAAAGTGAACTTACAATTGCATAATTTCCATGCGAACTTTGGGTCATCATTTGTTCTTCGCCTTCGTTCGTGTGTCAACAGACGATGACCGACTCTGCTGGAGCCTGGCATGCAGGTTTTTGATGAAGTCCCGAACACGAATATGAAAATACGTGATAATTGGTGTCGCAAAGTTTTGTGGTTACGGCAGACCTGCGGGGTTTATGTCGGTTCTCCCCATGCAACGCCATGGGCGTTGCATGGGGAGAACTGCATAATATACCATTGCAATATTAAATGTCACGAAGTTTGAGGGACGCGTACCCCTGTGGGTCCCCCCGCCTCGGTGACGTCGAAGCATGAAGTGGACAGTCTTTGAGTTATAGCTAAAATTTGAAGTGACCAATGGACTATATTTTTCAAGACACTTCGGAGCCTGCTACATATCGATTTGTACAAAACTGCGCTCGATTGATGAAAGCATGCACTTTTTAAGTTGGCTGCAGACAAACTACGAAAGGCTTCAAAACATATATAAAAATTGCAGGGTATTATTTCATTGTATAATTGTGCAACACGTAATTCATTTCATCTAGTTATGACTAATTGTTCATGCACTTCTGTCCCAAGATGAATTGGTAACCGTTTTTGTGGTACCCAAAATCAGCCTTAGAAGCGGACACGGTGTTGGCGCCAGGTTGCTGGCCGATCAGTGTGCGACGGCACAGTGCACCTATGTAACACTGCGGGCCGCTCGGCGGTGTGGAACGTGCGGCGTCGACCGTCTGAACAAAAAAAATGGTCGGTATTCTCTACAGATTTTGATACCGTGCATGCCTTTGCTGAGAGCATGCCATCTTTCTTATAGCTAATGCAAATACCAGCAATAGTGTTGTTTGGGTCGTCGGAGCCGCCAGACGATGCCCTCCGGTACCGTCCGCCGGCCGTTCTCGGAGCCGCTAGACCCGGTACCGTCCGCCGGCCGTTCTCGGAGCCGCTAGACCCGGTACCGTCCGCCGGCCATTGTCGGAGCCGCCAGACCCGGTACCGTCCGCCGGCCGTTGTCGGAGCCGCCAGACCCGGTACCGTCCGCCGGCCGTTGTCGGAGCCGCCAGACCCGGTACCGTCCGCCGGCCGTTGTCGGAGCCGCCAGACCGGTACCGTCCGCCGGCCGTTGTCGGAGCCGCCAGACCCGGTACCGTCCGCCGGCCGTTGTCGGAGCCGCCAGACCCGGTACCGTCCGCCGGCCGTTGTCGGAGCCGCCAGACCCGGTACCGTCCGCCGGCCGTTGTCGGAGCCGCCAGACCCGGTACCGTCCGCCGGCCGTTGTCGGAGCCGCCAGACCCGGTACCGTCCGCCGGCCGTTGTCGGAGCCGCCAGACCCGGTACCGTCCGCCGGCCGTTGTCGGAGCCGCCAGACCCGGTACCGTCCGCCGGCCGTTCTCGGAGCCGCCAGACCCGGTATCGTCCGCCGGCCGTTGTCGGAGCCGCCAGACCCGGTACCGTCCGCCGGCCGTTGTCGGAGCCGCCAGACCCGGTACCGTCCGCCGGCCGTTCTCGGAGCCGCCAGACCCGGTATCGTCCGCCGGCCGTTGTCGGAGCCGCCAGACCTGGTACCGTCCGCCGGCCGTTCTCGGAGCCGCCAGACCCGGTACCGTCCGCCGGCCGTTGTCGGAGCCGCCAGACCCGGTACCGTCCGCCGGCCGTTCTCGGAGCCGCCAGACCCGGTATCGTCCGCCGGCCGTTGTCGGAGCCGCCAGACGAGGCCCTCCGGTGTCGTCCGTCGGCCGCCGTCGCCACGAGGAAATGAGACGCGGCCGTTATTAGGTCGTGCGAGGTGATGCCTTATTTACCTAGCGACGTAGGATGAGCAATAGGATCACACGAATTGCTTTCCCTACTACACGAATTGCTCTTGTTTTCCCGAGTTGCAGCACAATAGATGTAAATGCTTGAAAATGAGGGAAAGTCGCAGACGTTTCAGAATTCACTGAATAAGCCATTTGAGATGGTGTTCTCCAACAGCTCTCCCCCCCCGACGAGGCACCACCTTTACGTGGTGGGGGGGGGATTGAGTGCCCTTAGGACCCAGAATCCCAGTCCATCGGTGAGCCGGCAAGGGGTCAGACTAGGAGGTGCCTCACTCGTCCTTCCATCCGTACGCTCCCATTCCAACGCCCATCTCATCCCAACATCCATATCCTTCACCTGGCCCTACAACACCAACTATCCCTACTATGAGCAGGCAGGACAACTTCCCCGGTCCTGCCCTCCAGCTCAGTTTTATCGGGGTAGCCGCGCCCCCTCGGTCCGTCCCCCGGGGTTGACGGAGTCCTGGAGGTTGAGGTCCCCCGTCGCACGGTGCTAGTTGTGACGGGGGACCAACACGCCTCTTTGGTCCTGATATCCCGGAGGGGCGGGCGGGCCCGTGGGGCCTCACGCGGGCCAAGTGGCCGGTCGCCTCGGGCCGGGGACCTGGGAATTTTTCCCAGTGTCTGCCGGCCCGGCCGGCTGGGGTCAAGGGGTGGACGGCGCTGGATCCGGGTCGGGGTGGTGAGTCCCTCTCTCCCGGCCGGGCGAAGGCGCCGTCTGCCCCGTATAACTCCTCGGGCGCCTGGCGTCCTCCCGTCCGCGGGGCCCAGGCGTCCCCCCCCCCCGTAGGGCCCCTGTGTGGTGGGGCGCCCGAGGAGCAGAAACCAAGCATACTACATGGATTGGTTCAACACAAAAACCCATCCTGGACCCCGTGGGGACCAGAACACCGACTTACCCAGTGGAAGTCGCACCACCAACCCGACACCGGCAGAGGCATACCGCCCTACACGTTCTCCGCGCAATCCACCTAGCGGAGATCAGCATCTTGGTCACACCAGTACCACGTCGGCGTCAAGAAAAACTATACCACGCATTTTAATATTTAAATCCATTGACCCAGACAAGACCCTATCATCACTCTCGCCCTTTCAGCGTAAGAGAGGATGTGACCGCTTTGGGATCGTCACGCGCTGTGACAAATTACGGGACGAAGGGATAGAGGTGGAGTTTCAAAATCAAGAGGACGCAAGGAGGGCTTTAGGCATGGACAAGTTCATTTACAGCATACGAACCCCAGATGGCACTAGAGACATCGCCATTCCAATAAAAGTTGAACCACATAATACGAAGAATTTCTGCAAAGGAGTGATCAACTGTTACGATCTAAGGGACGTTTCGGAGGCTGAGATAGTTGACGGATTAACAGACTATGGTGTGGTAGAAGCGCAAAGAATGAAGGTGCGAAGGGGAAGGGAACTCCAACCCACTAATAACATCATCCTCACTTTCAGCTCCACTGACCTGCCATCAGCAGTGCAAGTAGGCTACGTAAGAGTAAAAGTGAGAGTCTTCGTCCCGAATCCAATGAGGTGTTTCCGATGTCAGCGGTATGGCCATACAACTCGATACTGTCGCGGCCGCCCTGCTTGTGGAAAATGTGGATCACCAGATCACACTCTTGAAAAGTGCGAATCGCAGAATGTGTGGTGTGTGAACTGTGGTAGGGCACAAGTGCCACACACCACCTCTGACAGATCATGCACGAGGAATCTGTCCTTTCGGCAAGCCCGTGAGGCATACGACGAAAACCACCCGAAAGTGTCTTACGCCGAGATGACTCGCGGTAGCCTGACAAACTTTCCACAACAGCAGCCCACCATCACCACGCAGCTGCTTGTCCAACTTAGCACTTTGTTGAGTTCGTTTGGTATTGCTTGTACACCTTCCACGGGATCGGAGACACCTGAGCTGCATCACACAGTTCAGTCGTCTAGGCCGGAGCAGGCCAAAGAAACGTCAACCCGAGAACGACCACGGTCTTCTGAGATATCAGAGACACAAAAGGAAGGAGACGAGTGGACCCTGGTACAGCGTGCCAAAAAAAACACTCCAAACTTCCGGATACTCCTTCCACCACACCCAATATTCCCACATCCAAGGTAACCCATCCCGCATCACCGCGATCAACCCCTGCTCCTCCCCCTCCTGCTCCTCCCCCTCCTCCCCTTCCCCCTCCAACGTTCTGCTGTACATCATCGAGACGCATCCCTGTCACGCCTCCACCAGTGACACGAGACCCGAAGGCCAGTGTTCGCCAAGCAGCCCCGGACCTGGGACCGGTTGGCCGGGCGAGCCGAAACGCGTCTCCAAGCGTACAGTCGAGAGCCCATGCCACCCAGCTGACAATCCAGTCGACATCGGCACCTCACATTCCACCACCCATCCCACCACGTGGGGGCGATGCTCCGTCATCCCGATCCCCGATCAGAGGATGGAAGCGTGCTCCACCTTGGCAGGCATCCCCTACCGACGGAGCAAGCCCTAGGGGAAGGTCACGGACCCACTCTTGTTCCACGAAGTTCCAGTGACCGCCCTATTAGTCACTCCATCGTCTTAACTCGTTTTAACTGGCTTCTTTTACGGCAATTTTACAGTGGAATTGCCGAGGTTTGAAGACTTCCGTTTTTGATCTTGTGACCGTTTTAAATCGGCACAACCCTGCAGTCATCTGTCTCCAAGAGACAAAGCTGGCACCACAGGACACAGTGAAACTCAAATGTTACCAGGTGTACCGTAGCGATGTACACCCTACACACATTTCGCATGGAGGCGTGCTACTTGCCGTCCACCACAGCATACCAGCACGTGAGCTGGTCCTCCGAACACCTTTGCAAGCGGTCGCAGCGCAGGTTACGCCTGACCACCATTGCATAACCGTGTGCTCCCTGTACCTGCCTCCTGGAACAACATTCCCTACTGCGGAGCTGAGACAGCTACTAACGGAGCTTTCACCACCTGTTCTGCTACTGGGAGACTTCAATGCCCACCACACTGCTTGGGGATGTTCGGATATCAGCATACGGGGTCGAATCCTGGAAGATTTAATCTTGAACGAGCCACTCTGCCTCCTAAACACAGGTGCGCACACTCATCTGGCGCTGCCATCGGGCCGGACATCAGCACTAGACCTGAGCATAGCCAGTCCTGAACTGGCTCAGCAGTTCGAATGGTCAGTTCATGATGACTGCCTGGGAAGTGACCACTATCCGATATGGCTGACTTTTCGGAGAACCGTAGTTCTGGGAGTACGGCCGCCACGTTGGAACTTAAGGATGGCAGATTGGACCAGTTTCGAATCCCGGGCACAGATGGCTTTTACAACCGACATTGAAAATAACTGTACTAGTGTGGAAGATTTTACATCACGACTACTCCAGTGCGCCAATGAGTGCATTCCACGCACCTCTGGCACCCCACGCCCTATTCCAGTTCCCTGGTGGACCGAGGAATGCAAACAGGCTATCTGCGACCGCAAACTGGCTCTTAAGGAGTTCAGCAAACACAGCACTATGGCTAATATGCTAGCGTTTAAAAGGGCCAAGGCACTGGCTCGACGAACAATACGTGCCGCGAAGCGTGCATCCTGGCGAGAATATATAGGGAAGATTAGCCGAACAACACCAACCTCCGAAGTACGGTCGCGCATGAAAAAGATTGCTGGTCGGTTTAATTCAGTCCCACTCCCGGTCCTCAACATCAGAGGAAATATCATAACCGATCCAGGCGAGGTAGCCAACCACATTGCTTACGCTATTGCGAAGCGTAGCCAACCTACCGACCCAAATTTCCTGCAACACCGTGCTCGGTGCCAGAAGGACGAGATCAGTTTTAACACAACTGAACAACTGCACTACAACCTGCCGTTTACTCAAGCTGAGCTTGTCTCCGCACTCAGCCAGTTGAAAAGTGTGTCTGAGGGACCGGACGCAGTACACAATGAAATGCTACAGCACCTACCGACGCGCGCAAAACACATTCTTCTCACCATCTTCAACAGACTGTGGACAAGGGGATGTTTCCCACCAGCCTGGCGGAAAGCAATAATAGTACCAATACTAAAGCCCGGTAAAAGCGGCGATGACCCCTCTCACTACCGTCCGATATCGCTCACTTCATCATTGTGCAAGCTGATGGAGAGAATGGTCAGCCTTCGACTGACTTGGTTCCTAGAAGCCCAGAACATTTTAACCAACGACCAGTGTGGCTTCCGGAAAAAATCGCAGTACGGTAGACCACGTTTTAAAGCTGGACACAGAGATTCGTGTGGCTTTTGCAAAGAACAAGCATTTGGGGCCAATATTTTTCGACATTGAGAGCGCCTTTGACACCGCCTGGAGACACGGCATCCTGCTTAAGATCCATAAGTACGGACTCGGTGGAGCTTTGAGCATGTTCTTAAAAAAAATCATGACAGACAGACAGTTCTGTGTGCGTGTGGGTAACCAGGTTTCAGGTTGGATGCACCAAGTCGAGGGAGTTCCCCAGGGCAGCGTCCTGAGCACTTCTCTCTTTTCTCTTATGATGAACGACATCGGCGACTCACTCCCCTCATCATTTGGGCGGTCTCTTTTTGCTGACGACTTTGCTATCTGGTTGCACGGCTCGTCACCCCATCTTATGGAGCGACAGCTTCAACTTGCTATTTTCCGCCTGGAGAAGTGGGGACATACAAATGGATTCAAGTTTTCCATAGCTAAAACAGTTGCAGTACATTTCTGTCGACGTAGGCGTAACTGCCCAGACATGGCGTTGAGATTGTACGGGCAAGATGTGCCTACAGCATCAGTGGCTCGTTTTCTTGGTGTGCAGTTCGATCATCGTCTTACATACAGAGAACATATCAAAACACTCCGAGACAAATGTTTTAAAGCACTTGCAATATTGAAGTGTGTATCTCGTACGTCATATGGCGCAGATAGAAAGACACTACACCTGCTGTATCGTAGTCTGATCCGCTCGAAGCTCGACTACGCTTGTTTCGTATACGATGGCGCGTGTGTTACTACAAAGCGAACGCTTGACCCAGTACATCATGCTGCGGTGCGAATAATTACAGGTGCATTCCGCACCTCTCCCACGGTTAGCGTGCTAGCAGATGCGCATGAGCCTCCACTGTCTATGAGACGCGACATGCTGGGTCTGCGATACGCCTGCAAAGTGCGACAGTTTCCGACACACCCGTCATATCCGGCGGTCTTTGCTCATGACTTATATGCTGTCCTTCGAAATCACATTAGGAGAGGAACTCCTTACTGTGTGCGAATGAGGACGCTCCTGGGACGAATGGAAATACGACTACAAGGAATTCGAAAATATGAAGAACTGTCTACTTCTCCGTGGGAGCTGATCTCCCCCTCTATCGATATTTCCCTCGCGGACATGAAAAAACAAGATGTCACAAAAGAGGAGCTACACTCACACTCGCTAGAACATATGTCCACAACGTATCACAAACACCTCATCACCTACACGGATGGCTCGAAGATAAACACCGGAGTGGGTAGTGCCTTCGTGAGAGGATCCGTCACAAGATCATTCTCCCTACCGTCACACGCCACGGTCTTCACTGCCGAGTTGATCGCCATCAACAAAGCACTAGCGTTCATCGAAGTTGATGACGAGGTCTTACATGTTATACTGACTGACTCTCTCAGTAGTCTCTTGGCACTGCGTAGTTTCTATCCCCAAAACGTCATTGTACGATACATTTTATTGCAACTCACTTCGCTCCATCGTATGGGAAAGCATATCTCACTTTGCTGGATTCCAGCACATGTAGGAATCCGTGGAAATGAGCTGGCAGATCAGGCTGCAGGGCGTGCGGCACACGCCCCATGTCGCCGTGCGCTTCCACTTCCTGCTAGTGACTACTACCCTACTATATCATCATTTCTATTCAGGCAGTGGCAGGAAAGCTGGGACCGAATAGACCTAAACAAATTAAAGCGAATCAAACCACACTTGGAGCTGTGGCCCTCGTCATTCAGTCGAACTAGAAGGGACGAAGTGGCCATTTGTCGCCTCAGAATTGGTCACACTCTAGCAACACATAGATACTTACTGTGCGGGGACGACAGACCGGAATATGTGAAGTGTAATGCCGCGCTGACTGTGCACCATGTGCTGGTGGCGTGCACAGCATATGCAGAAGAACGCAGGAGGCACTTCGGATATGAAGCGCATACTTTGGGACTAGTGGACTTACTTGGAAACGATTCCCGATTTATATATAACAGAGCAGTTTTGGCCTTCCTCGCGGAAATACGATTTCAAGTAATATATGCTTCTGCCTAGGTGACAACTCACTCCCCAGACATAATTTAATTCGAACGTGACAATCTGACGCGTGTCTAAGCAAGTTTGTTATGGGTGCAATATAACCCGCATGGGTTGACGCACCCTAAAACCCCAATAATCATCATCATCATCCAACAGCTCTGCTATTCGACAAGCTAACGCTACTGTGAGACTCAGTGGAGCTATTGTGGGTGATCTTTCTGTCGTCACTGCCATCGACAACAACCGTTCACCCCAGGAGCCAAGTAATCTCGTAATCATGTAAGGTGTCCGAAAACCCTGTATGCTAAGTTTTAGCAACATAAGTAATGGCTTCGGAGGAAAATCGTGAAGTCTTTGGACGAATTGGCGTAGAATAACCAGAACTATAAGGTTAGCTATACGATGGCGTTGAGTGGAAGCTGGTAGTAGTGCTGAAGGTGCTCAACCCGCCTCCAATTTCACCAACTTCCGAATTGTTTCTGTATGCATGCTGGTTCATCGAATCATTGGGTATTTCGTGGTGACGCCAGATCACACCTAGAATATGAGCACGTGGCATATGTCCGACATCTCGCGTCATTGTGGGACCAGTTTGATATTTTTTCCAAATCATGTCCCGAAGCTGCGCAGCTAAATATTTAAAATATGGGTTTCCGTTGGCAACTGATAATGAGCTGTGAACATCGAACATCGAGACAATAAACAACCCCACACCCCCACCACACCACCACCACCACCACCACCACCACCACCTTTTCGTGGTGAGGGAAGGGGAGGGGAATTGCGTGCCCAATGATCCGGCGGCCTAGTCCACTGGTGAGGGGCCAAACTAGGAGTGTCTCGCTCGTCCTTCCATCCATACGCTCCCATGCCAATGTCCATTCCATCTCAACATCCATGTCCTTCACCTGGCCCTACTACACCAACTCTCCCTCCTATGAGCAGGTAGGACATCTTCCCCGATCCTGTCCGTCAGCCAGCTTAGCTTATCGAGGTAGTCGCCCCCCCCCCCCTCCCCCGGCCCGTCCCCCGGGGTTGACGGGGTCCTGGAGGCTGAGGTCCCCCGTCGAACGGTGCTAGTTGTGACGGGGGAGCAACACGTCTCTTTGATCCCGATATCCCGGAGGGGCGGGCTGGCCGATAGGGCCCCATATGGGTCAAGTGGTGAGTCGCCTCGGGCTGGGGGCCTGGACTCTGGCCTGGTGCCTGCTGGCCGCTGCCGGCTTGGGTCAAGGGGTGGGCGGCGCTGCTAGTGTGGCCGAGGTGGTGAGTCTCTCCCGGCCGTGCGAAGGCGCCGCCTGCCCCGTATAGCTCCTCGGGCGCCTGGCGTCCTCCCGTCCGCGGGACTAAGGCGTCCCCCCAGTTGGGCCCCTATGTGGTGATGCGCCTCGAGGAGCGGAAACAAACACACACTGCATGATATCTACAGCAAACAAAAATACCCCTGGTCCCTGTCGCAGGGGCGAGACCAACCTCTACCCACGCAGATTCGGCCATGTTTCTGACAAACATTCCCGTCTTTATTGGGCATGTTGCTGACTAACATGTGTTTTATCGTATTCCACTGGAAAGGTATTGAAAGAATTTCGAAGAACACCGAATTGTCTGAAGTAACTACATGCTATTGCTTGGCCAGCGTTCACCATAACGGTTTCCATCAAAGTCGGGAGATATTCGCCATCAGTCAGAGTTTCGGGGACATGTCGCCTCTGTGCCACCCCACCCGTGGTGGAGCCAATGGTGTCAAGGTCAGACTAGGACGCCGTGCCACCCCACCCGTGGTGGAGCCAATGGTGTCAAAGTCAGACTAGGACGCCGTGCCATCTCGCCCGTGGTGGAGCAAATAGTGTCAAGGTCAGACTATTATACCGTGCCATCCCGCCCGTGGTAGAGCCAATGGTGTCAAGGTCAGACTAGGATGCCTTGCCATCCCGCCCGTGGTGAAGCAAATGGTGTCAAGGTCAGACTAGGATGCCGTGCCATGCCGTCCGTAGTGGAGCCAATAGTGTCAAGGTCAAACAAGGATGCCGTGCCATACCGCCCGTGGTGGAGCCAATAGTGTCAAGGTCAAACAAGGATGCCGTGCCATACCGCCCGTGGTGGAGCCAATTGTGTCAAGGTCAGACTATGATGCCATGCCATCCCGCCCGTGATGGAGCCAATAGTGTCAAGGTCAGACTAGGAGGCCGTGCCATACCGCCCGTGGTGGAGCCAATTGTGTCAAGGTCAGACAAGGTCGGATGACGACGTGCGGTGGTCGGCATCGCTTGTTCGTCAGAAATACGTTGAATTTATAGGATTGTAGCTAATGAGCTTCAATCAGGGTCTTTGCCATAATGTTTGGTTAGCCTGCGGAGCAGCTTGCGACAGTAGTCAGCGTATGATCCCCGCCATCACCTGAGTTCAGGAGGGTACCTCAAGCTTCTGATATCCCCACTGAGTTTTGTTTTTGTTGCAGCGGAACCCCTGAGTAGAAGAGCGGCTGCTCCAACCATATGTAAAGAATATCTATATATGGAAAACAGGTGCAGCTACAGAGCTTACTGCAACAAACGTCAGATTTTATGTGCTGTAAAACTGTGTGTGGATTTGAATATTAGCCAGCGTCAGTGTAAGAGCTTCGGGGGGATTGCAAAATAACCCAATTGGGGTTGACGCACCCAAGAACCCTAGTAAACAAACAAGGGGGGGGGGCAACGCAGGCCATCAAAGCAGTCACCGACCCGATCTTCCACTGCCGGTGACAATGCTGTTGGCTCAAGCCCTGGTGAGGTCAGGTGTGAGTTTAACGGGTTGCAGCTGGTAGTCTATCGCTGTTCTTTCGCTAATATGTGCACTATATTACTAAATACGTGGGTATTTACTCATAAAGTGTGTTCAGGATGAATTAATAGCAGTCACAGGGGCTCATCTTGGTTAAGCCTCTAAGGGGAAGACAGCATAAGACTAGACAAATGATAATGAGACACCTTAATCGATACTATATCCCAAGTTCTAAACAAACTATCTATCCCAGCCCGTTCACCTGAACGGGTGAACTATCTATCTAGCCCGTCCACCCTGTCTCGATCGATCTGCTCGACTTCTGTTTCTCTTTAAAGAGAAAGATAACTCGTAGCCAGTCCAGCGATCGAGGCCAGCGGACCGTTGTTGTTGTTGTTGTTGGATGAGTTTGACCAGCCTGCCACCGTCAAGTGATATCGGCTGTTTGGGTGTTTATAGATGTGATGTTAGAGGTGGTCCGGGCGGTGCCGTAAGGGGTGTAGAGTGGAAGTAATGTCGGGTCATCGCCGTTGGTTTTAACATTGCAAGATCACATGGACATACGATTATACACTTCTTTGGGACTCTTTTTTTATTAAGTGCTTGTTTGGATTTTTTCTCTCCTCGTTTTGGCCTTTTAGTTTGTTTGTTTTTGTTTTTTTATCTCTTAGTTCTTTTGTTTGGTTGTGTTTTTTGTGTTTTGTTCTGTTTCTTTTTCCTTTTTTTATATTTACACATCATGGGTAGAATAGGGAGAGTCTAGGTGAAAGGAGTTGTTGGGATGTTGTTCATCCCAACCCCCCCGACGAGGCACCACCTTTCCGTGGTGGGGGGGATTGCGTGCCCCAATGACCCGGCGACCATCTTACCGGCGAGGGGTGAGACTAAGAGTGCCTCACTCGTCCTTCCATCCATACGCTCCCATTCCAATGCCCATCTCATCTCAACATCCATGTCCTTCACCTTGCCCTGCAACACCAACTCTCCCTATCATGAGCAGGCAGGACAACTTCCCGGTCCTGCCCTCCAGCTCAGTTTTATCGGGGTAGTCGCGCCCCCTCGGCCCGCCCCCCGGGGTTGACGGAGTCCTGGAGGCTGAGGTCCCCCGTCGCACGGTGCTAGTTGTGACGGGGGACCAACACGCCTCTTTGGTCCTAATATCCCGGAGGGGCGGGCGGGTTCGTATGGCCCCACACGGACCAAGTGGCTTGTCGCCTCGGGTCGGGGGCCTGGGATTCGTCCCGGTGCTTGCTGGCCTGGCCGGCAGGGGTCAAGGGGTGGGCGGTGCTGGATCCCGGCCGGGGTGGTGAGTCCCTCTCTCCCGGTCGGGGCTGCCATCGTCTGGCCCGTATCGCTCTTCGGGTACCTGGCGTCCTCCCAATATCGGGATACAGGCGTCCCCCCGGTAGGGCCCCTGTGTGGTGGGGTGCCACGAGGAGCCGAAATATACGCATACTTTCATGGATAACTTAAACAAACAAACATACCCTGGACCTTCCAAAGAGGACCAGAATGCCGGCCTTCTTTCTGAAAGCCGTTTCACTGACCCAACACCTGCAGAGGCGTACCGCCCTGCATATCCACCTCCCAGCACCGCGGCCTCTACCACTGCTCCTCGTAGTGGAAATATAGCAGGCAACACGAGTTGGGAAACCAGGTCACCTCTCCCACGAGTACTGGTATTGAAAGCTACTGAGCCTGGAAAGAGTCTGTCTGCACTTTCGCCTTTCGAGCGGAAGCGCGGATGTGATAAATTTGGTGACATAGTGAGATGTGATAGGCTACGAGATGGATCAATCGAGGTTGAGTTTCGTAGTGTAGACGATGCTAAGAGGACGCTAGAGGTAACTGAATTCAAATACTGCGTAAGAGAACAAGGTAGGACGATGCATGTTTCGATACCTATTGTGGTCGAGCCGCACAGGACAACGAACCACTGTAAAGGCGTCATAAACTGTTATGATCTTAGGGACGTGTCGGAGTCGGAAATCGTACATGGCCTGTCGGAGTATGGTGTCGTGGAAGCGCGCAGAATCAAGGTGAGGAGAGGGAGCGATATGCAAGCAACAAACAACATTGTTTTAACTTTCAATTCGACAGATCTTCCCGCTTCAGTACGCATTGGCTATGTAAAGGTAAAAGTGCGAGTTTTCGTCCCAAGCCCCATGAGATGTTTTCGGTGCCAGCGTTACGGGCACACTACCCAATATTGCCGCGGTCGCCCGACCTGTGGTAGGTGTGGCATGTCTGAGCATACCGACGGAAAGTGCCAATCAGAACACCTGTGGTGTGTCAATTGCGGCCATGGTCAAACTCCACACACTGCCTATGACAGAGCCTGCCCTGCACATCTCAAGGAAAGAGAGATTATAGCTTTAAAATGTTCCAGAAACCTAACTTTTCGGCAGGCCAGGGAGATCTATGATGAGACTCACCCTAAGGTTTCGTACGCAGTGAAGGCGAGGAGCACGCTACGTACTCCCAATAACCCGGGTTCAACCAGTACTTCACAGTTTCCCTCTCCCCTTGATCAACCAACATGCCCAACAGTGCAACAGCAGTCGCAGATCGGCAGCGCTGGGCAAGTCCTGGGACAGCTCAGGGCCCTTTTGACGTCGTTTGGACTGGTGTGCTCGTCAGAGCAGTCACAGCCCACCCGGCCCCCTGTCCGGTTAGAAGCTTCCGACGCCAGTGCACTGCGTACTCCCGCAGACCAGCTCAAGAGGGATGGATTGTCGCACAAAGAACCAAGAGGCCAGGCCATTCCGCCACATCCTCCCAAAACTCCACCTCACCTACCGTTACCACCTCATCCACTGTCACTACCACATCCTCCACCTCCACCCACCACAGCTTACCCTCACCCAAAACCATGGTCTGTCCCCTAACGCCTCCAACAACCTCTGGGGGCATCAGCACAACGACCCGCAGAGTACCAGTGTTACCACCCTCGGCAGCCCAGCGGCAACAGGCGGTGGAGGTCCGCTTCGGGGCTCCCGATATGGGGGCTTCGGGCCGGTCATCCCGTGGCACGTCCCGGGACCCTTCGCCGGCCTCGCGGGCTACGGGACCTTCGGCGACTCATACGACGACACTACGAGTGGGCACTGTGTCCGCTGGGAACACAGACAAATCAATGGGACCACCATCCAGGCCCTCCCGTGCAAGCGGGAAGCCAACCAACGGTTCTCCCGCGACCGGACGTAAGCGGGTCTCTCCATGGTCCACATCACCACCATGTGGGGAGAGCCCGAAATCTCGACCACGTGCTCACTCGGCGTCCCCGGAAGTGATGGAAAATCCAAGTGCAACATAAACTGTGATAATATCTTTTCACGCAACATACATGTACAAATGTGTACATTGTATTACGTTAAGTTTTAGAACTTTAGCGTTTTAAATGGTTCACTTACAAACCATTTTACAATGGAACTGCAGGGGGCTGCGTACGAGCATTGATGATCTGCAAACGGTTTTAGGTCGGCACCGTCCGAGCGTGGTTTGCCTACAGGAAACTAAGCTTAGGCCCAATACAGCTTGCAGCATAAAATGCTACACGACTTTCCGTAAGGACGTACCAGCTGGTGTCGTTGCACACGGTGGTGTGCTCTTGGCAGTAACCACAGTATTCCCGTACAGCAGGTCAGGTTGCGTAGTGATGTCCAAGCAGTGGCAGCACGCGTATATTTTGGACGGCGACCAGTCAGTATATGCTCTATATACCTACCCCCTGGAACTGGTTTTATCGTCGCGGACATCAGACAGCTGCTGACTCAGCTACCCCCACCGGTCATTCTACTTGGAGATTTTAACGCTCACCATACGCTTTGGGGCTGTACTGATATCAACACACGAGGACGAGTCCTAGAACGTTTTCTACTCGATGAGTCGCTATGTATTTTAAACTCTGGAACGCCGACACATTTTACGCTTCCGTCTGGTCAAACGTCAGCTCTCGACTTGAGCATTGTCAGCCCACAACTGGTACAACATTTTACATGGTCGGTATCCGACGACCCGCTAGGTAGTGACCATTTCCCGGTATGGTTGTCATACCGCGATCGCGCCGTACTCGGTAGCCGTCCACAGCGGTGGAATTTTCGCAACATTGAGTGGGAGGAATTTCAATCAGGAGTGGAGGTCAGACTTCCCACGGACCCCGAAGATCCATCATTAACAATTGAGACTTTAACCTCAATCATAATTGACTCTGCCACCACTTCCATACCGAAGACCTCCGGTACTCCCCGCCGTACTCCGGTCCCATGGTGGACCCAGGAGTGCCACCTAGCAATTCGAGCTCGGAGATGCGCCTTTAGGGCATTCGATCGCCACAGCACAACAGAAAATCTCATAATATTCAGAAGGGCCAAGGCAATGGCTCGGCGTACCATACGAGCGGCAAAGCGTGCATCATGGAGATCCTATATAGGGCACCTGTGCCGAACCACACCGACGTCCGAGGTATGGGCGCGAATTAAAAGGATTTCTGGGCAATTCTCGTCAGCTCCCTTGCCGGTACTGAATATTGGAGGCAACATCATAGCTGATCCAGGCGAAGTAGCCAGCCGTATTGCTCATGTTATTGCAAACCGAAGTGTAAACACCGACCCAATGTTTTTACAGCACCGTGCCCGTAGTCAGAGGGAGATGTGTTTTACCACACATGAACAACTTGTTTACAACTTGCCGTTTACCCAAACTGAACTTACCTCTGCGATCGGTGGTTTGAGAAATGTGTGTGAGGGACCGGACGGAGTACACAACGAAATGTTGAAACAACTACCAACGTCTGCAAAGCATGCTCTACTCGCCATTTACAACAGAATTTGGGATGTGGGATATTTTCCACCAGCCTGGCGAAAAGCAATCATCATACCAATATTAAAGCCTGGCAAAAGTGGCGATGACCCAGCCCATTACCGTCCGATATCGCTCACATCATCATTGTGTAAATTGATGGAAAGAATGGTAAGCCTTCGACTTAATTGGTACTTAGAGACTCGGAATGTCTTAACCAACGACCAGTGTGGCTTTCGGAAAAACCGCAGTACGATTGACCATGTTTTAAGGCTTGATACTGAGATTCGACTGGCTTTTGTGAGAAAGAAACATTTAGGAGTAGTTTTTCGACATTGAAAGTGCTTTTGATACCGCATGGAGACATGGGATCCTGCAGAAGATCCATCAGTATGGAATCCGTGGATCTTTGAGCGTGTTTTTGAAAAACTTTATGACAGACCGACAATTTTGCGTGCGCGTGGGTAATCAGACTTCAGATTGGCTCAGCCAGGTTGAGGGAATTCCGCAGGGCAGTGTCTTGAGCACTTCTCTCTTCTCGCTTATTATAAATGACATTGGCAACTCACTTCCCTCGTCAATCGGACGATCTCTCTTTGCTGACGATTTTGCGATCTGGTCTTGCAGCTCGTCAACTCCTCTCATGGAACGACAGCTGCAGCTTACAATTTCTCAACTCGAGAAGTGGGGACATCGGAATGGTTTTAGGTTTTCCATAGCAAAAACGACAGCAATTCATTTTTGCCGACATCGACGTAGCTGCCCGGACATGACGCTGAAGCTGTACGGACAAGACGTTCCATCAGTACAAATGGCTCGTTTTCTGGGTGTGCAGTTTGACCATCGCCTTTCATACAGGGAACATATAAAATTGCTCCGAGACAAGTGTTTTAAGGCCATGGCGATATTGAAGTGTGTTTCTCGTATGTCATACGGTGCTGACCGAAGGACTCTGCATCTGCTATACCGTAATCTCATTCGTTCTAAGCTCGACTATGCGTGTTTTATATACGACGGTGCGTGTGCTGCCACGAAGCGATTGCTGGATCCAGTGCACCACGCTGCGTTGAGAATAGTTACCGGAGCGTTTCGTACATCCCCAACGGTCAGTGTACTAGCTGACACTCACGAACCACCATTGTCCATGAGGCGTGAAATGCTCGGTCTCCGCTACGCCTGCAAAATACGACAGTTCCCAACACACCCATCATATCCAGCGGTGTTCTCCCGTGACATGTATGCGGCCCTTCGTGATCATGTTAAAAGAGGAACACCTTACTGTGTGAGAATGAGAACGCTCCTGAGACGAATGAAAATTCGAATGCAAGGAATCAGGCAGTGTGAGCAAACAACTACCCCACCGTGGGAGCTGATCTTGCCCTCCATTGACATCTCCCTCGCTGTCGAGAGAAAACAAGATGTGACAAAAGAGGAGCTACTATCACGTACATTAGAGCACATTTCTTCAACATATCAAGGACACATCGTTACATACACAGATGGTTCAAAGACAGACACAGGCGTGGGTAGTGCTTTCGTCAGAGGATCCAACACAAGATCTTTTTCCCTGCCGCCACACGCCACGGTCTTCACTGCCGAGTTGATAGCCATCAGTAAAGCCCTTTCATTCATCGAGATCGACGACGAAGATATGCATGCTATTTTCACTGATTCTCTGAGCAGCCTTTTGGGTTTGCGCAGTTTTAACCAGCAACATTTCATTGTACGAGACATTTTATCGCAACTTACTTTGATACATCACATGGGAAAGCATGTAACACTTTGCTGGATCCCAGCACATGTCGGAATACGTGGAAACGAGCTGGCCGATCAGGCTGCAAAGCGTGCAGCACAAGCGCCAACAAGACGTGTGCTCCCACTTCCAGCCAGTGACCACTACCCAATCATCTCATCATTTATTATTGGACAGTGGCAGGGCAGATGGGATCAAGTGGAATTCAACAAATTAAAGCAAATCAAACCACACCTAGCGCTGTGGCCCTCGTCCTTCAGCCAAACGAGAAGGGACGAGGTAGCCATCTGTCGACTCAGAATTGGACACACCCTAGCCACTCATAGGTATTTATTGTGCGGGGAAGAAAGGCCGAAATGTGTGAGGTGTAATGCCGCGCTGACTGTGCACCATGTGCTGGTGGCGTGCGCAGCATATACGGAAGAACGTAGGCGTCACTTCGGATATGATGCTAATACTCTGAAGTTGGACGACTTATTGGGAAATGATTCCCGATTTATACAAAACAGAGCAGTTTTGTGCTTCCTTGCAGAGATAGGATTTGAAGTAATATACACACCTTCCTAGCTGATAATTTGCTTCCCTAGATATGTTCTATTGAGCGCTCTTCTATGTGACGGTGATTAAGCAAGCTTGTTATGGGTGCAATATAACCTACTGTGGTTGCCGCACCCTAAAACCCCAATAATCATCATTGTTCATCCCAACACTCGATGTTGCATGTCATGCTCACCTGCTCGTGGACATGCTCAACACTCATACAGGTACATGTCCACTGTACAGGTGTCACGTGATGGCAGCGGTATCTCACCCAGTCGTGTGTGGCCACTGTATAAGCTGTGGGACGCTCATACAGGTACATGTCCACTGTACAAGCTGTGGGACGCTCATACAGGTACATGTCCACTGTATAGGCTGTGGGACGCTCATACAGGTACATGTCCACTGTACAGGTGTCACGCGGCACGCAGCGGTATCCCACCCAGTCGCGTGTGGCCGGTCTATGGCTGTGTGGCTGACATGCACTCTGCCCAAATAACTACCATATTTTGTCTCAGGTGCCTTAAATTCATATGCGGTGCATCCTGGTCGCTTTCATGGAGGCACGATGGGGGTTCTATCAGGCGGAGGCGAATTGTTGCCAACAGTTCTACGGGACGTGTCCCCTGTGGAATTGTATGCCCCTGTGACAGTTGCAGGCGACGTGTCCCCTGTGGAATTGTATGCCCCTGTGACAGTGGCAGGCGACGTGTCCCCTGTGGAATTGGATGCCCCTGTGACAGTTGCAGGCGACGTGTCCCCTGTGGAATTGGATGCCCCTGTGACAGTTGCAGGCGACGTGTCCCCTGTGGAATTGTATGCCCCTGTGACAGTTGCAGGCGACGTGTCCCCTGTGGAATTGGATGCCCCTGTGACAGTTGCAGGCGACGTGTCCCCTGTGGAATTGGATGCCCCTGTGACAGTTGCAGGCGACGTGTCCCCTGTGGAATTGTATGCCCCTGTGACAGTTGCAGGCGACGTGTCCCCTGTGGAATTGTATGCCCCTGTGACAGTTGCAGGCGACGTGTCCCCTGTGGAATTGTATGCCCCTGTGACAGTTGCAGGCGACGTGTCCCCTGTGGAATTGGATGCCCCTGTGACAGTTGCAGGCGACGTGTCCCCTGTGGAATTGGATGCCCCTGTGACAGTTGCAGGCGACGTGTCCCCTGTGGAATTGTATGCCCCTGTGACAGTTGCAGGCGACGTGTCCCCTGTGGAATTGGATGCCCCTGTGACAGTTGCAGGCGACGTGTCCCCTGTGGAATTGGATGCCCCTGTGACAGTTGCAGGCGACATGTCCCCTGTGGAATTGGATGCCCCTGTGACAGTTGCAGGCGACGTGTCCCCTGTGGAATTGTATGCCCCTGTGACAGTTGCAGGCGACGTGTCCCCTGTGGAATTGGATGCCCCTGTGACAGTTGCAGGCGACGTGTCCCCTGTGGAATTGTGCCTAGTTGGGGGTTTGGATGCCCCTGTGACAGTTGCAGGCGACGTGTCCCCTGTGGAATTGTATGCCCCTGTGACAGTTGCAGGCGACGTGTCCCCTGTGGAATTGTATGCCCCTGTGACAGTTGCAGGCGACGTGTCCCCTGTGGAATTGTATGCCCCTGCCCTGACAGTTGCAGGCGACGTGTCCCCTGTGGAATTGTATGCCCCTGTGACAGTTGCAGGCGACGTGTCCCCTGTGGAATTGGATGCCCCTGTGACAGTTGCAGGCGACGTGTCCCCTGTGGAATTGTATGCCCCTGTGACAGTTGCAGGCGACGTGTCCCCTGTGGAATTGTATGCCCCTGTGACAGTTGCAGGCGACGTGTCCCCTGTGGAATTGTATGCCCCTGTGACAGTTGCAGGCGACGTGTCCCCTGTGGAATTGGATGCCCCTGTGACAGTTGCAGGCGACGTGTCCCCTGTGGAATTGGATGCCCCTGTGGTTGCAGGCGACGTGTCCCCTGTGGAATTGTATGCCCCTGTGACAGTTGCAGGCGACGTGTCCCCTGTGGAATTGTATGCCCCTGTGACAGTTGCAGGCGACGTGTCCCCTGTGGAATTGGATGCCCCTGTGACAGTTGCAGGCGACGTGTCCCCTGTGGAATTGTATGCCCCTGTGACAGTTGCAGGCGACGTGTCCCCTGTGGAATTGGATGCCCCTGTGACAGTTGCAGGCGACGTGTCCCCTGTGGAATTGGATGCCCCTGTGACAGTTGCAGGCGACGTGTCCCCTGTGGAATTGTATGCCCCATGGACAGTTGCAGGCGACGTGTCCCCTGTGGAATTGGATGCCCCTGTGACAGTTGCAGGCGACGTGTCCCCTGTGGAATTGGATGCCCCTGTGATGCCTCCCTTGACAGTTGCAGGCGACGTGTCCCCTGTGGAATTGTATGCCCCTGTGACAGTTGCAGGCGACGTGTCCCCTGTGGAATTGGATGCCCCTGTGACAGTTGCAGCGGAGCGATTGTCACCGTCTACGTCGCAACAACCAACAACACACGCCTCCCTTCAGCTGCGTCACGAAAGTCGAGTCGCGGGTGGTGGAGAAGGACTGCACACCAATGCTGTCATGTGGACCGTTTCATGACCGAACTCGCTACCAGTGGCCGGATGTAGGACTCTCGCTCATCGCGTTCATGTGAACGAAATTCATGATATTTTGTGGAGGCACCATCCCAATTCCTAGTAAGGAACTGCACTCGTGTTCACATATAGCAAATTTCGATGGTTATTTACGTTCTGCTCTCTTCGCGATACCCTTGACTATTTTCCAGTCTTGTCACATGGGTATAGTATGTCAGCCAGGTCTCGTATTCGAAAAACAAGAACTAGCATCATGGATGGATAGCACTGCTACACGTGCCGGCCTCGCACATCCGTGTCAGCCACGCTCACCTCACCACCCGACAGCGTCTTCGGACCGTTGCGGCCGTCTGACCTTTGACGTCGGCTCCATGTGTGCCGGTGGCTGTCGGCGACTTCCGGTCCCGAAGTGAAGTTGACCTGCGAACGGTGGCGCGCTACCGTGTTGCCACCGACGAGTGTGGGTGGGCGGCTCCGCCCAACGATATTCCACCTGCCCGCGCCGTTGGAAATAGGCTGGTCTGGCGGTCACCAGGGGCGGCTCTGGGTCGCTAGATGTGTACCCGGATACCGAGGTGTGTCGCAGAGCTCGACAGTGTCCAGCGGGTCGTTCAACACACATCAATTTGGACGTTCGGAATGATTTCATCCGGCAGATTGGGTGCGTATTCGGTATTCGGAACTCCTGGGCTGGAGACTCACCAGTTCTGCGTTCGAACTGGCATTCCAGCGGCTATAGTTTCTGAATTTCTAGACCTGACTGTGATGAATTGACAAAAGGATGTTCACAGCATGAAATAGTGTGTCATTTAAATACGTCCGAAAATAATCCAGGTGAAGAAATCTAGCGTATCTCGTTCGATAGTTGTTTCTCGGTTCCAGTTTGTTTTATCGCCGACAGCGGTGGCATGCGTATGTCGAATTATACAGCCTGGTGTGCACGCATACGTTAAAATAGCTAATTTTACAATGAGATTGTTACTCATTATATCTCGGTTTTACTCGTAATCCACACATCATCGTCACGCACTTCGAAAAAAAGACTCCGCAAAGTTATCAGACACGTATCACAAGCTATTTATCTGTTTAATAGCATTTGTACCCATAATGACATCTTGGTCGTTACTCTCAGCTCCAGTCATTCTGGCCCCGTACTTTGTTTTGTTTGTTTAATCCTCGAAGCTTTGGAAGCCACGACTCCTCGAATGTAACCGATTTTCCATCTCGAAAACGGTGGCTGTCCACTTCTGCCGACGCCGTTATTGCCCAGAGATGGCAATCAAGTTATATGGCCATCAAATACCTGTGCGACCAGCGGCCCGTTTCCTGGGAGTCATCATGGATAGCCGGCTAAGTTACAGGGAACATCTTGGCACTGTACGTTAAGAGCTTCAGGGCCATGAATATTATGAAATGTGTTTCCCGAACGACTTATGGAGCTGACAGAGAAACACTTCTATTGTTATATCGTACTCTTATTCGCTCGAAGCTAGATTACGCATCGTTTATATACGACAGTGCAAGTAATTCAGTGAAGCGGAAGCTCGACACTATACATCATGCAGCATTACGAATCTCCACAGGGGCCTTTCGGACATCGCCAGCTGCGAGGCCTTTGGCAGAGGCCCACGAGCCGTCGTTAGCAAACAGACGTGAAAGGCTGGGACTCCGGTATGCAATTAGGCTGAAGCAGTTTCCAGCGCACCCCACATACCAGTCCGTTTTCTCGCATCACATGTTATCAGTTTTTAGCGGACACAGATGAGAAAAACTAAGACCCTTTTGCGTCAGAATCCGCTCTCTCCTTGAAGAGGCACCGATACCACTACGAGCTGTCGCGAGAATAAAATACTCTGGATCCCACCATGGAAACTAATTTCACCTACGATAGATATTTCCCTAGCGACGGCCAAGAAAGGAAACACACTTCCAGAGCTTTTCAAGGCAGAAGCACTGCAATTACTGGAATCCTATCGATGTTACTCAAGAACCTATACTGATGGTTCCAAAACAATGACTGGAACTGGCTGAGCATTCGTATGTGGAACGGTCACTAGATCTTTCACTTTGCCACCCCACGCATCTGTGTACACTGCGGAATTGGTGGCGATCGTTAATGCTTTATGTTTTATTGAGGTTGAAGACGAAGATTTCAATGTCATCGTAACGGACTCGTTGAGTAGCCTTATGACCCTACAATCTTTTTACCCATCTAACCAACTTCTTCAGGAGATATTAACTCGCATGACATCATTGGGCAGAGCTGGTAAGAGGATTGCCTACTGCTGGGTACCTAGTCATACCGGTATCACTGGTAACGAGCTAGCCGATGCTGCTGCAAAGCGCGCCGCGCAGGCTCGTTGGACTCGTGCCTTGCCTCTCCCCGCAAGGGATTTCTACTCGGAAGTATCTGCTTTTCTCCAAGAAAGGTGGCAAACAAATTGGAATTATCAGATTTCAAACAAGCTCCGACCTATAAAACAAGTTCTGGTGCCATGGCCGTCGTCACTGAAGAAGTGTAGGAGGGATGAGATGATTTTGGCACGACTGCGAATAGGGCACACTTACGCTACACACAGACACCTTCTGATCAAGGAGGAAAACCACGCTGTTCTCGATGTGACGCACATATGACAGTCCGCCACATACTGTTTTCATGCTGCAACTTCCAGTAGGAACGAATGCGTTACTTTGGTCCAAACTTTCATGCAATGTCGTACACTGATGTTTTAGGAGACAGCTCGGAGATCGCTGCCACAAGGAACATATACCGTTACTTAGCTGCTACTCAGTTTCACGTTATGTATCCCTTTCAATAATAATCATGCCGAACCCCATATCATGTTCTGAAGAATAATACAGTTATGGGCGCTAGATAACCACTAGCAGTTCAGGCGCCCTTAAGCCCAAATAAACAAACAAACAAACAAACAAACAATCCTCGAATGTAACAGCTTTTCGTACCCACCGAGGTTGGTATTATATTTTATTTTCTATTGCTGCCCACCGACCATTGTGATGTCAACTACTTAGCTCTTGTCACAAACATGCTACACTGTAATTGGCTGGCTTGGTGCGCGCACAGATATAAAACTGATACCGATCCCAATCGTCGCACGCGTCATATATGTAGTTTAACGACAGTCCGGCAGCTGACGGTATTGCCCAACCTAACAAGACAGGCCTTAGTCCGAACTACATATGCTCAGTGAGCAAAATATATGTATTGTATTGTAGTTACTCTGTCTTGTGTGTGATTCGGATCTCATGCAACTTCGAGCATGAGATCCAACACAGGAAACGTATGTGACCGTCAGTAATTTGTTTGTCGAGCCTTCACGTTACTTCTGACCTCGCCTATTCCTTTGATTGCTAGTCAAGCGAGCATTGCAATCGAGAAACAAGTGCATCATGTTACGTTGTTCATTGCTTTGTGAAGATGCAACATTACTTACATCCTAAGTATTGTCAGCAGATCGTCTTACTGACGAATCTGAATACAGTATAAGCTTCTTGTTAAAGTCGACTGAATGTCTGGGCGTGAGATCACTGCATGCGGACATTTTCCTGCGTACTTAATAAGAGTCACAAAGCAGATCTGGTTGCAGTCAGAATGGATGCTAGATTGCCGGGCGAGGTCGCATTACAGCAGTCATTTTGACGCCTGTGCCTTCGGTGCTGGGAGGACTCTTTCCTTCTGCCGAGTGTTATATTAGGCCATGCAAGGTTCAGAGTTGGCTAGTTATTGATCTTACGACTTTCGACTGCTTTGGTCATGTCGCATCGCCAATCTCACTTTGATTGGTGGTCGGCGAAGAACAACGATAGGCGGGATCGAACCCATAGCCTTTCGGTTGGGAAACGAGCAACCTATCCCTGGGCTACTCGGCCGTATACGGTCACAGGATCCTGCTGAAATGACTGCCTGCCAGAAATAGCTGACGCCATGTAGACGAGGAGTGCGGGGAGGGGTCCAACACATTTATTGTGGCCATGCATGGCCACTGACGCATCCATCCCAGCGCACACAGCCTGGTTTTATAGGTATCCGTTGTTGGTGTTTCCAAGCGGCACCAGCAAGGTGAAATTTGACTTCTTTTTGGAAGGGGCTGCTCTTCATTATCTTGGATCATTGCCACTGCTCTTACTGTTCACTCATAACATTTCAGTTATCCTCGACTCAAAGCTGGCTGAAAGCCGACACTACCATGAAAGATCCTTTTTGTTTTCAAAACAGTAGTTGACTAGTTTCCGTGACGGTTTCGTTGTTATCGGTGTTTGTGTTTTGTTTTGTTTGCTTTTCTTTTTTGTTATATTGTTTTTTGTACTTATCCGAAGATGGAAACTTCTACTGCTTTTTTTTACTTTTTTACCTTTTTAACCTTTTTTACTTTGTTTACTACTGTTTACTGTCTTCTTCCTCCACTCTTATATTTCGCGTTTGTGTTGCAGATGGTGTAGACGTTCCCAAATATGACTAGTGATGTGGCTGAGTGAGGAAAAGATGGTGTGGTGATACATCACATGAGTACGTTTTATGATATAGCAATGCAAAAGAAGAAGCAGAGTGCTACCAACCTGCTCAGTTGAATGAAAACGCTCCTGCAAATGTGCAGCATCCTTATATTACTAATGTTCCCCTATCTGCCGGTGAAACCAGTGGCCAAAATACCTAAATATATGCTTCCAAGTACTTGCTCATTCGAGGAGATTCCCTCCTACCGTACCACTGATGTCGACAGTGTCAGCTTTTGCCTGTGATTTTGCTGATTTACCGTCAGCATTTCCTGTGGGTTCGCTGATTTTCCGTCAGCATTTGTCTGTGGGTTCGCTGATTTTCCGTCAGCTTTTGCCTGCGGGTTCGTTGATTTACCGTCAATGGCACGCCTCATTCTCACTAAGATTACTGAGGGTGGCTAGCTTTTATACATGTTGTGCTCTCCGTGAATATGCAGCTTCGTTACCCGATAGATAACTTTGTAATCGAATAGCCGCGAGTGAACGTAAGTGTCGGTCATCTAAAAACCGGATGTATGTTCGGAAAATGTACGTGATTGGGTTATGAATTGTATCGGGTCTAGTCGTGGTGCGTGATTGGAAGATACGATGGCATTGACTGCACTACTAGTCGCCACAGTGGTGTCATCAATGCCCATGTGGTATATTCTTTTTGTCGGCAAATATGCCTTCGCTGAGTCCCTGCTGTGCGTGTGCTCACATATGTACCATACATTTTCTGCTCTCTGCTATGGACCTTTAACCGCATATCAGGAATGAAGCTTTACATATTCACGAGATGCATGTTCATCCTCAGCTTCTATGTTGTATCCATAATTTTAAACGTTTGGAATTTGATGTATGGTGAAGATATTAAGCAAACACTTGGGAATCTGAAAGACGATGCAAAACTTAACATAAGTTGGTTTGATTGATTTTCCAACTTCTGCCCCATGTGGATGCAAATTACCAACAACCACCCTACCCCTCCAAACAACTCTGCTCAACACAAATATTTCTCTTTTTTTAATTATGAAGTAAGGCACCGTGGGTGTGCATCCCCAATCAAAACTGTACAGTTCCGACATTGCTGCATCTTCTCATCCAACTCCACGTACCCGGTTCTCCATCGTATTAATCTTTCCCTCACCATTGTAAGCTTCATTTAAACAGAGCCACTTTCGGCCGTTTATTTGCATAGTCAGACTATGGCTGGAAGTGACGCAGGAGATTACTCCGCCTCGGAAGGCGATGTGTATTGGCTTCACGTTAGCCAGCAGATGACATTGACCTCACTGATGCCTGGCAGTCATACTGACCTCGTAAAGCAGTGTTAAAATATTAGTTTTTCGTTAGGTGTGCGATGTCGAAACGAGTACAGTATGGTGTCGAAATTCGCAACGGAAACTATGCCATTTAGCATAATTTATAAGTGCTTGAAGCAAGTCTGATCCAACAGCTTACTCACACGTCGTTCCTTTATGTTGAGATACCTAATTTCTTGGGTAACTATTTTAGCGATAACGATACAAAATACACATCCTTATCGACTGATTGTATAACAGATCACATCATTGGCAATCCTCTTACCTGGAATTGTGCTCAGAGATGTTCGAGCATCACAATCCTCAATGGTGGGTATCAGGATGATACTTATCGACAAGATACTGTTGGAGATTATATATGAAGACTTCATAAAGACTCACCACGAGGCACGATGTCGATGCTCCGTTGGGAGGGATGCCAATTCAGTGTTCAGAGAGTGGTATATTCCACCCTATTCCACGAATAATGTATCACTGTCGTAAAGGCACCCCTTGGAGTCTGTAATCTGTGATGCACTGTGACTGCCAGTGATCTGTGTGACTCGCGTAACCTGACTGCTCTGTGTTCGGCTCCGGCAGGCTCCAAGTCCAAGAAGAAGGAGCAAGAGGACGATGATGAGATGGCCGAGCTGGCTGCCTGGGCGTCATAGGTGGCGCCACCGTAGCCGCCCGCCCGACAGTGCTTTTTCCACAGCGTGAGTGATGAACGAGTCTGGAGCTGTCCCGGTTGTAAGGGCATTTGAGTGCTACCTTCGGCTCGACTGACAAACGGAGCAATTGTGTTGGAAATTCGCGTGCTATGTTTTCCTTAATTTTTACATTTTCGAAGCCATTTTTCGCCCACGAACCAAAGTCAAATGTTGTATGTGATACACTAACATAGGATATAATAATTTCACGCATCAATGTTCAGCATGCGGTGGGCCTGTTGTGTGCACTGGTATAATACATACTTAGGTTGGTTGATCATGCTACATTCCCTCTCCCTCCTTCCCTGCACATATAAGCTCGAACTACGACCCATAGTCAGCACAATTGTCATCTCACGTGCATGACGCGGTAAGAAATGCTAGTTGAATTTAAATGAACAAAAAGTAATAGTCCTTTACTTGCTTTGCTCTTGTGGAACTCTTCGAGGATGTCCTTTGAATGTGTTGTAATTCACATTGTGCATAAAGTAGGTGATGGTGTTATATATTTTCAGGTGTCATGAAATTATTGCAATTGAAGGAGTATCAATTATTGATAATGTAAACGGCGGACCATTGTCCTACCCACAACAAGTCAGAAGTCCGAGTGGTACTATGATCGGTGGTGCACCTAGGATTTGTGTCGGGGGCCAAACGGATTTGGATGGGCCACCTGTCCCCATTTTGTAAGGGGACGAGTGGTCTAGGGGTAAGATGTTCGTCTCACAATCGAAAGGTTGTGGGTTCGAGTCTCACCTGTCGCTACTCTTCGCCCGCGACCAATCGGCGTGAGAGATTGGCGACGCTATATGACTCAACGGTCGACGTGTCGTAAAACCAATAACCAACCAACCCCATTTTGTAAAGCCCACGGATTCTACCACTTGTTAAAGGAGGCCATTTTGATTTTTTTAATGAGGAGAATTAGTGACCAACTTAATTTTGCTGTTGGACCCCATCTACCACCATCATTTTTCAGTCACCGGATTTCAACTACTCCCCTGTTCAAGGTTTTTTCTGGTATCCCTTGATAAATCATTTCACACTGCACTTGTGCAAATCACTAAAATGTACAATTTTTCCTACTTCACCCATGTAAGCCCATAACGCCCGGTCGCAACCACACCAACGTTCGTGCACTTGTACAACCACCTCGCATTCGGTGTATTCACCACACTTGGTGCAAATGTGTGCTTTCTGCTAGACCCCTACCTTTTTCTAAGTCCTGCCATATGATGCTAATTTGCCATATTTGACTTCATGGAATGGTTCGTATTTGAGTTTACTGGGGAATATTTGATGAATTCAACTCGAATATTTTTATCTTCTAACATTTGCTGGTGGAAAGAAATCCTGATACCCTGTTGAGCTTTGATGTACCTCATTGTTTTGTTTAATTGTGCTCCGCGATTGACTACCGAACCGAGTTGCTAGTTCGCCGTTCTCTTTAGGGTCCTGCGTTTTTTAGAGCCTCAGTTCCTTTTTGAGACCCCGGCGCTTTATAGGCCTTCGTTCCTTTTTGTGGACCCACGGTGGTTTTGAGGAACCTGCGCGTTTTGGAAGGCCCCTATGCGTTTGTTTTATCCGGTGCCCTTTTTAGGACCATACTGCTTTTCACGGGGCACAGCTTCTGAGGCCCTTGCTCCTGTCTTTGCGGCCCCGATGTGGCTTGAGGGCCCGGCGCAATTTTTAAGAGCCTCTGCATAATTCTTGGAGGACGACAATCCTCAGTGTGAACAATTCCCCCCCCCCTTGCCTCCCCTTCGGTACGCCACTGATTATAACGGGAAAGTGTATGTAATGTCGAAAGGTCTTCATTGAAAGCTAATTGTTTCCATTTCAGATCTGTGCTGCAGCAAGCTTTTTTCCTGCGACTCAACGTCCGGCTTGGCAGTTCGTTCTCGCCACTGCACTTAATGTCACTGATATCTAGCGGGTACGGTGTGAACTTCAATTTCTCTTGCTGCACGCTGCCATGACTGCGCTGGCTTCGATGTCGGTGCAACTTCCTGCTCGCCACAGTTGTTGCGGGGTGGTTCAGCAGGCCGTGAGCTGTATCGGGTGGTGACTTGCAGGCTAACGTGGGTTTCGTGGCGAGCTGTTCATTTAGGCATGCGAGGTGGCTGCGTCTTTATAGCTGCAGTGTCTTGCGTCGCGTTGTATCGAGGTACCCTGACCATTCGGAGTTGAACCGAAGTGGAGGGAGCCTGTGAGGAAGACAGATTAAAGTTTTCACAGGTTACTGCGCGACATGGCGCTGGTCTCGGTCGGCTCGAGAGTAGATGCTGTGCTGCGCAATGACGAGGAGAGTATAGTTGCGTTACTGTTGATGCACTCGCTGGTGTTGAGCGCGACATGATGCTGGACTGAGCACATCAGTCGAGTCTTAGATTAGCTGCTAGAACAGACACAGTCCGTGTATCTCCGCCGTCTCAAGACAGTGTTCTGCTCTTTTGCGTGTGTTTGAGTAGCTTTTCTGTTACTGCCGATGGATGGGGTACGTGGTACTCTTTCCGCCGGCTTTCGAGACGTATGTTTGCGTGCTGGCCTTGCGACGGTCGTCTGTGAAGGTGAGCGCTCCAGTAAGAATCGGTGAATGATGGTCATCTCGAGGTGTCACGTGTGCGCGTGTCGTTGCGCTGTGTGGGACGCTGAAGGCGTTCCTGCCGCAGTGAATAGTTAAACCCATGATTGCACATCCGTGCAAAGGTAAAACTTCTGGTTAATTGTGCGTTAATGCAGCAGTAGCGTCATTCTTTTGGAAGCCTTACGTCCGCCCCGGTAGTGCAGTATATGAAAAGAACAGCATAACATATGTATCCTCGCCCTTGATATTCTTAGTAAAGTTTCTGATGGAATGTGCTTATGAGTGCTTCTTGAATGCGTGCCCTGTGCTGTACGACACGAATTTATCGATGAGAATGTCGTGGAGAGGGCACTGGAGATACCCTGGAGTTTACCATTCAGACCTGGCCTTATATTATGCGGACAGTCATAATATGACCAAGGTAGAACTATGTTAAATCACCGGGACTAAGATTTTGCGGACGAGTTGTGGGATGTAAATGATGATGTTGAGTTGGAGCCCAAACTTGGAAATAAAGTGGGATAAAGCAGTTGCATTTAAATGGCCCTTAATATCAAAAAGGTGCGATTGCTGCTCCAGGGCTTTATAAGCACCTAAATCGAACTCTTTGGCGGTTTGCATCATTCATTCATTCATTCATCAGCGGATGGAGACATTCGGAGTATAATAACTGAAGTACTGGTAGAACCATTTGACGCTAGCTCCATGCCGTTCTAATTTATCCGGATCTGTATAATGGTATACCGCATCGAAGTATTTGCGTAGGTCGAGTAGACAGCGGTAAGTAGTCTGCATTTCCTCATCTCCGACAGATTGTTCTCTGGGCGCTATATGACCATTGCAGTCGATGCGCCCTTTAAACCCAAATAACAAACAAACAGACAGATTGTTGTCTGAATGCTGATCGGTCAAAACTCAGTCCAGTAACGAGGCGTAATTCCATGTTCAGCAGTAGACTGGGGACTTATTATTTTTCAAAGCCAGGATCAGCTGCCATTAGAGGTTCTGCATGAGCCAGGGCAGAGACCGGCCGTGGAGCTCCCTTGTTGCGGACACTTGATCGAGCGGCAAAAGCTTGCTGGCCGGAACTTCGCGCTCTTGGCAGCATGTAAGAACATGCACCTTCCTGCGTCGAGTTTTCGCGGAAGTACATATATTTTAGAAATGAGTAAAGCCCACTTCGACAGTTCCGCACAACGCATTTAAATTTGGAATGCCTGTTCGATATTTCGCAGACATGGGATCGAAATTCCCTTACAACACCACATGATAACTAATGACCTAAAACTCATCCTGACCCTTCCGGAAGGGGCCAGACTAACTGTCTCCGTAACGAAGGACGGCTGGCATATTTGCAGGCCGGACTGTCTGTAAGGGGGGACGGTTGGATTAATTACAGGCCGGACTGACCGTACCCGTAGCGAGAGACGGGCTGGATTAATTGCAGGCCAGACTAACTATCCCTGTAACGAGGGACGGGCTGGGTTAGTTACGGAAGCAGGGGACAGAGGAGATTTCTAGCCTTGTGCATCTTAATATTTGGTGGCAAGAACCAGTCGCTCTGGCAAGTCTCCTTTCGGAGACAGGAGTGCTGTGACCGATTCGGTAAAAGTTGTATGACGCAACAAAATATGGGGCGGAGCACTGGAGGTGGAACTTGTTACTGGAGAGAAGGTTCGATGGGCACGCATGCGTCGATGTTTGTTTTTAACGTGTGTCAGGGTCGGGGCAGGTGGAAAATATTATTAGATTAGCCATAGACACACAAGACCAAGACCTCGTCGAAAGTGACAATACATTGTTACGGTTTACGCCACGTGTCGGCAGAATAGAGCATAAAGTCATGGAGCATTGAGACTTAGTAAGAGCCACATGGGCCCATCCAGGTTAAGTCTGTAAAGAAAAAATGTCATAAGCCTGGACAAAACGACACTCCTCACCCCATCCAACACCACATCAAAACTTCCAAAGAAACCATCTACCAACATCCCACACCCATCCATGCCTACCTTGCCTATCCAGCCGTATTCACTCAATCCCATGTAACACTCACATGGATCGAGTGCCCTACCAATTTTTTTCCAACTCCATCCATGCCTGCTTAAAGGGGCTTTACCGTGCACACCTACTTAGCATAAATATCACTAATTAGAACTCAAAAACAAGATTTTTCCAACCTAAAAAATTGCCCGCCATATTTTAATACATTCAATTAGGGATTCCAACAACATCAGCTTTCAGCCTATTCCATTTATCATTAAACCTTTGACAAAAAGACCTGTTGTCGCTTAACTGACCTATACCTCGATTTGTCTAACCTGAATTGATGACCCCTATGTGATGCTCTAACTAGAATGATATCATCCAGATCATCCAGCCCTTTAACGATTTTGTACTTTTCAATCATATTACCCCTTAATCTCCTATATTTGAGTGAGTACATGTCTAATGCCGTAAGCCTTTCTCCATTTTCTAAGTTGCCTAGTCAACTGATGAGTCTAGTGACTGCGCTGCACTCTTTCTAACATATGTATGTATTTTTATAAGAAATGGCCCCATACCTGTGCAGAATATTCTAAGTGTATATATACACCAGTACATAGGCTACGCACATATGTTTTTCATGACTTCCTTGCTCTTGTACCTCACACTCCTATTAATGATTCCAAGCATTCTGATTGGCATGTTCCTACCTGAGATACATTGTTTTTTTTTCTGTTTTAAGGTCATTTGAAACTGACACACCTAAGTCTCTTTCCTCTTCGATAACATCCAATACCCTACCTCCCATTGCATATTTGAAAGTCTCGCCTTCGGACCCCAGATGCATAAACTTGGACTTTTCATAGTTAAAAGGCATCTGTCATTGATTAGCCCACTTGTTTAGGTCCTCCAAATCTAATTCAATAGTACTGGATTGATCACCACTGTTAATCACTCCTTCCAGCTTGATATCATCACCTAATTTGAACCCCCTCCGCAGCCCTATGTCAATGTTATTCACAGAGCTGATAAAGAGAAGTGGTCATAAAACAGATCCCCGTGGCACTCCACCCAGACCGTCCTTCCATTCAGATTTACATCCATTTATCGCTACCCTTTGTTTCCGTCCCCTTAACCAAGCTTCAATCAACCCTAAAACTTCATATCTATATATTTATATATATATATATATATATATATATATATATATATAGTGTTGTTTTATGAAAATTATTGAGGGGGCAAAGTGCCACAGGATTGATGTAGGAATAAAAAGTGGTTGTTTCCCACGCGCACTGAAGGAGTGGGTGGAAGACGGAATCCGCCCACTTGGTTTTTACATTACCTCCTAAACGGGCGGCGATATTGTAATGCAATGTTGTGACTTTGTAAAAAAAAATCGATAAGTGCTTCTTATGCAACACAAAATCGAAGTCAGTTAGTAAATATATACGAATTGCGGGGTGCCAAATCTGTCAACCAGGCAACGGCCGACGAGCGTTCAAGGTCACAAAGAACGGTGGAGCGGCAGTGCGGTGATACAGCCGCCCACGACCTCATTTGACCTTAAAAGTCTAGGATCATGAAATTTGTACTGAAGCGAGATCACTACATCCACAATCTACCCTATAAATTGTGTGCTAGTTTCCGGGATCATAGGGGCAGGGGCCGAATCCCCCCATTCTGAGCGTGTTATGTGGGAGGCCGTCCGACGCTCGTGTTAATTGACCCTGTCCTCAATTATGTTTGTATGCTAGATTTAGGCCACTTAGTCTGCTGAGAGGATACATTTGCAATTAATGTGATGCTCAAGATCAAGATAAAACACAGCCATACGTCTAGAAGACCAGGTTGTCACTTATGGGGTATAAAATTGTCCGACTCAATTGAAAGCCCGACAAAAGAACAGCGAGTGCTAGTTTCAAAACGTTCCGTTCTATCAGTGTGCAAGAGTTCCCCAGCCATATTTCCGCCGTTGCTCATATATCAACGAATAATATATGAGCCCACCAACACACATGCGTAATGGCGACTATTCATATATAGGCAGTTGATGCGCCCCTAAACCCCAATAACAACTATTCATATATTATTAATATTAATATTTGTGGGCAAGACACACAGAAACACTCCCAGGTAGGGAATCATGGATGCGGTCATACCAATATGCATTACACAGACTGAGACAGTTGAGTGGACTGCGGTCGCACATTCAATGTACAATGTGGAGTTCTTATGTGTAACGTTTTAACACGCGCACTGGAGGGGGGAAACCCCCCCCCCCCCCCCCGGTTTTTCAAAAAAAACAGAAATTTTTCGCGCGATTTTCGGTGTACTGTTAAATATGAACGGCGCGCGTTTAAAGAAGAAAAGAATGCGAAAAATTGTTGGGGGCTAAAGTAAAAATGTATAGCCAACACAAAATCGGCGCAAACCCCCCCCCAATATAATAAAAAAAAAAAATTTTTTAAAAAAAAAAAAAAGTTTTTTTTTAAAAATTATGTTTAAGGTCATGTTAGGTCACTAAGGTCAAATCAGGTCAAGTTCATGACAGGTTAATGGAACCAAACTTGATGATGGACTGTTGCCTAAATGACTACTGGTTGTATTTTTTTTTTATGAATGTATTAATTGATTGCTCCGAGCCCCCCGACGGAGAGCGGGGGGGGGTTTTTAAAGCGGTGTTATAAAGGTGCCAGGTTCAAATGTTGGGTCTATCATCTGCATTGCATCATAGTAATGTCAAAACATCATTGATGCCCATTTTTTACTTTAAAAAAAAACAAACTCCAAACCAATTCAACTACCTATGCTTAAGATATTACCTAGGTCAATCCAGCACCGCCCCCCCCCCAGCCGTTTACTAGGAGCCGAAATCTTGGGGGAGCAGACCCCCCCCCCCCCCCCACATAAATACCCCCCCCCCCCCCCCGGGGTTAATTAAATTAATTGATGTCTTCTTAATGATAATATTTTAAACTTATAAAGTGCCAGTTAAATCTACCCAACCGTCTTCATGCCAGTTCATCGCATATCAATATCACATGGGAAGACGCCGAGTTCAAGATATCTTCAGAATCGGAACAGGCAAGACCAAGTGGGTTTTATCATTTGTATCACTGCGTTCGCTCGGAAAGCTCGCTCACTGTCTGAACAGCCAGTGTAAACGCATAGGTGAACGCTGCTGGGGAAACGTCTGTGGCCGGTTCCGTACTAAGTATGGCTGTATCTGGCAATCTAAATCAAATCAGGCAAATCTTGATCTTCACATTCTAGTGACGTCATGAAAATACAAAGATGTGATGGCTGTTGCAAAATTCCCTGATGAAGAAAATAATGCAACACCTTCACGCTTTTAATAATCTGATGGCACATAATACACAACTCGGAAGTATTTAGGAACGACACCATCATTTGCCATCTGCCGCGGTGTCCCACCAACCGCCAGACTACAAACACCAAGATGTACAAATGCTTATGATGCATTTGTACATCTTGTGTCTATAGCATCTTGTAAATGCATGTGAACATATCACACCCCTGAAATCGATCATATTACACCCCTGTAGCCTCAACCCCGTTACCAGTACCAGCGCCCTACTAGTAAGGGTATATGCATGTGGTGGAATGAAGCAGCCGTCGTGAGTGATATAAAAGGGATCTTGATCCATGTATTGTAGCGTTCCTAAACTCAAGTGACAGAACACATGTAGTCGATATTGAATTGGGCTCGTCGTCAACAACGTCAAACGAAAACCTTGCAGATACACACTTGCTGCCTGTATTATCACAGACGCACACTTGCTACGTGGACTATCAATGTTGAAGTCGTATTGAGGGTGTGAGACTGCACAACTATCAAGGAGAAAAGCCGGTACACTCGGGCAGGGGAAAAGCAATGCTGGGAACAAAACCTGGCCACATGCGAGAAAGCGTGGTTTCTGCGAACGCGAAGGCCGGGATAACAGCAGGTAAGTGCAGTGCAGGGCATCATTCTGGCTGTCTGATTCGCTGAAGTTTGGGCATCGGGTGATGAACCATACACCATGTTGTAGCCCCGTGAAGAAGACGAGGATGTGGGGAAAGGGAATTTTCAAAACCTAACATTTTGACTCCGCGGCACGGCGGCCCTGTCAGCGCCAAGGGCCTGCTGCCGTGGGCGGATTCAGGAATTGTCATGGGGGCACTTGTCTGAAGGGGTGCCATTTCTTTGGAGAGGCGCCATTACAAAAACACTGAAGCATGGGTGGATACAGGGGTGACACTGAAGGCATGTGCCGACATGGAAGTTGGCGCCCCTTCAGCCGGGAAAATGCTCCACTCTGGGAAAGCTCGAGTGCATCCACATATATTTTTTCAGCCAAAGGCGTCCGTCTCAGTGGAAAACGTGCACTTTCAGTGTGCTTGAGTGCATCCGCCTCAAATTATTCAGCCAGAGGCGCTCCTTGGAAGGAAAAGACCCCCATCCAATGTGCTTGAGTGAAATCACCCGAATTGTTTAGCCAAATGCGCACCCTGGAAGGTAAAGATGCCCCTCCGGGAAGGTCCGAGTACACCCCACCCATCAAATTGTTCAGCTAGAGGCGTCCCTCCAGAGACCAAATTCCTCTCAGGCAATTTCGGAGCTCGCTCCTGCCTAGTGGGGTCTTTTCCTTCCGAGGGGAACCTCTGGCCGAAAAATTATAGCGGGGTCCATTCGAGCGCACTGAAGAGGAGTCTTTTTTTAAATCTCAGAAGGGCGCTTCGGACTAAAAAATTATACGGGTTCACTCGAGCCTTCCCGGATGAGCGCCTTTCCCCGGCTGGAGGAGCGGCCACCTTCCATAGAAGGGCAAGCCCATGCCCCAGTCCCCCCCCTGTATCTCCCCCTGACTCCTGCATCTGCAAGCCAGCAGCTGGCCGCGTCAGGCTATCAGTTTTCTCCTTTCTCCGGAGAAGACAGACCTCTAGCCGACACAGACGAACTGTTCGTTTCGGGTAGCTGGAATTCAAGAAGACAGCACCAAGTTCGACCTGCTGGTGGCAAGCCTTTTTGTGTCGATCACCACGCAGATGCGGATATTATCACGGCCAAGGCGCCCAGTTTCGTGACCCTTATTGACGCCCTGAGGCGCAGGTTGGCGCAATCGCGAGCGGCCCTCCTGGAAGCCTTATTGCCCCGTCAGCAGCTCGGAGACCAGAAGCCGTTCCAACTGCTCCTGTGGATGCACTCGGAACTGGGTACAACAGGGATGCTCCACAAGTCCGTGAGCTGTTGAAAACTCTTTCCTCAACGGCTGCCGCAAGCTTGGGCAGCATTATCGCTGCCGTCATAGGAATCTCCTCTGGACCAACTGGCTATCGCAGCTGAAAATGCTGTTGAAGTCTCAGCTTCAGGCCTGGTGTCAGCAATGGCGGCAGGATGCTCAGCAGCGCAGACGGTGCCAATGGCACAGTGTCTCTGGACGCTGGCCCCAGCACGCTGGCCACAGTACGCTGGCCACACTACAGTACCCTGGCCACAGTACGCTGGCCACACTACAGTACCCTGGCCACAGTACGCTGGCCACACTACAGTACCCTGGCCACAGCACGCTGGCCACAGCACGCTGGCCACACTACAGTACCCTGGCCACAGTACGCTGGCCACACTACAGTACGCTGGCCACAGCACGCTGGCCACAGCACACTGGCCGCAGCACGCTGGCCACACGGCAGGGTATAGTCGCGACGTTAACGGTAGCGGTCAGTCGCCTGGAAACTATCCTGGGTGACAGGTCACCAGAGTGAACGGACGGATGTCACTAGTCCCAGAGCCATCGGCGGGACCATCTGCGGGGCCATCGGCGCTCCCGCTCCGATCGCAACCCGCAGTTTTATGCTTTTTTCTTCATGCCCATTTTCACTTCATATTGGGGGGAATTTTCACTATTGCAGGGGCAAAATTGAACATTGAGGGTGCACATGCCCCTCCAAAAGTATGCAAAACAACACCCCTGTATATATATATATATATGTATATAGCAGTGTCGATATATATTTTGAAATAGCATTGGGGGGGGCGAAATGTCAGCGCACTGGACCCCCAACCCCAACCAAAAACTCATCGGATTTCGGTCACTATGTTTTCAGATCTCAGAATTTTTGTTTTGATTATGTTTATGTTTCTTCAGCATCCTCACCAACGGTCAAAATCGTCCAATAACAGGTGAAGCCACCTAAGCAAAATAGCAGTGTACAGTACATGTCATACATAAAATATCTGAGCCATAGCATGCGCCTACCGTGTCATACAGTGGGCTCGAGTCCACCGTCATCGTCACCGTCACGCTCCCCTCACTCCACACACCAGCACACACCGGCTTAAGTAAAATTAGACTTTGCGTGACGGGGGGCTAGGAGTGGAGTTCTCGAGGAGAGAAGACGCAAAGAGAGCGCTGGCAACCGAACTGTTCACGTACAGCATGCGAGAAGGTAGTGGCAGACGGGAGGTAACTATCCCAATCGGTATTGAACCCCGCAAAACAAACAAAAAACTCGTCCAAAGGTAGCAGGGTAGTGCTACATCGTAGCAGGGTAGTGCTACGATGTTGATAAGTCGTCTGGTAGCTCTCCTCCGATCATTTGGAGTCGCATGGCCCCCGTCGTCGCCGGCGGGGCAGGGGTGGCCAACCCAAAAGGACTCCGACGCGGCCGAAGTGCCATCCGAGGCTAGACCTCGGAGATATCCGAGGCTAGACTTACTCATCAAGAAGCCGAAAGGCGAGCTCGTGAAGCGAAGCAAGAAGCTGCATGACCGACGCAGTCGATGCGCCCCTAAAACTCCAACTCCGAAGCGAAGCGAGCGCGGCTCATCGATATGGAGAAGGCCAGAGCGATGAGCCGCCAAGGGGCTGACAAGGCTCCACCCCAAAGGCCGGCCACCCCGTCGCCACGACGGCGAGTGGAGGGACCGGCTTCCTACAGCATGGGCCCTCCCCCACCCTCACCCCGACTGGGCTCCCAGAAGCGAGGCCTGCCGACGTCTGGCTCTCCGCCGGGCCAAGGATCGCTGAGCTCCTGCCCTAGGACCCAGTCCCTTGGACCGAGTGCCGGTGTGCCCTCTGATGCACTGGCTAGTTCGTGGGCTCCGTTAAGTTCGTCGTGAACTGTCTTGTTTTACCTCCCTTTTTAAAATACACAACATATTTTACATACGTTACACGTTGTCAACCATTGCACTCACTGTTTTTACAATTGACCCTTGGGTCTGTGCGATTGTTTTGTGATAGTAACTGTGATGTTTCTACATACCTACTCTAACTCGTTTTAAATGGATCAGCCTCGGTCCATTTTACAGTGGAACTGTAGGGTGTTGAGGACCAGCATCGAAGAGCTGCAGGCGCTTTTAAATCGCCACTCTCCGGCGGCCATCTGTCTGCAGGAAACGAAGGTGACACCAGACTACTTGTTCAACCTCAAATGCTACTCTGATTTTCGAAAAGATACGCCCTCCGACACAATTGCACACGGTGGTGTGAAAAAGATACGCCCTCCGACACAATTGCACACGGTGGTGTGCTGCTGGCTGTCCACTACAGTGTCGTAACGCGGAGCTTAGTGCTCCACGCCAAATTGCAGGCCGTTGCAGCAAGAGTGCATTTTAAGCACCGGGTTATACGTATTTGCTCGCTTTATCTGCCGCCCGGTTCTAGGTTCCCATCCAGTGAGCTGCGACACCTGCCTGAGCTCCCCCCACCGGTCTTACTACTAGGCGATTTCAACGCCCACCGCACGGCATGGGGATGTGATGACATTAATACACGTTGTCAGCTATTATAATCATTGATGCATGATTAATCGTAATGCATTTTAAATACCGGAACCCCGACCCATTTTACCCTGCCCTCCGGCCGTACCTCGGCGTTGAACCTAAGTCTATGCAGTCCACAACTCACCCAACTTTTTGACTGGACCGTGGCCGATGACCCCCTCGGCAACGACCATTTCCCACTGTGGTTGAACTACCAAGATGGCGTTGTACTTGGGACGCGACCACGCCGATGGAATTTTAGGAAGGCTGACTGGTCAAAATATGAAACACAACTGGAGGAGATTTTTTCCGTATCGCCTGACGATACACCTGTGTCGATGGAGATATTTACGAACGTTCTGGTCCAAACCGCCACTGACTCCATTCCTCTTACTTCTGGCGCTCCTCGTCGCACACCCGTCCCGTGGTGGACGCAGGAATATGCCCATGATATTAGCAACGCATTCGCATTCGCATTCAGCATCCTATTCGCATACTCTCCGAATTCGTTCATTTTTTCAGGATATGATCTTCGTCGCTTGCAAAAGTAAGGCAAACAGCGATTATTCAGTAGGACGAGCGGTTCGATCTCCAGAGGTCCAGAGAGGTCACTCGGGTCAAAAGCGGTGTACCGTATAAAATTCGAAGTATTTCACTTAGCCAAATGATTCCAACGCCTAGATGTCCGCTGTCCATCAAAGATGCAGCACATCGAATTACGTGAACTTCAATGCCACAGTTTGACCTCAGGTCACCGAAGTTGGTTTTACTCATGCACTATATCTATTTACAGGGTACCGAATAAAATCATGGTGACACATTGGATATACCTGATTTTTGCAGGTCATAGTCTACATAGCACGTACATAGAGCACATCAATCAAAATGACCCATCATGGCCACTGATTCATCACCGTTCGCCAAAAATGTCCCAAAAATGCAACTATACCAAATTCTTGTGTACCCGATAATTTCCGCAAATTTTACTTGGCACGACAAAAAAACACCCAGACATTGGTTATGGCCCATGGATGCAGCACATCGAAGCATCTGGCCTACAATCTCATAGTTTGACCTATATTCGCAAAATACTGTTTTGACCACGCATTATTGCCATCTACTGGGTACCTGATTATACCCTCCTAAATACATTCATCGGATGGACATTAGCGCCAAAAATCTCCCATCGGACAAGAAAGCAGCACATCCAAGCATGTCACCTTCAAACTAACCATTTGACCTCAGGTCAACTTAGGCTTTAGCATTACACCATATGGGAATATCACGGTGTACCGAATGAAATTGTCCTGCATACATTTATCGGATGAATATTACCGTCGAAGAATCGCCCACCGAGCAAGGACGCAGCACATCCGAGCATGTGACCGTCAGCGTCAGCGTTTGACCTCAGGTCAGGTTTAACGAAATTCAGAAAAGGAAAGTAGTCCACTTGGGTACCGTATGTGGGCCAAACGAAGATTTGAATGTAGACTATCTCAACACTGATGCATACACTAGCAACACAAGAAGCAGCACACTGCGTGACCTGACCTCTATCGATGACGCATTTCATCAGGTAGCACTAGCGTCCCATTCAACAACGCATTCAGAAACGAATTCACCAATGTTCTTCGATTCGTCTGAAAATTTGACACAACCTTCGCAGACATACCCGTACATGCATCCCGAGACCATTTTCTGCTACGACGAACCATTTCGTCTTCAGAGGCAAAAAGGTCAGCGAGGTCAAATCTGGGGTTCCGCATAACTTGCCGGAGAATTCACTTATTGGAATCATTCAAACGCTTGTGCCATCGCTATCATCGTGGCATGCAGCACACCAAGTCAACTGGTCTCTCGAGGTCACCATTTGACCTCAGGTCCACGAAGACTTTAACATTACACCCTATGGGAATATCACGGTGTACCGAATACAATTTTCCTGAATACATTTATCGGATGGATATTAGCGGCGAAGAATCGCCCACCGAGCAAGGACGCAGCACATCCGAGCATGTGACCGTCTCCGGATTCTCCGGCAAGTTATGCGGTACCCCAGATTTGACCTCGCTGACCTTTTCGCCTCTGAAAGCGAAATGGTTCTTCGTAGCAGAAAATGGTTTCGGAATGCATGTACGAAGTATGCATTGTATGCATTGTATGCACGGAATGCATGTATGTCTTCGAAGGTTGTGTCCAATTTTCAGACGAATCGGAGAACATTGGTGAATTCGTTTCTGAATGCGTTGTTGAATGGGACGCTAGTGCTACCTGATGAAATGCGTCATCGATAGAGGCCAGGTCACGCAGTGTGCTGCTTCTTGTGTTGCTAGTGCATGCATTAGTGTTGAGATAGTTTACATTCAATGCTTCGTTTGGCCCACATACGGTACCCAAGTGGACTACTTTCTTTTTCTGAATTTCGTTAAACCTGACCTGAGGTCAAACGCTGACGCTGACGGTCACATGCTCGAATGTGCTGCGTCCTTGCTTGGTGGTCGATTCTTCGACGGTAATATCCATCCGATAAATGTATTCAGGATAATTGTATTCGGTACACCGTGATATTCCCATAGGGTGTAATGTTAAAGTCTTCGTTGACCTGAGGTCAAGTGGTGACCTCGAGAGACCAGTTCACTTGGTGTGCTGCATGCCACGATGATAGCGGTGGCACACGCGTTTGAATGATTCCAATAAGTTAATTCTGAGGGTATTATCAGGTACCCCGTAGATGGCAATAATGCGTGGTCAAAACAGTATTTTGCGAATATAGGTCAAACTATGAGATTGTAGGCCAGATGCTTCGATGTGCTGCATCCATGGGCCATAACCAATGTCTGGGTGTTTTTTCGTCGTGCCAAGTAAAATTTTGCGGAAATTATCGGGTACACAAGAATTTGGTATAGTTGCATTTTTGGGGCATTTTTGGCGAACGGTGATGAATCAGTGGCCCTGATGGGTCATTTTGATTGATGTGCTCTATGTACATGCTATGTAGACTATAATCTTCAAAAATCAGGTATATCCAATGTGTCACCATGATTTTATTCGGTACCCCGTAAATAGATATAGTGCATGAGTAAAACCAACTTCGGTGACCTGAGGTCAAACTGTGACATTGAAGTTCACGTAATTCGATGTGCTGCATCTTTGATGGACAGCGAACATCTAGGCGTTGGAATCATTCGGCTAAGTGAAATACTTCGAATTTTATACGGTACACCGTTTTTGACCCGTGTGACCTCTGGAGATCGAACCGCTCGTCCTACTGAAGAATCGCTGTTTGCCTTACTTTTGCAAGTGACGAAGATCATATCCTGAAAAAAATGAACGAATTCGGAGAGTATGCGAATGCGAATGCGAATGCGTTGCTAATAGCATGGACATCGGAGGAATGTCATAAGGCAATCAGGGCAAGACGCCGCGCCTTCAGAGCTTTTGACAAGTCTTGTAGCACGGTCAACCTCATCGCCTTCCGGCAGGCTAGGGCCTTCGCACGGCGAACTATTCGAGAGGCAAAGCGTACCTCGTGGAGGGACTACGTTAGCACGCTAAATCGCACCACACCCATCTCACAGGTCTGGTCTAGAATCAAGCGAATCGCTGGCAAATTCAGCTCTGCCCCTCTGCCAGCACTACGGGTTGGCGGTCGTGACGTCACCAACCCGGTCGACGTGGCCAATGAGATGGCCGCACAATATCTAGTCGATGTCGGTGCAACAGTGGAAATGATGTGTTCGCACGCCGCAAAGCAGACTGTGAGAGAAAGCCATTGAACTTTTCCAGTCCTGAGATGTTATGCTATAACGAACCATTCACCATGGATGAGTTGCTTTCTGCCATTGGAACCCTTCGAAACGTTTCTGAAGGTCCCGACCAAATACATAATGACATGCTGAAGCACATTCCATCACGTGCACTTACTACTATGCTGAAGACCCTGAACTTCCTCTGGGTCAATGGCGACTTTCCATCAACCTGGCGTGAAGCTATTATGATCCCAATCTTAAAGCCCGGCAGGGATAGCCTAGACCCGACGAGCTACCGACCAATATCATTAACATCATCACTCTGCAAACTGATGGAGAAGATGGTTAATGTGCGTCTGACGTGGTTTCTGGAACGATATGGAATTTTAAATAATGCACAGTGTGGTTTTAGGGAAAACCGCAGTACTGTCGACCATCTCTTAACTGTTGACACCGTGGTACGAGCAGCCTTCCATCAAAATCGTCACGTTGGTGCAGTGCTCTTTGATATTCAAGGAGCATATGACACCACTTGGCGCCGCGGCATTCTCATGAAGGCATTCAGGTATGGAATCCGTGGCTCCATGGGACTCTTCCTCCAGAACTTTTCGTCAAGACGAGTTTTCCGTGTACGTATTAGAAACCACCTGTCGGAGAGATATCCGCAGACGGAGGGGGTACCCAGGGCAGTGTGCTAAGCGTTGCACTGTTTGCCATCATGATTAATGACATATGCGAGTCCCTTCCTCGACAGATTGGCAGGTCACTTTTCGTGGATGATGTTGCAATTTGGTGCTGCACACCCAGTGCACCATCGATGGCCCGGCAGTTGCAGCTAGCAGTATCCCACTTGGAAAGCTGGAGCTCTGAGAACGGGCTTCGGTTATCAGTTGCAAAAACCGTTGGGATGCATTTTTGTCGGCCTCGTCGAAGCTGTCCAGACCCAACTATCCAGCTGTATGGGGCACCCATTCCCTTCCAGCGCGCTGCCCGGTTTTTAGGAGTCATTTCTGACACCCGTCTTACTTACAAGGAACATTTTAAAGCACTTCGGGAGAAGTGCTTTACATCGCTACACCTACTGAAGATGGTTGCACGCACGTCCTACGGAGGAGACAGAAGAACCATGCTGCTGTTGTATCGTTCTCTCATCCGAGAAAAACTGGACTATGCATGTTTTGTATATGACAGTGCATGTACAACAAGCAAACACACACTGGATACTGTACACCACTCGCCCTCCGCATTGTGACCGGCGGTTTTCGCACTTCGCCTTCTGTAAGCCTTCTGGCTGAAGCTCATGAACCGCCACTCTCGCTCCGACGGGAAATGCTCTGGATGCGCTACGCTTGCAAGCTGCGTCAATTCCCCGACCATCCTACATATGCGCACGTTTTCTCTCGTCGCCTAATCGCATCATTATATCGAGGACGTACTATGCATTCCACCCCTTTTGCATTAGGATACGTGGGATCTTTGAGGACAGTGGAATTCGACTGAAGGGAATCATGCAGTCCAATTTTACGCAGACGCCGCCATGGCAAGTGACCGCTACGGTAATAGACATGTCGCTTTCTTCTGTAGAGAAGGAGGATGCTACACCACAAGACCGTCTGTCACGTGCCCAAGAACATATAGCCCCATTCGAGGGATACGTCCCGATATATACAGACGAATCTAAGACTGACGCTGGTGTGGGCATTTGTTTCGTGGTCTCTGTCAAGATCTTTTTCCCTCCCACCACATGCGACGGTCTACACATCCGAGCTGGTTGCCATCACGAAGGCCCTCAGTTTTATCGAAGTGGGACGGGAGGCCTTGCATGTCATTTTTATCGATTCCCTCAGCAGTCTCTGGGCGCCAAGACAGTTTAACCCACCTGACCCCATTGTACAAGATGTTTTACGACGTCTTAGACTGCTGGCTCAAGCCGGAAAGGCTGCTGTCCTCTGTTAGATCCCAAGCCATGTCGGCATCGTGGGGAACGAGGCAGCAGATGCTGCTGCGAAGCGAGCAGTCCAAGCCCCATACCAACGATCTATGCCGCTCCCAGCGAGAGAATATTACCGCTCTATCGTGACCTTTGTTTTTAAAAAAAAATGGCAGTTTAACTGGGATACGTTGCAGGATATAAAAAGCTACCAAATTGACCACGGAATATCAGCCGGTATCGAAACACCCGAACCCCACTAAGACTCTAGATATCAGAACCAGCATCCTCATCAAGTCCACCCTCTCCCAGGACTTACCTAAAGATGTCGTACAACCGTTGATCCCTCACTTCAGCCGCACAGCAGAGTTATATGGCCTCTCAAAAAAACCACAAACCCGATATACCAGTGCGTCCCATAGTATCAGCATGTGGAGATCCTTTAGATAAGCTTTCCTGGTTTATGTGCAAAATCCTAACCCAAATTTTTACTTTCATACCAGCACATCTGACAAACACTGAGAGCTATCTGGACAAAGCACGAGACTGCTTTCTAAAGCGCTTGCCGGTTTGCAGCATATTTTTTATTTATAATGTCGACCCCTGTTTCGTATGCCGCAGCCTATCCTATTTGGCTACACGCACTATTACAGGCTCGATTGATATTGGGCTTTGCCATCGCCAGCTATTGAAAAGCATAGCATTCACATAGCATTCACTAGCATTACTAGCAAGCATAGCATTCACTATGGATGTAACAAATCTCTATGGAAGTATTCCAATACAGAAAGGTATTGATGCGGTCCTAAAACTACTTGAACACAACCTGAACAATATTAATATACTCGGCCTTAGCTTACCGGACTGTGAAGTGTTTCTGAACCAGATTTACCATAACAACATTCTTAAATTCGGTGATTCACTCTTCAAGCAAACCAAGGGAGTTGCCATGGGAAATCGCTGTGCCCCTCCCCTTGCCTTCATGCACTTGTTTGAAACAAAGTTCTTAGCGAAGACAACTTTGAAGCCGATCATCTACCTACGGTACATCGACGATGTATTTGGCATTTGGACCCATGGAATTAAATCACTGATGGAACTTTACACAAACATAAACATGGAGTACCCAGGAAACATCCTTCACCTTGGAACACTCATTAGACAAGGGCTCCATTGCATTTCTGGATACATGGTTCACCGTTCATGCTGATGGTTCGTACTCGACAGAACTATATGTCAAGCCCATGACCGCCCCAATAATCTTACACTATTGTTAAGCCATTCCCATGAGCACGAAATCGGCAATGCTTTCATCCCAGATGTTACGAGCCGCAAGGCTATCGTCGGACGAGGACGCTTGTTTGCGGAGTTTGCGCATCATTGATGAATTGTTTGTTACCAATCGATCCCGAGGGTACAGAGTATCGATGGCAGCGAAAAGGGCTCTGACCTGGTTTCTGAAAAGGGTAAAACAGCAGCACAAACGCAAGCAGAGTTAACCGGGACAAAACAGAAGGGGATACTTACATTAGACTGCGATTTATAAACGATGCACTTTGCACAAGCGTCAATTGGATTGTAAAATCATTTCGAATAAAAACTTCGAAGGCGGCCTGGACTAGTGGTAGTACACTGAAATCCAGATTAGTAAAATCAACCCTGCAAAATCCTCAGTGTCCTTCTGGCAACCGTGTATGTCACACCTGTGCCAATGGCTTGAAAGGGAAATGCACTAAACAGAACGTGGTATACAAAATTGTTTGCAAAGCATGCCGTCACCAATTTTTATATCAGAGAAACTAAAAGACCCATCAGGAGCGATGCGATGAGCATCTCTCAGTGACGCACGTTTGAGACGCCCCTACACTCCCATGGGCGAGACATGCTCGAAAGCCACCCATCCATGGAACATTCTAAGACCAACGTACATTTTGCTGTAGAGATACTGGGGTCAGCTAGTGACAACGCGGATCTGAAGGTTTTGGAGTCCCTATGCATTCGAGACACACATCCACCATGAATTCCCAGAACTCCTCATGGTACA